>UESW01003900.1:128527-289758 GCA_900491605.1 Calamus simplicifolius | reverse complement strand
AAGTGGGAGTGCCATAGTCTTCTTAATTTTATATGTCGATGACATACTTATCATTAGAAATGATATCCCAATGCTACAATCAGTCAAAACTTGGCCATCTAAACAGTTTTCCATGAAAGATTTGGGAGAAGTATCCTGTATACTGGGTATAAAGATCTATAGAGATAGATCTAAGAGGATGCTTGGCTTATCCTAATCTAGATACATTGACTTAGTGTTGAAAAGATTCAACATGGAGGAAAGTAAAAGAGGTTACTTGCCCATGAGTCAAGGCATACATCTCTCTAAGAAGATGTCTCCTAAGTCACCTGAAGAGAGACAAAGAATGAACAAGATTCCTTATGCTTCAGCTGTAGGGTCGATAATGTATGCCATGTTATGTACCAGGCCTGATGTTGCTTATGCCTTAGGCACAGCAAGCAGGTTTCAGGCCGATCCAGGGAAGATCATTGGAAAGCTGTGAAAAATATTCTTAAGTACCTAAGAAGAACTAAGGATATTTTTCTTATATATGGAGGATTAGATTTAAAATTGGAAGGCTATACTGACTCCAGTTTTCAATCAGATCCGGATGATAGTAAATCCATATCAGGGTATGTTTTTACTCTATATGGTGGTGCAGTCAGTTCGAGAATACTAAGCAGCAAACTGTAGCTGACTCAGTTACTGAGGCAGAGTACATTGCTACTAGTGAAGCCGCTAAGGAAGCTGTCTGGATGAAGAAGTTCATTACGGAGTTAGGTGTTGTTCCAGTGATTCAACAACCGGTGCCACTTTATTGTGATAACACTGGAGCTGTTGCACAAGCTAAGGAACCAAGGTCTCATCAGAAATCCAAACACATCCTAAGACGCGTCCATCTCATTCAAGAGATTATTGAAAGACAAGATGTTGCTATAGAACAAGTTGACACAAAGAACAATATAGCAACCCATTCACTAAGGCCCTTCCTCAACAGCAGTTTGATCATCATTTGGATTGTATGGGAATTAAATACAAAGGCGATTGACTTTAGTGTAAGTGGGAGATTGAAAGAGTAGTGCCCTAAAAGCCAATCATGTAAGGGCATTTTTGTAATTTCTTTCAACTCATGTATGATATTTTATCAATTAAAAGGCATTTTTTTTGATTCATTATATGCTGTGTCTTATATTTATTAAGATTATGATGAACCCCATAAGGTTAGGGCAATGGAATTAGGGTTATGATGAAGTTCATAATGATGAGACTTAAGTTCCTAAAAACTCTAATATAAAATGTTCCCAGTCGAAGGATCATCGAGTCGGGGATGATGATACCGGTAAGACTGGTACATTCTATGTATGCTCAATAAAGAGGGTGGTTGGTCTCATAGCCACTTATGTAGAGACACTAATACAAGGATATGGGTGCTCATTAGGGTATGAGTTCACTGAATTGATCCACATTGAGAACATCTTAGGGAGATCTTACTTGTCAAAAGATAGTTCTCTTAGTGGAGTTGTGCAAGTGATCCTTAGACCTGAGATTACCATAGAATCTTATGCACATGAATCTATGTTTTAGTTCATACTCATTCATGGCTAAGTCATGTACGGGGTGTTCATGGATATAAAGGATTGTGTATGAAGGTTATGAGTAGGTCACAAGGAATCGATCATTCTAGTAAGAGGAAAAGTAATCCCATGTAATATCATCATATGATGACTCAAGAAGTCTTTGATCAAAGTAAAATGAAATTAGAATAGGTTTCTAATTTTTTATTTGTCGAGTCTTTATTATAGATTTGAGATTCAAATGAATAAAATGTTAGGGTTTGACATTTTTCTATACCCATCACTTATTCGGATTAAAGAAAGATCAAAGGATTGAATTGCATAGTAACTTGCCACTGAAGGGTATTTTGGTAATTCATCAAATTTCTCATCTTCTAGGTAGACATGATATATTGCTAGATGTCAATCTTGTCTTGTAGGTTTTCATGAATTAAATTTATTTAATTCATGAGTCAATTTGAAAGATGGTTCAAATTGGCAACTAGGGTTAGCATGATTTGATCTAATTCAGTTAGTCAGTTTCTAATCGAACTAAATCGACTTAAACCTAAACCTACTGCTGGCTAGATGAAGAACCCAATGGGTTGCACACATAAAGGAATTGGTCAAAGAATCATTTTAATAAGATTAATTAATTCAATTTGTTAGCCAATCAGCATGCTAGCATATGTGGCTAACTATCGCTCCAATTTGGGTCGAAATTGATTTGAACCGGCTTAATTAATTGATCCAAATTAATTTTAAATTAATTTGGGATAACCTATGACCTGATCTATCATTTATTGGATTGGATAAGGTTGAATTAATAGAGTCCAAGAAATATAGGACTCTCGGAAGGGAAACTATGCACATGCAGAATTTTCAAGAGGCGCCTAAGAGTCCTTCTAATTTAAGGTACTAGGAGGCGCATCTTTTTGGGATTTATAGGTCCATTGAATGTGGATAAGGTTGAATTAATAGAGTCCAAGAGACATGGGACTCTCGAAAGAAAAACTGTGCGCGTGTAGAATTTTCAAGAGGCGTTTAAAAGTCCTTCTGATTTAAGGCACTAGAAGGTGCATCTTTTGGGGATTTAAGAGTCCATATAAACATGGAGAACACACATGGTAAAATCAGAGTCTATATGATTTAAGATGGGATGCTAAAAGCATCCCATCAGGTATGGCGCGTTTAGGGAGAAAGGTGCAGAAAATTATAACGATGTGTCCTTTGATTCAAATTGAAATAAATTTAAAATTTTTATATCCTTTCAGAAGGACGTGGAATGGGTTGTATCCCTTCATTTGATGTCTCCCCATTCACTATTTAAAGGGGGTGGCACATATGAGATTGCATCGGATAATTTTTAGTAATCCTTGTTAAGACAAGAGTCTTCTCTCTCCCTCTCCCCTTCCTACAAGCCTTAGTCAATTTAGGACAACTCTTTTCTTAGCCTATACAAGTTTTATTAGGCTTAAGAAAAGTGTAAAAGGGTCCTAAGAGCCAAGCCAAGAAGTCAAGAAGCCAAAAAGAGGTTTAAGTCAAGTTCGTAAGCATATCTTTGATCCAATTCTTGTGTGGATCACCATTGGAGGGCGAACACTTGGGCGCCTAGTGGAAAAGATTGGATAACCGGCTTCCTTCTTTCTTCACCAAGTACTAAGGTATGTTCCTATACATATATGTTACATTTTATGACTAATTAATTGTTATAATCAAGGGGTCTTGGGTCTAAGGTTTTGGTTGATTAGGGTTTCGAGGTTAAAATTTTTGAAATCCAACCTTCCGCTGCATGACCGAAACCCAACAGATATCATATTATAATTATAATTTTATATGAATAAATTAATTTGAGCATCATACCCTTAAAATAAAGATAGTGTAGAAATTAATGTACTATAATATATTATAATATAAATCAATATGATAATATTGTACTATAATTAAACTATTATAATATAATATAACATAATGTAATATATCATACTATATGATATTATGTATATAGTATTATAATATAATGTAATATTAGTTTATATATTATGATATATTATATAATTTGGTTATATTAAATGATGTATGTTATAGTAATATAATATAAATATAATGAAGAGGGAAATAAAGCAAAGTTAGAAGGGTAATTTTGAAATTTTGGGATAAACGAATTCTTTTATGAGATTGGAAAATTAAAATGCCACCTTCCTATGAAAAAAGTTTTTCTACAGGGAAAAGAAAAATATACAAAAACCCATCATCTATGTTGCTCTTACTTTTCAACTAAACGTTAGAAAATCAAATAAGCACTTAAAGTACATTTTGATTGCTGCTTGGATTGCCAATCTTATTTTAAGGGCTAATGAAACTCAAGGGTAGGTTCCAATTTGTCAATCAAGCTCTATTAGGCTTGAGAAACTAATTGAATGGTGGGGTCATGGTATTCGATTCAATGCGATTAGGTTATACTTAAGCTTAGTTATGCATGTTTTTTTTATTGTTAAGATACTTCCTCTAAAGGTTTTCAGGTTGATGAAGTTGGGAGCATTTTGGAAGGTTTGAAGCATGCATGAAATTTTCTTTCTTGGAGTCATGAATTCCAGTGCAAGATGACTTCCCCACTCATACCAATTGAATTATCAATATTATGATGTGCTAGAGAATTATCTTTCTTGTTTGTAATACTTCTAGCATAACTTGCAAACAGCTTCTCTTCTTTGAGACATTACATGTCTATTGAGTTCTAATTTAGATTGGAATATACTGCAATTGTAAGCTCTTTTTAATATCAAATATGTGGGTGAGAAACAAATTCAACATTCAAATAGATTAAAATTCTAGTAGGTGACCTTAATCTTTTTTTTTAAAAAAAATTAAAGGTCAGAAGAAAATCAACCTATTGAATGGTCAACAAGTGAAGGAAAAGACTTTGTACACCGTCCCCGGTGCAGCAAGTCCTATGTGGGCTGCACCGCTCCTTCCTATTGGTCCACATAGATCCTATGTGGCCTGATATGATGGGACATAATAGCAGGGGATAATGTTACTTTTTGATCGTACATCCATTAAAAGTCGTTCAGCCTTTCACCATTGGTGTGAAGACGAAAATGCCCTTTCCTCCAGCCTACTTCAACCCGCCATCTTATTTGGATTTTGCTGATAAAAAATCGTAAGGTTTTGGCCTGGAAGAAGAGTATCGAAGGAGTGGCAAAGCTCTGCCAGACGACATCCTTACGCGCATTCAAGAGAACAAGATTCCCATCATCGCGGAGACTGACTGAAGCGACGGAGGAGTTATGAGTGTTGCTGCTCCAGACCTCAGCTCCCTTCGAAGAGTCGAAGAGAACGAGACCTCCAGCCTCATTGAGTTGAAGAAACGAATTATATCCGACAGAAACATGAGCGCCGGCAACCCATACAGGCGCCTACTCGGGTCCACATGGGTGTCGTGGGTTTTGAACTGGGGTGTCGTGGGTCTTGAACTAGGGGTATCGTGGGTCTTGAACTGGGGGTGTCGTGGGTCTTGAACTAGGGTGTGGGTCTTGAACTGGGGGTGGGGGTCTTAAACTAGGGTGTCGTGGGTCTTGAACTGGGGGTGTCGTGGGTCTTGAACTGGGGTGTCGGGGTCTTGAACTGGGGGTGTCATGGGTCTTGAACTGGGGGTGTCTGGGTCTTGAACTGGGGTTCGTGGGTCTTGAACTAGGGGTGTCTGGGTCTTGAACTGGGGGTGTCGTGGGTCTTGAACTGGGGTGTCTGGGTCTTGAACTGGGGGTGTCGTGGGTCTTTAACTGGGGGTGTCGTGGGTCTTGAACTGGGGTGTGGGTCTTGGTGTCGTGGGTCTTGAACTAGGGTGTCATGGGTCTTGAACTGGGGTGTCGTGGGTCTTGAACTGGGGTGTCGTGGGTCTTGAACTAGGGTATCGTGGGTCTTTAACTGGGGGTATCATGGGTCTTGAACTAGGGGTGTCGTGGGTCTTAAACTAGGGTGTCGTGGGTCTTGAACTACGGGTGTCGTGGGTCTTGAACTGGGGTGTCATGGGTCTTGAACTGGGGGTGTCTGGGTCTTGAACTGGGGGTGTCGTGGGTCTTGATTGGGGGTGTCATGGGTCTTGAACTAGGATATCGTGGGTCTTGAACTGGGGTGTCATGGGTCTTAAACTGGGGGTGTCGTGGGTCTTGAACTGGGTGTCGTGGGTCTTGAACTAGGGTGTCATGGGTCTTGAACTAGGGGTGTCGTGGGTCTTGAACTGGGATGTCGTGGGTCTTGAACTAGGGTGTCATGGGTCTTTAACTGGGGGTGTCATGGGTCTTGAACTAGGGTGTCGTGTGTCTTGAACTGGGGTGTCATGGGTCTTAAACTGGGGGTGTCATGGGTCTTGAACTGAGGTGTCATGGGTCTTGAACTGGGGTGTCGTGTGTCTTGAACTGGGGGTGTCATGCATTGTTAAACCCCCACCGCTTCCTCACAAGCGTTGCCTCCCAACGCCATGGGATCTGGGCAAGCTCTCCGCCCATTACTTCCAAAAGGGCCTTCTCTTCGCCAACCTTCCGCCTTCCCCATCCACCGACCAAATGTCGACCGCCTCAAATCCTCCCTCTCCATGGCTCTCCTCCATTTCTATCCCCTGCCGGCCGTCTCGTAACTGAAGAGGCGCGTGATGAGAACCAGAAGGTGACCGGCATCTTTGTATCCATCGATTGCAACGGAGAAGGCACGGAGTTCATCCATGCCGTCGCTCACGAAATTAGAGTCTCCGACGTGCTATCCCCTTCCGAAGACGTCCCCTCCTTCATCAAATCTTTCTTCGCCCTTGACGGTGCCATCAACCATGATGGCCACACTCAACCTCTACTCGCAGTCCAGCTAACCGAGCTAAAGGATGGCATCTTCGTCGGATGCTCCTTCAACCATGCCATCGGAGATGGCACTTCCTACTGGAACTTCCTCACTTCCTACTGGAATTTTTTCTAATATCTTCTTGGGGACCCACAAGAATTCCTCTTATGGCTGTCGTTTACTGGTTACTGTTGTTTCAGAATTCTGGAACTCAGCCTTCCCAAGCTGCAGTAGCTAGTTGTTCTTCCAACATGGATCCACAGCCAGTTGCAAAAACTTCTCTGACAGAACTCGAAAAACAAATTAAAGGTATTCCCAAACTGAAGAAGCACTCTCTTTTATATATATGCCATCCAATTTTCCTCCCTTTTTGGCTGCTTGTTTGATCATTTGATGTCTTAGACATTCATTTTCAGGAAGAAAATATATGAACAGAAGCAAGTGGAATATATTGTTGTTTTGTAAATTTAGACTCCTGTATCATATGAATGCCTTTCTATACGCTTCCTTTTTATTTGCTGCTGTGGGTGATGTTCTTCCCTTGTTGATGTGTGTGGGCAGAAAAGAGCACAAGAGTCTTCTTCTTCAAATTTTGCATCTATTCTGCTTTTTAGTAATCCTGTTCTTTGTGCATGTATCTTTGAATAGATGACGAACGAGCAGAACGACCTAAAAGTAGACCAAAGCTATGCGTGCAACGGAAATTGTTCGAGCGTTCTTGCGAGCACTAGCAAAAGAACCTCTGATGAGGCAACTGCAGGGGGGGTGGGGAATGCATTTCTTGTTTCAGTTTTGGCTTGTAAATAATTCATGTCGTTGTCTGACTTTTCCCTCTGCAGTGCCTTAGTGCCTGAACCTTTCAGGTGCAGCCCTTGCCATTTTTAATTTCAATAGCATGTATGTCAGCAGTTACAAAGCTATGGTGTTTTCAAGAATCTTTAGAAATTCTATGAGATCATATAAAGTGGAGAAGAGTTTAGTGACTTCTGTGAAACATGTAATAAATGTTTCTTGTTTACAATTTTATGGTTGTACAGAATTTACATATTATATTACAGTGGATGCCATCATTTGATCTTGATAAGTAAACACGTACTGCTTTGAATGTTTGTCAACTTCCTTCCAATAGGAAGTGGCATCTCCGATGGCATGGTTGAAGGAGCATCAGACGAAGATGCCATCCTTTAACTCGGTTAGTTGGACCGCGAGTAGAGGTTGAGTGTGGCCATCATGGTTGATGGCACCGTCAAGGGCGAAGAAAGATTTGATGGAGGGGACGTCTTCGGAAGGGGATAGCACGTCGGAGACTCTAATTTCGTGAGCGACGGCATGGGTGAACTCTGTGCCTTCTCCGTTGCAATCGATGGATACAAAGATGCCGGTCACCTTCTGGTTCTCATCACGCGCCTCTTCAGTTACGAGACGGCCAGCGAGGGGATAGAAATGGAGGAGAGCCATGGAGAAGGAGGATTTGAGGCGGTCGACGATTTGGTCGGTGGATGGGGAAGGCGGAAGGTTGGCGAAGAGAAGGCCCTTTTGGAAGTAATGGGCGGAGAGCTTGCCCAGATCCCATGGCGTCAGGAGGCAATGCTTGTGAGGAAGTGGTGGGCGGCATGGGTGAACTCCGTGCCTTCTCCGTTGCAATCGATGGATACAAAGATGCCGGTCACCTTCTGGTTCTCATCACGCGCCTCTTTAGTTACGAGACGGCCGGCGAGGGGATAGAAATGGAGGAGAGCCATGGAGAGGGAGGATTTGAGGCGGTCGACGATTTGGTCGGTGGATGGGGAAGGCGGAAGGTTGGCGAAGAGAAGGCCCTTTTGGAAGTAATGGGCGGAGAGCTTGCCCAGATCCCATGGTGTCAGGAGGCAACGCTTGTGAGGAAGCGGTGGGGGTTTAACAATGCATGACACCCCCCGTTCAAGATACACGACACCCAGTTCAAGACCCATGACATCACAGTTTAAGACCCACGATACCTTCAGTTCAAGACCAATGACACCCCAGTTCAAGACACACGACACCCTAGTTCAAGACCCATGACACCCCCAGTTAAAGACCCATGACACCCCAGTTCAAGACCCACGACACACCTAGTTCAAGACCCACGATACCCCCAGTTCAAGACCCATGACACCCTAGTTCAAGACCCACGACACCCCCAGTTCAAGACCCATGACATCCTAGTTCAAGACCCACGATACCCCCAGTTCAAGACCCACGACACCCTAGTTAGAGACCCACGACACCCCCAGTTAAAGACCCACGACACCCCAGTTCAAGACCCAGACACCCCCAGTTCAAGACCCACGACACCCCCAGTTCAAGACCCATGACACCCCAGTTCAAGACCCACGACACCCCCAGTTCAAGACCCACGACACCCTAGTTTAAGACCCATGACACCCCTAGTTGAAGACCTATGACACCCCCAGTTCAAGACCCACGACACCCCAGTTCAAGACCCACGACACCTCCAGTTCAAGACCTATGACACCCCCAGTTCAAGACCCACGACACCCCCAGTTCAAGACCCACGACACCCTAGTTTAAGACCCACGACACCCCCAGTTCAAGACCCACGACACCCTAGTTCAAGACCCACGACACCCCTAGTTCAAGACCCACGACACCCCCAGTTAAAGACTAGTTCAAGACCCACGACACCCCAGTTCAAAACCCACGACACCCATGTGGACCCGAGTAGGCGCCTGTATGGGTTGCCGGCGCTCATGTTTCTGTCGGATATAATTCATTTCTTCAACTCAATGAGGCTAGAGGTCTCGTTCTCTTCGACTCTTCGAAGGGAGCCGAGGTCTGGAGCAGCAACACTCACAACTCCTCTGTCGCTTCAGCCAGTCTCCGCGACGATGGGAATCTTGTTCTCTTGAATGCGCGCAAGGATGTCGTCTGGCAGAGCTTTGCCACTCCTTCGGATACTCTTCTTCCAGGCCAGAACCTTACGATTTTTTATCAGTAAAATCCAAATAAGATGGCGGGTTGAAGTAGGCTGGAGGGAAAGGGCATTTTCGTCTTCACACCAATGGTGAAAGGCTGAACGATTTTTAATGGATGTACGATCAAAAAGTAACATTATCCCCCTGCTATTCTGTCCCATCATGTCAGGCCACATTGGATCCATGTGGACCAATAGAAAGAAGCGGTGCAGTCCATATAGAACTTGCTGCATCGGGGGCGGTGTACAAAGTCTTTTCCGTGACGTGGTTAGTTTTCCTTGATCATGGGCCTTGCAACCATTACTTCCTTTCAATATTTATTGCCTTTTTGTTTCCCTTGCTATATTGGGTCTTTATACTATATGTTGATTTAAGGTGGCCTTTGTTTACTTATAAGTACTCTTATTGTATTTTCTTAAAAAAATATTTTTTTAAAAAAATCTAAGAAAATACAATACCATCTCTCCCATAATATTCAAATTTTTAAATGAAAGAAGGAAAAATGTACGTGAGCTTTATTTTTAATTTCTCCTCTCTTCTATGATCAAGCATGATCAAATAAAATAAGAAAGGTTTTTCCTTTTATTTTCTCCCCAACTAAGCTAGCACTAGAAACAAAAACATAAAATACCATGATATAACCAAAAAAACGTTTCCAAACTTGCTTTTCATGTTTTTGGAAAATAATGAAAATAGAAGATGAGCTTAAATTTTTGCTCCATTGCCCATATTTTCTAAGTAGTAGCATTCGTATGTGCTTCTAATGAGAGTTTATTTTTTTCTTTATCTATCTAAAACCAAAGCAAATAAAACATGTAAAGTTATTTCTTTCTCAAATATTTAATTTGCACTTTTAATGACAATCCCCAAATCATCAAGGTTCATTTAAAATTTTATATTGCCAAAAATCTAGGTCGTATGACACACAATAGTTGAGATAGAAACCAACGTATTTTATTATTTTTAGCATCTAAGATCTCATTGATGGTTCATGACTCATTGTCCATTGCTACTGTGATCTATTCCGATCAAAGAAAAAAAATTGAAATAAAAAAATATTTTTTTCTTTGTTTCAACAAAAAAATTATAAAGAATTTCATGAAAAAAATAAATGGAAAGTGTGTATAATTTAAATATAGAGAGTAATGTTTTTATGCCATGACAAAAGAATAATAGCAATTATCCAACATGAGATAAGAAAGGTAAAAAATATATATATAACAAAAACTGCCACTGTTCAAGAAAGTTATAGTTAGTTAAATAATGGCTGCAAATTACAATGACAAACAGTTATATCAAATTTTGATGATGTTCATACTACAATGATACAAATTAATGGTAGATGGAAAGAAAAAGTAATGGCATCATATTTTTGGCCCCAAAAATAGCCTTCTAGTCGCTAGCTTTGCTGTAACTTTGAGTTATTTAAGCAAGTTATTGAGTTATTTAAGCAAGTTGTCAGCAAGAGCACATGAATTATATTCCAAAAAATTACAAAATAACACAATGTATGACAAATTGAAGGGTATTGGCTCATTGAAATAAACACAACTCTTTATGTCTCCATGAAATTTGCAAAATTATGATTTTCTTTTTGTTTAAAATGCCTCTCGAGTTATTCCATTACAATATAGGTTATTCATGAATTAAATTAAAAATCAAACATAATTCCTTCTAGAACATTTATCCCATTAATTCAGCGTTTTAGGTTGTGTTTGATTCTGAAAAAACTATTTCGGGATAAATATATGGAATAGTATTTTTTCAGGGAATATCCCTAGGGATATCCTTTGATTATCTCAAGAAAGGTATCAAATGCAAAAATTTGACTCTAGAGGATAACTTTTTGTTATCCCATCTAGCTGCATTTGATTGGAAGGATAGGAGATGATGTCCCCAAAATATATTTGATTTAAAGTTTAAACCCCAAAGTACCTCTGAACCTTCGGATTATGTTTTTTCTCTTCCGCTCCCCATCCGTCGGCACCGATGACAAAGGATGCACCATCGGCGGCGACGGAGCGGTCGGCAAGCAAGGTGAGAGAGACCATGAAGTAGTTCAAGCCCATCTTCACCAACGCAACGGCGATGTGCCGCTGGAGGATCCTACCCTCCTTTTCAACAACACCGGGATGAATTAGTTCAAGCCCATCTTCCTTGGGACCGTGAACCCGGCGAACCCCCTCGGCAAACTCATTAGGGCCTGCAACACCCAAAAGCACATTCGCGCCGATGAAAAGCACAACGACCTTGATGACGTCGATAAGGACACTTACCACTACACCTTCTTCGAGATGCTCGGCAACTGATCCTTCGACGGCTACTTCAAGTGGGACATCGCATTCTTGCGATAAATTTCTTACCATAAACCTTGCCATTTTCTTTTCTCCTTTTTTTTTTTTTTTTTTTTTAACACTGATTACTTCGAGTACTTTTGTAAAGTTAAATTGAAGTTCTCTTTTGGCTCGTTCTGATATGTTCCTCAAGGTTGAAATCTGGATCGTCCAATTTGTGGCAAGTTGAAGCCTTATCGAAGTTTGATATGCAATTATATACACCCTAGCTCATCGCTAGTTCACAGGCATTACCACGGTACACAATTCAAACTCGCTTGTAATGCCAACCATCTTGGATCGGGTACTTGTGGCCTGGGTTAAGTTGGCCATCTAATCAAAACTGGCTTATTTTATGGATGCCATATTTAATCCTCAAAAGTTGACACGACAGAGCTGAAAAAATTAGTTGCCAATTGGAAAAGGATTCTAACTTCTAAATAAGATTGATCTCAGTTCCAACATGCTGATCCAAGTTGATGGCCATTCCTGAAGCCTTATTGATATGCAGTGCCTGTAGATCACAAGAGGAAACAGATAGTGAATGTGATTTCAATCTGCTTGTCAGAGGAATATGGTGAAGATGGAGAAAAGAGAGTAAATCTGATAACCGCAAGACCAATTTGGACAAATATGACAAATATTGTTATGAAGCCCCCGTTTCCTCTGTGGCACCACTCGCGTGCATTACATGGGCAACATCCATCGGTCAAAGAAGAGGGGCACGTTAGCTTCCCTCTTTACACGAGTACAGGAGAGGGCTAGTCCTTCCCTCGCCACTATAATAGGGAGGGAGAGGGGAGTCTTCTCCCTCCACCTATCAAGTGAGCAAGTAATTTCTCCCCTATCCACTGATTCAACAGAGAGAAGAGCGACAGAGAAAGAGAGAATGGGAGGGATTCCTTCAGTTACAGTGCCCGGCCGCTCGAGACGGCCGGAGGAGGGAGAGAGGAGGAGGCTCCGGCCGCTCGAGGCGGCCGGAGTGGGGCATTGGAGGGCCGCCGGCCGGCCCTCCTTTCATCACGGAACCAAGCCGCTACGCGGCTTGGTTCGGACCCGATGGAGTGCCCGCCAGCTTGCCGAGCCCAGGCGGCGGCCGATGGCCTCCACCGACGCGGGGCAAGCATCTGGTGGAGGTCCGGCTGGCCGTGCCACCGGCACAAGTAAAGTCGCGGGAGAGAACGAGAGAGACAAAGAAAGATTGAGGGGTAGGGGTGCAACTCGGGCTCATGAAACTTGGGTTTTCTTGAACCCTAACCCTAACCCTATTTGTAAAATGTCAACCCTAACCCTAACCCTAACCCTATTTGTAAAACCTTAACCCTAACCCTATTTTTAAAAATCGGGTTCGGGTTGAGTTTCGGGTTAGAATTCGGGTTGATAGAAATATATATATATATATATATATATATATATATATATGACAATCTGAAACAAACAAGCTTAACATTGCACAAATAAGCTAAAGTTTGAAACAAATAAGCTTTACATTGTACAAACAAGTTAAAGTTTGAAACAAACAAGCTTCACATTTCAAATTACATGTTTAAAAATATACATCTTTTACATAAGACTAAACAAAAAAAAGTGCATTCTTAAACCAAAATATATCCAAAGTAATCCAAATGTTGCATAATATTTCAATAGCCACTATATGCATTGATGAAGTCACCTTTATCCTTCAAAAGCAGAAAATATTGAGACGATATAAAGAGTCAGTTAGAAGACCACATAAGTCTGGTATGCGATATCTTTCCAAGTAGCGAGACTGCATTCGCCATCCAAAGCTCTCTGATTTTTTACTCATCACCCCTTTCCCAGATGTTTTAGTTTTCTGCTCATCACCTCTTCCCAGATGCTTTCATAAAATTTTGGCAAACTTTATATTAGAATTACAAATGTCTCAAAGAAGATAATTAAAAAAAAATAAAGATACTAGTTTGGCCCACCAACATTACATGATAAAATGCAATGGTTAAATGTATATTTCTCATTTTAAAAGGTAATGAAGGTTCTGGTGGAATGTTCATACCAAGAATCATCACTTTCACAAAACTATTGTCAGCTCCACATATTTTAAACATAACAAACAAGGCTAAATCATCACTTCCACAATACCAGTGGGCCTGCTGCTTATGGCTTTGCGGGTTCGGGTTTTCTCGGGTTCGGGTTGACTGCAACCCTAACCCGGCCCAAATTGCAAATCGGTCGGGTTCAACCCGGATCCTTCGGGTTCGGGTTAAGCAAACTAGAGTTTGAGTACTGCTGCAAATCGGGTTCCGCGGGCCAGGTTCGGGTTGAACCCAGCCCAAGTTGCACCCCTATTGAGGGGGAGAGAGAAGGGGAGGAGCTCGGCCACGGCGGCAGCCGGGCCCCCCCAGGGAGTGGCCGACGGTGGCCCTGGCCACCGGCACAAGTCTCCCTTGTCTGCCGCCGGCACAAGTCTCCCCTGTTTCGGGTGAAACAGGGGAGGCGGGGTAGAAAGGGGAGTGGGCCGGCTGGGCCGTTCTCCTTTTGGGTCCTGTTGGGCCGGCTCACGAGTCATTTTTGAGCTACGATTTGGACCCCGTATTGGGCCGGAATGAAAAAATAAAAATATAACCCAGATCAATGTTGATCCTAGTTTCTTGGGGTATTTTTGTTTCTCCATTTGGGCTTATATATTGGGAGATATTTAAGCCCCAAGTTGGCCCCAGGATTAAACTGGGTAGAGTTTATAAGCTATTTTGATATACTAATTTTGGAGACTAAAAATTAAAAAATTAATGCTGTAGGTACCCAAGTGCTTAAATAATCGAATTACATTTTTGGATTAGCGCTAGGAGGTAAGTAAGTCATTTATTATAATTTTTATAAATTATTAAAATATAAAAATTATGTATTTAAATGCTATATTGGTATATATTGCATTATTTGAAAAATAAGAAAATGAATTGGTACTCTTATTTGCAAATGAGCATTTACTATGATTAGTTTATTATTTATTTTGCAAATGATTTGGTACCTATGCGGACAACTGATCAATTGGCATGATCTCTGAAGTTGCTAAAGGTTTTATAAATATTTGACATGCTTAAATCACTGTAATTATGAAAAGTATATGGATTGTATTTTTGCAATGATACATGCTATTTGGCAAATGTGACATGAAAATGGTATTTTATGTATATGATAATATGTTCCACCATGGTCCGCTATGATATGATATGATATGATATGATGTGATATGTTGCATGACTCACTTGGCACCGGGATCCAACTCCATGGGGGGGTATATGGAGAACACACACCCAGGAGGTGTGCTGTGATAGGATATGGCAATATTATGCCACATGGCAGCGGAACCCATCTCCATAGGGGGGTATATGGAGAACACACAATTTTAGGGTGTGCTGTAGCAGGATATGATATGATGTGAGTTCATGACGCTGGTTCCAGGACCCTGACTCCTAGGGGATATTTATGGAGGATACACTCGAGGGGGGTGTTACACCCGAGGGGGGTGTTCCGTGTACATAGTGTATGGTCGTGGGACATTAATGCATTTTTACATGCTATTTACAGTGGTACAGTGGTTTTATCCTGAAATTATATATTCTTAAAATGCTATATACAACAATTGCTTCCAAAATTATTTTGAGCATATGATGCATATTTTGATAACATGGTAAAATATATTTGAAACATGGAAGCTTGGCAGATGTTTATTATGAAAAATTTGAGTTGATAAAAGCTTAAAGTAATTATATTATATTATAGTTGGCTTACTTATTGAGTGTGAGCTCATTTAAATCTCACAATATTTTTCAGAGCCACAGAACTGAAGATAGGAATATGGGGTAGTTGGAGAAGCTATCAGAATGACTTAGATTCAATACTTCGTTGTAACCCCATTGATTTATGTATTTTGGTATGTAGCCTAAAACATATAATTATGGTTTGTATTAAAAACACTTTGAATTTGGATGATATATAGTTATTACCCCTCCTTATATTAAATATTATATTTCAGGATACCTTGCATGCCGCATGCGGTGGGTTGCCACCCCTAGATCCAATATTGGGTCTGGGGCGTGACAGCTTTTGTGGTATCAGAGCCTAGGTTTTGACCTTAGGGATACATACATGATGACACTCTAGGCAAAATACTAGGATGACATTGAGACAATTATAACTTTTAAGGAATTTCAGGTATTATGCTTTGAAAGCCTGAAATTTAAAGTTTATCAAGATATTAATTGAAATATGAATTTGATAGGAATTAAGAATGAACCATCACACTAGAAACCAATGATATAACGGGGCTCTCAGGCTGGTGACCTTGACCAGCGGGGAGGCCAAGGGGCTTCTAGAGGTTTTATCTCCGTCAAACTTATGGAAATGACTCGTAGCAGTTTTAGACCTTTATATAATATCGATAGATGAAACTTTAATTGGATATGCAATACAAGATAGATGAATATATGGATATAATATAGTAGTTGAGAATTGCAATTGATGACTAATATGACTAAGATAACATCATTATATCCATATTGCAATTGCGTTAGATATTTGGATTTTGAGTTATTAAATCTGAATTTGAACGTGGATGTATATAATAAATTTTTATTTGTAGAACTTACATTGTTGATATTGTAAGTTTAAGATTATGAGCTAATCTGCCGATTATAGAGATAGTTGATACTGATATTAATGAAATAGTTGACTGCATATTATATCATGATGGACCATTTAGGAAGAATATAAAATTTTAAATTCTGAGACAATTACTGTTTAAGTTTTTAAGAGTAGGAGATTCTATTAATCTTTAGAACCAATTTTGGCTATATATGATCAAATATTTTGATGGTAGAAAGTGAAAGATCTTAGCAGTAAGAAGAATAAGATAAATTCCACTGATAAAGAATTTCATGAGGATGTTTATCTGTTAATAGATTTATAAATCAAGATATCTATTCATTAATTTATCATGCCTACTTATTGTACCTTTCTTCATAGTTCCTAAGTAGATATATTTCTTCAGGATGGATAAATTATCAATCAGCCATAAGTGGCATAAATATTTTTAAGAAAAAAAAAGGAGGGAGATGATTTTATTTTGATTATTATCAATTATGGATTATGGTTAAGGATACATCTAATATCACCTCCAAATCATAAAGAGATTACTATAATTTCTCAATTATGTCTTTTGGATGGTAAGTGCATTTTCAATTTTTATGACCTTATAAGTCATGTATCCATTTGAGCTAGATCAGTGAGGTCACTTTGAAATATTCGAAGGGTTTAAATTAGTTGGCCATGATATGGCATGAGATATTGCATAATCTATAAAATCAACATAATTTTTAGGCGATTTTGATAGTCATTGATAATAAAATATTTGATTCAAGGATTTGTATCATTTACATTGCAATATTTATCGAGAATAAAATGACCTATTCAAGAGAAATAGATTGGTTGTGGGGGTAATTACTGATAAATATAAAGAAAATAAATTAGTTAATTATGATGAAAGATGTCCTAAATCATTAGCATAATGTTCATTAATGTTAGCTTGATGTATTCAAGAGTGAAACAAAGTATGTTATGATGATTGAAATAAGCATCATTATGATTAATGGTATATTCAACTATTCAAGAGCTGAGAGAGCACTAGAAGAAAACTATCTTAAATCTGGTTCAAAAGAACTTGGAACTGTCTTATCGAGGAATCAAGAGTAACTGATATGTTACTAACCTTAAGAATGGATGATGATGTGGCTGACGCAGCCACAAGGATAATTATGGCAAAATCGAAACCTTAAGACGGCCCTGGCACCTCCAAGTCGGCCGAGTCGGTCCCGACCTTCTCAGGTCGGTCCCGCTCGGCCCCGACCTTCTCAGGTCGGCCCCGCTCGGCCCCGGCATCTCTAAGTCATCCAAGTCGGCCAAGTCGGCCCCGGCCTTCCCAGGTTGGCCTCGCTCGGCCCGGCACTTCCAAGTCAGCAGAGTCGGCCCCGACCTTCTTAGGTCGGCCCCACTCGACCCCGGCATCTCCAAGTCGTCCAAGTCAGCCAAGTCGGCCCCGACCTTCTCAGGTCGATCCTGCTCGGCCCCGACACCTCCAAGTCGGCCGAGTTGGCCCCAACCTTCTTAGGTCGGCCCCGCTCGGCCCCGGCATCTCCAAGTCATCCAAGTCGGCCAAGTCGGCCCCGACCTTCTCAGGTCGGCCCCGCTCAGTCCCGGCACTTCCAAGTCGGTTGAGTCGGCCTCAACCTTCCCAGGTTGGCTCCGCTTGGCCTTGGCATCTCCAAGTCATCCAAGTCGGCCAAGTCGGCCCCGACCTTCTCAGGTCAGCCCTGCTCGGCCCTGGCACTTCCAAGTCAGCCGAGTCGGCCCCGACCTTCTTAGAATGGCCCCGCTTGGCCCCGACATCTTCAAGTCGTCCAAGTCGGCCAAGTCGGCCCCGCTCGGCCCTGGCACCTCCAAGTCGGCCGAGTTGGCCCTGACCTTCCCAGGTTGGCCCCGCTTGGCCCCGACATCTCCAAGTCATCCAAGTCAGCCAAGTAGGCCCCGACCTTCTCAGGTCGGCCCCGACCTTCTCAGGTCGGCCCCGCTCGGCCCCGGCACCTCCAAGTCGTCCAAGTCGGCCAAGTCGGCCCCGACCTTCTCAGGTCGGCCCCTCTGGTCCCAGCTTCTCCGAGCCAGCCATGTCGGCCTCGACCATCCCTGGTCGACCCCGCCCCCGCACCTTCAGGACGGACCCAGAACAGTCCTGGCTATTTGCGCTGCCGTCCTTTTGACCCACGCCACCTGGCATCCCCAGGCCCAACTACCCGCTGGCCACGCCGCTAATGGGACTGGACCTAACTATCTGTCAGCCCCGCTGACTGATAGGACGTGGCTCACCAACCACCGTTTTTCTCCTGACTGATAGGATGTGGCTCACCAACCGCCATTTTTCTCCTCCTTCGATGGGACAGGACCCACCAACCAGCCAAGATTCACACAACCCTCACAAACCCCGCGGACATTCCTTTCTCACGAAACTCCACGTGGTCGCACAGGGGTCAACCCCCTACAAAAGGGAAGGTCCACTCAAGAATAAGGTAACGCAAACTCGTACACTTGCTACCCTGATACCCAGAAAGAAATTCCTATCTTTATGAGGACTCATTTTTTTTCTCCCATAGCTCGTCTGAGCTCTTCCTCAGCTGTGACCCCTGTTACTGACTTGAGCGTCGTAGGGTCCTCACTGGAGCTTCCCTCCAGTCTTGGGACTTTTTGCAGGCCATCCGATCAGGCGAAGGACGGAAAATTAAGCAGCTCTCTTCTCCTGATGTTCAGGGCCAGTGATCAGACATCATCAGATTGGCGCGCCAAGAAGGGGAAAAACTAAGGCAGACAAAGGAGGTCCAAACCCTACAGTTTATTTCTCTCCCCCTCCCAACAATGGTGATGACACGAGCTCAGGATGCCTCAGTCGGTCACCCTAGGGGGAAACTTTCCCCGTCTAAGCAGCAGGAGGCCAACCTCCCTGCCACTGATCCTTCCATCGTTTCACCTCAACCGGAAGCGATTGCCCCGGCTGCGGAGCAGCTGGCAACTCTCACTCGACAAGTTCAGACCCTCACCACTATGGTCTATGGACTTCAGCAGCAGCAGTCCATGGCCACCTAACATCAGACCGCTCCTCCTGCTTGTCAGCAATCTACAAGGGGATGCTCTCCTCAGCGAGAGACCGGTTGTCGCCCGACTTCTCCAAGGAAGCCCCACCGTGAGCCCCCCAAACGGCTGCGATCCCCTGATTGCGGCCCGAGCAAGTTCCCTCCAGAGCCGCACCGACAGGAGGAGCCAAAGCGGAAATCCCACTTTCTGCATCATTCTCCTCCTCCTTCTTCTTCTTCCTCTTCTTCATCCTCCGAGCCATCTCGGAGAGCCCCGACAATCAGCCGCCAGGCGGATGAGCACCTAGACGAGTACAACCGGTGACTAGATGAGCTCGCCAGGAAGATCAACAATCAACCAGAGGAAGAATATGACACCCATCCTCCTTACACTCGCCGAATACTAGAGGAGCCTGTTCCTTCTAGATTTGATTCCCCCAGATAGATCCGTACGATGGCACGACGGATCCTCTCGACCACCTCGAGAGCTACAAATCCATGATGCAAGTCTAGGGTGCCTCAGATGCCCTTCTCTGCAAGGCTTTCCCTGCCACTCTACGGAAAGCCGCTCATGCCTGGCACTCGCGTCTATCCCCTCACAGCATCGACTCTTTTTGAGAGCTGGAAAGGGCTTTTCTGGCTCATTTCGACGCGTGCCGGTGCATCCCAAGAGTTGCAGACAGCCTCTTCTCAGTGCGCCAGAAGGAGGGAGAGCCGCTACGGGACTTTGTGTCCCGGTTCAAAACCGCCGCCCTCGAAGTTTATCATCTCGACGACGCGGTGGCTATGCTGGCGCTGAAGCGGGGACTCCTCCCGTCCCGCTTCACCTTTTCTCTAGACAAGAAGCCCCCAAGTTCCTACTCCGACCTCCTCCTCTAAGCCTAGAAGTACATCCGTGTGGATGAGGCCGACCTCACTCGTCGGGAATCCTCAAGAAGCTCGAGCCACAAGCCTGCACGCCCCAGCCTAGCGAACCCCCTTATCACCGGCGGTCTGACCCATCTCGTCGGTCTGACAACAAGCATCGAAGCCCCATCCCCGATGAGAGCAAGCTCACACCCCTTCTCGCCCCTCGATCCCATATCCTGATGAAAATCGAGGACGAGCCTTATCTCCAGCGCCCTCCTCCCATGAAGAAAAGTCTTCCCTGCGACAAGAGCCGTTACTACCGATTCCACTGGGATTATGGCCATGATACCGACATCTGCTACAGTCTGAAGCAGGCTATCGAGGAGATCATCCAGCGGGGCTACCTCGGCAAGTATGTCCAAAAGGCACCGCAGCCACCGCCGGCACTTATGGGACCCCCGCTCGCTCAGGCCACGGTGACAACACCCCTACGGAGCGGATGGTTGGAATGGTATCCTGGGGAGCGGCCTCCGCATCTAAGCGGTCGAGAGGGGAGGAGGTGCCGGGTAATATAGTCTTGGGGGGGGGGGGATCGGCGAATATTGAGAATGTAAACAATGAAGGCATTGCCGTCTCTATGACGATCGCCAGGTACCCTGTAAAAAGGATATTAGTTGATAGTGGCAGCTCGGCTGACATCCTTATTTACGATGCTTTTGTTTGGATGGGATTGTCTCTAGACTCTCTTCAACCTGTGGCAACCCCTTTGGTTGGGTTCACCGAAGATTCGGTAAGGGTTGAAGGCGAGATATCTTTGCCTGTGACAGCCGGGACACCGCCATGCCAAAGCACAGTGATCATGAAGTTTTTGGTCGTGAGGGTCCCCTTAGCATACAACGCCATTCTCGGGCGCCCAGGCATAAATCTATTGGATGCGGTTATCTCCACCCGGCGTCTGCTGATGCAGTTTCCCACTAGTAAAGGAGTAGGGGAGATGAAGGGTGAGATCGGCTCAGTTCTGCCCTGCTATCACACAGCGTCAAGCCCCTTGGAGGTCGAGCCGGTCCCAGAAGCAATTGATCCTAGGGAATCTGACAAGAGGTGGGAACCGGCCGAGCACCTTCTGACTTTTCCACTCGGGGACGATCCGGCGAGGACCGTGCGCATTGGCGGACTCCTCCCCCATGAGGACCGTGATCGCCTCCTAACCTTCCTGCGGGCTAACTCAGACGTTTTTGCTTGGTCAGCGTCTGACATGCCCGGCATCCCTCCAAAAGTAATCACCCACAAGCTCAACATTGATCCGAAGCATCGTCCAATCCGTCAGAGGAAGAGGAGCTTCGCTCCCGAGTGGCAAAAAGCCATTGATGAGGAGGTCAACAAACTGCTCAATGTTGGCCACATCCAAGAAGCGCATTACCCTAACTGGTTGGCCAATGTGGTCATGGTACGAAAGGCAAACGGGAGTTGGAGAATATGCATCGACTTCACTGACCTTAACAAGGCATGTCCGAAAGACAGTTTTCTCCTGCCAAAGATAGACCAATTGGTAGATTCCACCTCCGGCCACGAGCTCCTCAGCTTCATGGATGCCTTCTCCGGATATAATCAAATAAGAATGGACCTCAACGATGAAGAGCATACATCCTTTGTGACAGAAAAGAAAATTTATTGCTACAAAGTGTGCCCTTCGGTCTCAAGAACGTAGAGGCGACCTATCAAAGGTTAATGAACAAGATATTTCAGGATCAGTTGGGCCGGAACATGGAGGTCTACGTGGATGACATGTTAACCAAGATCATCCGTGCTTCTGATCATGTTTTTGATCTAGAGGAAACCTTCAACAACCTCCGCCGCTTCCAAGTCAAGCTGAACCCCAAGAAATGCGCCTTCGGGGTCACGGCGGGCAAGTTTCTGGGTTTTATGGTAACTCAGTGAGGGATCGAGGCGAACCCAGAGAAAATCAGTGCCATTCTCGATATGAGGCCACCATCCAGCAAGAAGGAAGTACAATGGCTAACGGGAAGGGTGGCGGCTCTAAGTCATTTCCTCTCCAAATTGGCAGAGAGGTGCTTGCCCTTCTTCAAGGCCTTGCGGAAGGTGAACAACTTCGAGTGGACGGACAATTGCCAGATAGCCCTCGATGGCATAAAGGCGTTTCTATCTTCTCCGCCGCTCTTGTCCAAGCCAAGAGATGGGGAGAGTCTCTTCCTCTACCTAGCTGCTTCTTCGGAGGCCGTTAGCTCAGTCTTGGTGCGTCTTGATGCTGACGGAACCCAGAGGCCAGTCTATTACGTGAGCATGGTGCTTTACGATGCGGAGGTCAGATACTCCAAGACCGAGAAAATTATCTTCGCCGTGGTCGTCTCCACCCGACGTCTCTGCCCATATTTTAAGTCCATCCTATTGTGGTGCTCACAGACCAGCCCCTCCGAGCCATCCTGGCCCATCCAGACACCTCAGGCCGACTCGCCAAGTGGGCCATCAAGCTAGAGGAATTCGACCTTTCCTTTCAGGCACGGCCGGCCTTGAAGTCCCAAGTCCTAGCCGACTTTCTGGTCGAATGCACTTGGGTGGATGAAGAGATCAAGGAGGTTTCTGTGGAGCAGCACGAGCCCGAGCCGAGCGACGATGGAGAATCCTGGATCCTTCATGTAGATGGCACATCAAACTCTCAGGAAAGCGGTGCCAGCCTCATTCTTGCCGGGCTAGCTGGAGAGAGAGCGGAATATGCCTTGCGGTTTCTGTTCGAAGCCACCAACAACCAGGCGAGTATGAAGCTTTGCTAGCAGGGCTGAGGATAGCCCAGGAGTTGAGAGTAAGGCGTCTCAGAGCTTTCACCGATTCGCAGCTCGTCTCTGGGCAAATCAATGGAGAGTACGAGGTGCGTGACCCTGCTATGACTCAGTACCTGAGCAAGGTTCGGCTCTTGGTCTCCCCGTTAGCTTATTTCAGCATTAGTTACATCCTCCGGAGTGAAAATGCCAAGGCCGACATCCTTTCCCGCCTGGCTACCTCCGCCGATGGCATCGTAAGGGACGCCTACATTGAATACTTAGAAAGGCCCAGCATAGAAGATGGCGAGAGAGTCCTCCCGCCCACCCACGAGCCTGCATGGATGGATGCCTACGTCCGCTATCTCACTGACAACACCCTCCCTGATGACCGCAATGAAGCCAAGCTACTCAAGTGGAGGGCCTCCAAGTTCGTTCTCCTAGACGGACGCATGTACAGAAGGTCATTCTCCTACCCTTTGCTCAAATGTGTAGGACCCACCGATGCCGACTACATCCTTAGAGAAATCCATGAAGGCATCTGCGGAAATCATCTAGGGGGTAGGTCCCTAGCCCAGAAGGCCCTCCGTCAGGGATATTTTTGGCTCACCATGAGAGAGGATGCTGCCAAGTTAGTTCAGAAGTGCGATAGTTGCCAGCGCCACGCACACATTCAGCATCCGCCGTCCACCCCGCTCAACCCACTCTCAGTCCCTTGGCCTTTCGCTCAGTGGAGAATGGACATCCTTGGGCCGTTCCCCCCAGCCTCGGGACAGTGAAGATTCTTACTAGTAGCCATCGACTACTTTTCCAAGTGGGTCGAGGTCGAGGCACTGGCTAAGATCATCGAGAGTAAAGTCAAAGCCTTCTTCTGGAAGTCAATCATATGTCATTTTGGCCTACCTCACACCCTCGTCACGAACAATGGTCGCCAATTTAACAATGAAGCATTCAAGGCTTTTTGTAGCGAGCTGAGTATCCACCATCGATTCACCTCTGTCAGCCACCCCCAGACCAATGGGGAGGCCGAGGTCATGAACCGCACCATTCTCAGGGGGCTCAGGACCAAGCTGGATGGATCCAAGGATCAATGGATGGAGGAGCTCCCCAGCATGATATGGGCTTACCACACGACTCCTAGAGCCCCGATGGGCGAGACTCCCTTCAGTCTCATTTTTGGATCTGAGGCTGTCATCCATGTTGAGATCGGACTGCCCAGTCCACGCGTGGAGTCCTTCAATGAAGAAGACAACTCCACATTGATACGGGCCAGCCTGGACTTTATCGACGAGGCACACGACCGGGCAAGGATGCATATGGCGGCCTTCCATCAACAGGCAGCCAAATACTACAACGCCCGGGTTCGTCCTAAAGTCTTCCGCCAGGGAGATCTGGTTTTAAGAAAGGCTGAGGTATCTAAGCCTACAGAGGGGGGCAAACTGTCCCCCAACTGGAAGGGTCCTTACCGCATCGCCGAGACACTACACCGGAGGGCATACAGGCTGGAAGAGCTCAGCGGACAATCCATTCAGCGTACCTGGAATGTGGATAACCTTCGCCGATATTATCAATGATGTATCCCCCAGAATACAAGCAATAAAGAGGTCCCTTCCAGTGTCACAGCCTGCTCTCCCTTGCATCCAAGGACCAATTCTCATAAAAGGAGGTCGCCAGCATCGCAGCCCATGGGACACCACTCGGCCTCGGCACGGAGGTGCCCCTGAGGCGGTTAAGACCTAAAGGCTCCTGTTGACCCAATTATTGATTTTGATGATTAATAAATGACATGAGTATATCCATTATGTTTTAACAAGGGTTTCAGGCATTAAAATATTTGATCAATCAAAATGTATAAAGAACCTTGTTTTCAATCAAATGCCAGAAGTATTTTTTAAAATTCAGAGCCTAGAGTCGACACCTAGTTGGTTTGAAGCCGACCCCATGGCGGATCAGATGTTTTCCTAATTTTTGGCACGGTATGGAGTCGACACCCAGAGTTTCGGAGCCAACTCCAATCTGAGACATCAAAAAGATTATTCTATTTCAGTTTCCGGAGTCGACACCAAGTTTTCGGGAGCCGACACTTACAGTCTCTGGAGCCGACTCTAACCTGAGTATAGAGAGTGTTTTCTTGAGCATTTCTAGAGCCAACACCTTATGGAGTCCGGAGTCGACACCCGAAAGTGGCGAGTTGACACTCAACTTTTTTGGAGCTGACTCCTCAACAAACTTTTACTTTCTATTTTAGATACTCGACTTGGAGCCGACACCTGAAAAGTGGGAGCCGACTCCAACCTATCAGGAACGGATTTTTAAAATGTCAGAACGGCCTCCAATGGTAACATTTTCTCACCTAATCTCTAACGGCTACTTTTCTTGTGTGTAGGAGGAATCCAAGGACAGAAATAATGGCTAATTTTTCACCTAATCATGGATTAAGGAGAATCTATAAAAAGGGAGACCGTCCGTTTAAAAAAAAAAGAGACAAAAAAATAGAGAGAAAATAAATTGAAAAATCTGAGAAGTCTTGAGCAAGAAATCAAAGAAGAAAGAGTCAAAGTTTAAATCCATCAACTCTAGAAAGCTCAAAGAGAAATCCAAAGCATTCAAGCTCAAAATCAGAGTATTTCTCAAGTGAAGAAAAAGAGAGCAAAAGCCTTGATTTTCCTAACATCTCATCTGCAATCCTTGTGAAGAATCTGAGCTGAGGCCTGATTCAACCCTTCAAGAGAGAAGAGGAAAAGAAGAAAAGCTCACATCAAATTCGCTTCAAACAGGCTTTTCTAATCTTTGCTTACTTATATTGCTTATTTGCTCGTTTAAGGAGCTTTGCATTGTTGTAAACTTTAAATCAATTTGGTGTTTGCTAATTCAATCAGGGGGATTGAATTAGTTGAGGTAGTTTACCTCGGGAACAAGCTAGATTAGCTTGGGTTTGGGTTTTGTATTGGTGAGCCCAAAAAACTGGCTGGGTTTATTGTGACCCCGTGTAAAACAACAAGTTGGAGTTGTGAGCTTGTAAAACAACTCAACTGTAATTAGTGAATTATAGTGTGGACCCAAGGGTTGCTTGGGAGTGGACGTAGGTGTTGGATACACCGAACCACTATAAATATCTTGTGTTTGTCGTGCTCTTGTCTCTATCTCTCTCTCTTACTGTGCTTTAAATTATTGCTTCATTCTCTAGCATACTTAATCTTTGTGAAATTTGGTTTTAAGTTTTAATGTATTAATTTTTTTAAAAGAATCCAATTCACCCCCCCCCCCTCTTGGGTTACCATCTGGGCCAACAATTGGTATCAGAGCAAGTGCTCATTGTTTATTTGATCATACGATCAAGAGCTAAAGATCCAAATGGCAGCTCAAGCTGGATCTTCATTTGCTGAAGGTCATTCTACTAATAGACCTTCTTTGTTTAATGGTTCCAACTATTCATATTGAAAAGCAAGAATGAGGATATTCATTCAAGCTTCAAATTATGAATTATGGAGTGTCATAATTAATGGACCTAGTACACCCATACACATGATTGATGGTTCTATTGTTCCTAAGCCCGAAAGGGATTGGAATGATAATGATAAGAAAATGGCTCAGCTCAATTCTAAGGCCATGAATGTTTTATATTGTTCCTTAGATGCAAATGAATTTAATCGTATCTCTACATGTAATTCTATAAAAGAAATATGGGATAGATTAGAGGTTACCCATGAGGGTACAAATCAAGTTAAAGAATCTAAGATTAATATTCTTGTTCATAAGTATGAATTGTTTAGCATGGAACAAACTAAAACTATAGCATGCATGTATACTAGATTCACTGATATTGTAAATGGTCTAAAAAGTCTTGGCAAGACCTACACTAACTCTGAATTAGTTCGTAAAATTCTTAGGTCACTTCCAAGGACATGGGAAGCAAAGGTGACAGCAATCCAAGAAGCCAAGGACCTCAACACTTTACCTTTGGTGGAGCTACTTGGATCACTAATGATCCATGAGTTAACCATGAAGCAGCACATAGAGGAAGAAGTTAAAAAGAAGAAGACTATAGCTCTTAAGGCTGTAGAAATTGAGGAAAGCAGTAGTGAGAATGAAGATGATGAAGAGACAGCTCTTCTTGCTAGAAAGTTCAAGAAATTCATGAGAAGAAGGAAACCCTTTCATAAAAGGAAATCGTGAATTAAGATGGAAGGCGAAAAAGAAAAAGAAAAGGACAAGGACAAAGACAAAGAGAAAGACCCCCTAATTTGCTATGAGTGTAAGAAACTGGGCACTTTAGATATGATTGTTCTCAATTAAAAAAGACCTACAAGAAGAAGAAAAAGGCATACATTGCAATATGGAGCGACAGCGATGAATCCTCTTCCGAGGAGGAACAAAAGGAAGTTGCAAACATCTGTCTTGTGGCAACAGAGGATGATGAGCTAAGTATCGAAGCTAATGACTTTACTTTTGAAGAATTTTTTGAAGCATTCAATGAACTAGTTGATGATTTTTAAGCCTTGAAAAAGAAAAATAAATCATTAAAAAATGATAATCTAAATCTTGTCAAAGAAAAAGATAATCTTACTCATGAAGTTGAAAAATTGAAATCAGAAAATGAAGTCTTGATTGAAGAAAAAGGATCAATTTCCAATGAAAATGATAGATTAAAGAAGGAAGTTGATAAATACAAAAATATAGTTAATAAATTTACATATAGTTCTAAAAAATTTAATTTATTATTGAGTAATCAAAGAGCTATATTGATAAGGCTGGATTAGGTTATAGGCCTAATATAAAACAAAAGTATGTCAAAAACTTTTTTAGAAAAGAACAAGATAAAAATGAAGTTTCATGTCATTGTTGTAACAAAAAGGGACACAAAGCCTTTGAATGAAATTTTAAGAAAATCAACAAGAATTTAAGCAGTAAAGGAAGGAAAATATGGGTTCCAAAAGGAACAATCTTTATTGCTACTAACTATGAAGGACCCAAGAAAGCTTGGGTACCTAAACAAAAAGTTTGATCACTTTGCAGGAGTGTCTTGCGGCCAAAAGATCAAAACGAAAATGGTATCTTGATAGCAGCTACTCAAGACACATGACGGGTGACAAGGATCAATTCATCACCCTTGAAGATAAAAGAGGAGGAGTTGTCACTTTTGGAGATAATGGTAAAGGTCAGATTATGGGATTTGGTAAAATTTAGATAACTCCCTCTACTTTCATTGAGAATGTTCTGTATGTAGATGGTTTAAAGCATAACTTAATCAGTATTAGCCAATTGTGTGATAAAGGTTTCAAAGTTTCATTTGAAGCTTCTATCTACACTGTTTCTAATCCTATTGACAATAGCATTATATTTGTTGGTAATAGAAATGACAATGTATACTTAATTGATTTAAATAATTTGTCTACTAGTAATCATTGCTTAGTAGCTAATAATGCTAATGTAAATGAGATTGGATGGTTATGGCATCGTAGATTAGGTCATGCAAGCACACACCTAATTTCAAAATTAATCAGAATGGACTTAGTTAAAGGACTTCTGAAGTTAGATTTTGAAAACAACAGAATTTGTGATGCATGTCAATTTGAAAAATAAACTAGAAACTCTTTCAAATCTAAAAATGTTGTTTCCACTTCTAGGCCATTAGAGCTACTTCACATGGACCTTTTTGGACCTACTAGAACTACTAGTTTAGGAGGAAAGAAATATGGTCTTGTGATAGTACATGATTATTCTAGATACACTTGGGTATTATTTTTGGCTCACAAGGATGAGACTTTCTCAATATTTCTAAAATTCTTCAAGAAAGTTACTAATGAGAAAAACAACACCATAGTGTCTCTTAGAAGTGATCATGGTACAGAATTTGAAAATCACTTGTTTGAAAATTTCTGCACCGAACATGATATTCATCATAATTTTTCAGCACCTAGAACACCACAACAAAATGGAGTTGTAGAAAGAAAAAATAGGACTTTAGAAGACATGGCCCGTACCATACTATGTGAAAGCCAACTCCCAAAGTACTTCTGGGCGGAAGCTATAAACACGGCATGTTACATCCTTAATAGAGCCTAATTAGGCCAATACTTAAGAAGACACCTTATGAATTATGGCATGATAGAAAACCAAAAATAGGTTATTTTCATGTATTTGGTTGTAAATATTTTATTCATAATAATGGAAAAGATAATCTTGAAAAATTTGATGCAAAATCTGATGAAGGCTTATTCTTAGGATATTCAACAACCAGCAAAGCTTATAGAGTATTTAACAAGAAAACCTTAATTGTAGAAGAATCTATTTATGTAGTCTTTGATGAATCTTTAGCATCAAGTTCAGAAAAGATTGATGATGAGGAAGATACAAACATATTAGAAAGAGACATTGAAAAATTAAATATAGATGTATCTTCAGATCATGAACAAGAAGCTAAAGATGATGATTCTTCTAGGGTTGATGTTATTGATACTAATCATAATGAGGTAGATCTTCCTAGAGATTGGAGATATGCCTATGGTCATCCAAAGGAATTGATTATAGGTGATCCATCTCAAGGTGTAAGAACTAGATCATTTATGAGAAATATCAATAATCATCTTGCATTTGTATCTCAAATTGAACCTAAAACCATTAAAGAAGCTGAAAAAGATAGTAATTGGATGCTAGCTATGCAAGAAGAATTAAATTAATTTACTAGGAATAATGTATGGTCCTTAGTTGATAGACCTAAAGATCATTCAGTCATAGGATCTAAATAGGTATTTAGAAATAAATTGAATGAAAATGGCATAGTAATTAGAAATAAAGCTAGAGTAGTTGAAAAAGGATATAATCAAGAAGAAGGAATTGATTTTGATGAAACTTTTGCACCTGTAGCTAGATTAGAAGCAATTAGATTACTACTTGCATTTGTATGTCATATGAACATAAATTTATTTCAAATGGATGTTAAAAGTGCATTTTTAAATAGTTTTATAAATGAGAGTTTTTGTGGAACAACGATCTGGTTTTGAAGATCATGAATTTCCAAATCATGTTTTTAAATTGCACAAAGCACTATATGGTTTAAAACAAGCACCTAGAGCTTGGTATGATAGGTTAAGCAAATTTCTGATTGAAAATAATTTCACTAGAGAAATGTAGACAAAACCTTATTTTTGAAAAGAAAAGACAAAGATTTATTAGTAGTACAAATATATATAGATGATATTGTATTCGGTGCTACTAACAATTTCTTGTGTCAAGAGTTTGCTAAGTTAATGCAGGGTGAATTTGAAATGAGCATGATGGAGAACTCAACTTCTTTAGGACTTCAAATCAAGCAAAGCAAAGAAGGGATTTTCATTAACCAAACAAAGTATACAAAGAAATTCTCAAGAAGTTTGGAATGGAATCAATCAAACCCCTTGGAACACCTATGAGTCCTTCATGCAAATTAGACAAAGATGAAGACGGTAAGAAAGTAGATCAAAAATACTATAGAGGTATGATCGGATCTCTACTTTACTTAACTGCAAGTAGACCTGATATTATGTTTGTTGTTTGTCTATGTGCTAGATTTCAATCAGAACCTAAAGAATCTCACTTAATTGCTGTGAAAAGAATCTTAAGATATCTAAGTGGAACTAAAAATGTAGGATTATGGTATTCTAAGGACTCAACACTGAACTTAATTGCATATTATGACTCTGACTATGCTGGATGTAAATTAGATAGAAAAGTACAAGTGGAGCATGTCAATTTTAGGAAGTAACTTAATCTCTTGGTTTAGCAAAAAGCAAAATTCGGTTGCATTATCAACTGCTAAAGCAGAATATGTTGCAGCTGGAAGTTGCTGTGCTCAAATCCTTTGGATTAAGCGACAACTTGAAGATTATGGCATAACACTTGATAAAACTCCTATTAGATGTGATAATACAAGTGCGATCAATTTAACTAAGAATCCAATCCAACATTCAAGAACTAAACACATTGAAATTAGATATCACTTCATTAGAGAACACGTAGCTAATGGTGAAATTTGTCTTGACTATGTTAGTACTGAAGAACAATTAGCTGACATATTTACAAAACCATTGAGTGAAGAGAGATTCTGTTATCTTAGAGGTGAATTAGGAATTTGTGATCCTTTGTAATGATTTTGAAACTCTTAAGGAAGGTTTATCTAAATTTTCATCAATTTCTTGAGATTTCTCTCATGATTTTAAGGACAATTTATCAAGACATTTGAGTAATTTGATTCATCATATTCCAAAGATTTTATCAAAATTTATTGAGTTTATTTTCGACAAGTTTCGGATGTCTGAAACTCTGTTATTTTTCTCTAAACTGTCTGGGAGACACCTCAAATTTATGGAGTCGACACCTTATCTGTGTCGCTCTCTGTCTGGGACCTTGGAGACGACACCCGATTAAGCGGAGCCGACTCCAGTTCGAGCGCTAACTGTGTTAGCGACTTGGAGTCGATACCCGACTTTGCGGGAGTCGATACCTGGTAGCCCCAAATTGATTTTATTAGGGCAGAGTCGACACCTTCTCATTTCCATTCGTTTTAAAACTCTATCCAAAATCTCTCCAAACCTCCCAAAGCCTAAAATCCCTCAAATCAACCATTTCCCTAAGACTTCTATGGCACCTAAGCGTAGAGGATCGTCCTTGGTGCTTCCGTAACCACCCGGAAGCATACGGCTCGGCGTCCTGTTCGTGAGCCGTCTCCAAGGTAGATACTCTTGCGGGGCATGTGATTACCATGGGAAGAAAGTGGATTTTAATTTCTTTTAGACCGAGGGCTTTTCTATTGGAAGATAAATTAAAGAGCTCGACTGGGACAAGGTATGTTCTTTGGATGTTCCCACTTATCCAGCCCTAGTTAACGAATTTTACTTTAATTTATCAAGGGGAGATGGTGGGATAATTAGTTTTGTAAGAGGGAAGAGAGTTCATCTTACATTTCAAAGTTTAGGAAATCTTTTGAGCATCCCTATCACTGGGCTTGTAGCTGATATTCATAGTGAGAGATCTGATGCCTTGTCAAGGATGTTAGGAAGAGAAGTTACTGAATTTGAAGAAGTAAGGGCTAATCAGTTGCCCTTGGAGCTTAGATTATTACACAACATCTGTAGTAGGATCTTATTCCCCAAGACTGGCTGTTTTGTGTATGTCTCAGAACGAGACATTGTGGTTATGGACAGTGTCTTGATGGGTCAGCCTATTAATCTTGTTGGGATGATGATTTGGTATATGGCTAGGCCGGGGCAAAAGGAGATCTTCTTTTCCTTATGGGATGATTTTAACTATGGTTTTCAGAAGTCAAGGTATTGTGATTTCTGACATTGAGCCATCAAAGAACCTCAGACACAGATTATTATAGCTTGGCTACTGTGCACAGGATAGGGTTCGTTAAAGTGAATGGTCAATGGAAGAGAAAAGGCCATCTGGATGAGAGAGCTGCTGAGATTAGGACTTCTGCACCATCTGAGGTTGGTCCATCAGCGAGGCTTCCTTCACCAGAGCCTAGCAGATCTTCACCTCCTCCAGCTCCTGCTCCAGTTCCTGTACCGCCACCTATGTCATCTAGTGGATTTTCAGATATTCAGTTAGAGCAACTCAAAAGTTTATTTGCTGCTCACAAAGAAGAAATGAAAACTGAGATTGATAACAGTTTGATGAACTTAAGAGAATTGTATTACTCCTTGGATGATAGAATTGGTAAGATTGAATCTACCCTGGAGCCTCCGCAGAATCTTTAAGGAATGATCTCAAGAATATTTTTGAAGAACTTAAAGATATTGGTGGAGATTCAGAGACTTACTCCAAATGCAATGCTGAGCTTCAGGACAAGATTATGACTGCATGTGCATTTGTTGACAGAAGACTAAAAGAATTTGTTAGAACTCAGAGTGAAGGGATGGGAAAAATTATAGAAGAATTGCAAAGACTTCTTAGAACTCATTTTTGATTATGTTGTAATGAAGTTCTTTTGATGTTATTAAAGATGATGTTTAGTTTAATATGTTTTGATATTTTGATGATGTAATGAAGTTTAATGAAGTTAGATATAATGAAGTTCTTTTTGAAATGTAATGTTTATTTTTTATTAAATGTAATGTTGTGAATAAACTACTTGTGTTGGGGAGATTATTGAAAAATTACATGCCCCAATCTATCTTATTGATTTGATGATTACAAAAGCCATGTGTACATTAAATGATGTAATGAGTTTATTACATGAGCAATGAATTTATTTAGAACAATGAATGAGAATGTTAAAGTATAACTTTAATCAAATTGAAAGTAACTTCATGTTCAATGTTTAAGCTTTCAAAAAGAAATTTATACTTAATATGTTAATCAATGAGTTTTTGGAACATTTTTTTGAATTGATTCTTAATGTCAATTTTATTATATTCAAGTCAAAATATTGATTTAAAATGAATCTGGAACGAATTTAAAGTCAATCAGAAAACTTTCTGATTTTTGATATGTTCTGGAGCCGACTCTTGAGTTTCAGAGTCGACTCCACTCAGAGTACGGAAATGACTGTTTGTCTCGAGTCGACCCATGCAATTTCTCGAGTCGACCCCCAATTTTGTTGAGCCGACTGCATGACTGTGCGAGTCGACTCCGCTCAGACACCAGAGGTGTGTTTTTCTGAGCACTTCGCGAGTCGACCCCCAACTTTTCATGAGTTGACCCCCGACTGTCAGGAGTCGACACTTTACTTTTGATGAGTCGACCCTATAACTTTCTGAATATTTCTATTTTTGGTATCACGACCTCGAGCCGACTCACGGAAAGCCTGAGTCGACTCCAGCAAATCTGAGCGAAATTTTTTCGAATGCCAACTCAGCGTCAACGATAAGATTTTTAATTAACGGCTATTTTCTTTGTTTTCTAACGGCTATATTTTTGCAGAATCTATAAATAGAGAAGCCGTTTTCAAATCAACACATACAAATAGAGAGATATTCATTTCAAGAGAAAAGAAAAGAAAAATCGGAAAAACAGAGCTTCATTTGAAAAATCCGTGATCAAAATAGAGTGAAAGAAAAAGTGTGAAATCAAAGGAAGCTCCTTCTGTGCTCAAGCTCAACAATCCAAGGAAGCTTTAGAAGAAAATCCAAGAGCTATTCAAGAGCAAATCAAAAGATTTTTAACTTTCAAAGAAAGGGAGAAAAAGCCCAAAATCTTCTCAACTGCTTCAACTGTGAAGAATCGAAGCTGAGGCTTGATTCAATCCAGCAAGGAGAAGAAGAAAAGAAGAAAAGCTCAAAGCCAACCAACTGCAAATCAGGCTTTTCTAAACCTCATTTATAATTTGTTTATCTGCTCATTGAGGAGCTTTGTAACTGAAAAACAATACTTTTATTCCTTGTGTCTAGTTCAATCTGGGGGATTGAACTAGTTGAGGTAGTTTTACCTCGGTACAAGCTTGGTAAAGTTTGGGTTAGGGTTTTTGTGCTGATGAACCCTTGAAAACCAGCTGGGTTCGTTGTGATCCCGAAAAACAATAAGTTTGAGTTGTGAGCTTGTAAAACAACTATGCTATAATCTAGGGTGATTATTGTGTGGACCCAAGTGAATCTTGGGAGTGGACGTAGGTGTTGGATACACCGAACCACTATAAAATCTTTGTGTTTGCCGTGCTTCCATTGACTCTTTATCTATCTCTGTTTTTATTCACTGCACTTTATATTTGCATTGCTATTGCCTTCATTCTTATTAAGCAACATTTTTAAAAGGCTAATTTTTAAAGAACCCAATTCACCCCCCCCTCTTGGGTTGTCATCTGGGCCAACAATTGGTATCAGAGCTAGTGCTCATTAGATTTGATCACACAATCAAGAGCTAAAGTTCCAAATGGCAACACAAGTTGGATCATTTGCTGAAGGTCATTCTACTAATAGACCTCCACTGTTTAATGGTTCAAATTATTCATATTGGAAAGCTAGAATGAGGATTTCATTCAAGCTTCTGATTATGAGCTGTGGGTGTTATAATCAATGGACCTAGTACACCCACACATGTTATTGATGGCACTATTGTTCCTAAGCCCGAAAGGGACTGGAATGATAATGATAGAAAAATGGCACAGCTTAACGCTAAAGCCATGAATATCTTATATTGCTCCTTAGATGCTAATGAGTTTAATAGAATCTCCACATGTAATTCCGCAAAGGAGATTTGGGATAGACTAGAGGTTACCATGAGGGTACCAATCAAGTAAAAGAATCTAAATTAACATCTTGTTCATAAATATAAATTATTTAGCATGGAACAATCTGAAACCATTGCATGCATGTACACTAGATTTACAGATATTGTAAATGGTTTTGAAAAGTCTTGGTAAGACATATACTAACTCTGAACTTGTTCGAAAAATTCTTAGGTCATTACCAAGATCATGGGAAGTGAAAATGACAGTAATCCAAGAAGCTAAGGACCTCAACACTTTACCCTTAGAGGAGCTTCTAGGATCTCTTATGACCCATGAGCTGACTATGAGGCAGCATGTAAGGAGGACACAAAGAAAAAGAAAGTAATTGCCCTCAAAGCTGCAAAAGAAGAAGAGAGCAGCAGTGATGATGATGATGATAATGATGAAGAGACTGCTCTCTTAGCAAAGAAATTTAAAGATTCATGAGGAGAAAGAACCCTTCCACAAGAAAAAATTTGGAGCTAAGTGGGAAGGAGAAAAGGATAAAACAAGGACAAGGACAAGGAAAAAGAGAAAGACCCCTTGACTTGCTATGAGTGTAATAAACCGGGGCACTTTAGGAATGAATGTCCAAAATTAAAGAAAGCCTACAAAAAGAAAAAGAAGGCTTATGTGGCGACATGGAGTGACAGCGAGGAATCTTCTTCCGAGAAGAAGAACAAAAGGAAGTCGCAAACGTATGTTTCATGGCGGACGACAACGATGAGGAATGTCTTGTGGCCAAGAGATCAAAGAGAAAGTGGTATCTTGATAGTGGTTGCTCAAGACATATGACGGGTGACAAAGAAGAATTCATCACCCTTGAAGAAAAGAAAGGAGGAGTTGTTACATTTGGCGACAATGGCAAAGGCCAAATCTTGGGGTTTGGTAACATTCAAATAACTCCCTCCACATATATTGAGAATGTACTTTATGTTGATGGTTTAAAGCATAACTTAATTAGTATAAGTCAATTATGTGACAAAGGTTTTAAAGTATCTTTTGAATCTTCTTTATGCACTGTAGCTAATCCCATTGATAATAGCATTATTTTTATTGGAAACAGAAATGACAATGTATACATGATTGATTTAGACAAATTGTCTACTAATAATCATTGCTTAGTTGCTAATAATGCTAATATGAATGAGATTGGTTGGTTGTGGCATCGAAGATTAGGTCACGCAAGCACACACCTGATTTCAAAACTATAAGAATGGATTTAGTAAAGGTTTACCTAAATTAGATTTTGAAAATAACAAAATATGTGATGCATGTCAGTTTGGAAAACAAACGAGAAGTTCTTTCAAATCTAAAAACATTGTTTCAACTTCTAGGCCATTAGAGCTACTTCACATGGACCTTTTTGGACCAACTAGAACCACAAGTCTAGGAGGAAAGAAATATGGTCTTGTGATAGTAGATGATTACTCTAGATTCACTTGGGTAATGTTTTTAGCTCACAAAGATGAGACTTTCTCGATATTCATGAAATTCTTCAAGAAAGTAACAAATGAGAAAAACACTACCATATTGTCTCTAAGAAGTGATCATGGAACTGAATTTGAAAATCACTTATTTGAAAGTTTTTGCAATAAAAATGGTATTAATCATAACTTTTCTGCACCTAAGACCCCACAACAAAATGGAGTAGTTGAAAGAAAAATGGACTCTAGAAGACATGGCCCGTACCATGCTATGTGAAAGTAAACTCCCAAAATACTTTTGGACGGAAGCTATTAACACAGCATGTTACATCTTAAATAGAGCTTTAATAAGACCTTTTTTAAAGAAAACACCTTATGAATTATGGCATGATAGAAAACCCAACATTAAATTTTCATGCATTTGGTTGTAAATGTTTTTGTCACAATAATGGTAAAAATAATTTAGGCAAATTTGATGCTAAATCTGATGAAGGAATATTCTTAGGATACTCAATAACTAGTAAAGCATATAGAGTATTTAACAAGAAAACTTTAGTTGTTGAAGAATCCATTCATGTAGTTTTCGATGAATCTTTAGCAACTCATTCCGAAAAATTTGATGATGAAGAGGATATAAACATAATTGAGAAAGATCTTAAAAAATTGAATATTGATGTATCTTTAGATCAGAGCAAGACGCTAAAGATAATGATTCACCTAAGGATGATGATACTAACACTAATCATAATGATGTAGATCTACCTAGGGATTGGAGATATGCTTATAGTCACCCTAAGGAAGTGATTATAGGTGATCCATCTCAAGGAATAAGAACTAGATCATCTATGAGAAACATTAGTAATCATCTTGCATTTGTATCACAAATTGAACCTAAAACTATTGAAGAAGCTGAAAAAGAATAATTGGATGTTAGCAATGCAAGAAGAATTAAATCAATTCACTAGAAATAATGTATGGACTTTAGTTGAAAGACCTAAAATCATTCTGTTATAGGATCAAAATGGATATTAGAAATAAACTAGATGAAAATGACATAGTAATTAGAAACAAAGCTAGATTAGTTGCAAAAGGATATAATCAAGAAGAAGGTATTGATTTTGATGAAACCTTTACACCAGTAGCTAGATTAGAAGCCATTAGACTATTACTTGCATTTGCATGTCATATGATTTTAACTTATTTCAAATGGATGTAAAAAGTGCTTTTCTAAATGGATTTATAAATGAAGAAGTATATGTAGAACAACCACCAGGTTTTGAAGATCACGAATTTTCAAATCACATTTTAAATTGCACAAAGCATTATATGGTTTGAAACAAGCACTAGAGCTTGGTATGATAGACTAAGTAAATTTTTAATTGAAAATAATTTTATAAGAGAAATATTGATAAAACATTATTCTTGAAAAGAAAAGGTAAGGATTTATTAGTAGTTCAAATATATGTTGATGATATCATTTTTGGTGCTACTAACAATATACTATGTCAAGAGTTTGCCAAGTTGATGCAGGCGAATTTGAAATGAGCATGATGGGGAGAACTCAACTTCTTCCTTGGACTCCAAATCAAACAAAGCAAAGAGAGAATCTTTATCAACCAAACAATGTACACAAGAGAAATTTTAAAGAAGTTTGGTATGGAATCAATAAAACCCCTCAGAACACCAATGAGTCCTTTATGCAAGCTGGACAAAGATAAAGAAGGTAAGAAGGTTGATCAAAAATATTATCAAGGTATAATCGGATCCCTACTTTACTTAACTGCAAGTAGACCAGATATAATGTTTACTGTTTGCTTATGTGCTAGATTTCAGTTTGAACCTAAAGAATCACACTTAATTGCTGTTAAAAGAATACTAAGATACTTAAGTGGAACTAAAAATGTAGGTTTATGGTATTCTAGAGACTCAACATTAAATCTGATTGCATACACTGATTCTGATTATGCTGGATGTAAGTTAGATAGAAAAAGCACAAGTGGTGCATGCCAATTCTTAGGAAGTAACTTAATCTCATGGTTTAGCAAAAAGCAAAATTTAGTTGCATTATCACTACTGAAGCTGAATGTAGCAGCTGGAAGTTGCTGTGCTCAATCCTATGGATTAAGCGACAACTTGAAGACTATAGTATCACACTTGATAAAACACCTATAAGATGTGATAACACAAGTGCAATCAACCTAACTAAAAATCCAATTCAACATTCTAGAACCAACACATAGAAATTAGATATCATTTTATAAGAGAACATGTTGCAAATAATGAAATTTGTCTTGACTATGTTAACACTGAAGAACAATTGGCAGATATATTTACAAAACCCTTAAGTGAAGAAAGATTCTGTTATCTTAGAGGAGAGTTGGGGATTTGTGATCCATTAGAATGAATTTGAAACCCCTAAGGAAAGTTTATCTAAAATTCTTTCAAATCCTTGATCTTTAAGGAAATCTTATCTAGAATTCACATCTAATTGATCTATTCAAATCCAATGATTATTTTATCAATTTTTATGATCAATTTCCGGACACATTTCAGAAATTTCATGTTTTTGCTCTGAAATGGTCTCGGAGCCGACTCGGTGAGTATCGGAGTCGACTCCAGGTTTCTACTGAAACTCTCGAGTCGACCCCTTCTCGGCGCGAGTCGACTCCACTTCGGGATGGTTTTCTGTGACTGTCCGAGTCGACCCCTCGCTTTGCGGGAGCCGACTCGAAGTGGTCCCAGGTCGATTTATCTAGGGCAGAGTCGACTCGCCGTTCATTTCTACGTCTCAATCTCAAAATACTCTCTCCAAAATACTTCCAGACCTTCCAAATTCCCAAGAATCCCTGATTAACCCTTCCAATAGATCAATGGCCCCTAAAACTCGAGGATCTAACCTTGGTGCGGCCGGAGTAAGAGGAAGAGAGCGTGAGGAAGACCGTGAGGCGTCCGGTTCGTGAGCCTTCACCAAGCACGGATTCAACCTCATCTTCTTCAACTCCTAATGCTTCTCCATCTACGGCTCCATCACAGGTAGATAGACTTGCTGATAGAATATAACTACGGGAGGAAAGTAGATTTTGAATTGTTTGAGGCTGAGGGATTTCTTTTGGGAAGACAGTTGATTGAGATGGGTTGGGAAAAGATTTGCTCCTTAGATTGCCCTACATATCCCGCCCTTGTCAAGGAATTTTATAAGAATCTATCTAGAGGAGATAATGGTCTTATAAGCATTGTGAGAGGAAATAGAATTTCAGTGACTGTAGAGCTGCTTTCAAGATTGTTGGATCTACCATGTCAGGAACATCTACATTTTCTTCTGAGACAGAAGCCCAGCTCTTTCTAGACTACTTAACCGGGAGGTTGTCGGTTTTGAGGAAGTTTTTGCCAATCAGTTATCCTTAGAACTGAGACTGCTCCACAACATCTGTAGTAGAATCCTTTCCCAAAGATTGGGAGATTTGATTATGTGTCAGAAAGAGATATTTTTGTAATGGATGCAATTGTAACGGGTAAACCCATTAACCTTCCTAGTATGATTTTATGGTATATTGCCGACTGTGGAGGTAAGAGAAAATCAAGTTTGCCCTATGGCATGATCCTCACTAAAATTTTCCAGAGCCAAGGGATTGTCATTTCAGATAGTGAGCCTATGAGGAACTTGAGACACACAGATTTTTACAGTTTGGCCACTATACATAGGATGGGTTTTGTTAAGAAGAACGGAAGATGGGAAAGGAAAGGTTTGATGGAAGAAAGAGCAGCGGATGCTGAGGCACCGGGACCATCGGTTAGACATTCTTCGCCTGCACCTCCGAGCCCTCCTATTTCTGCTCCTGCTCCTACCCCTGCTCCGTTGTTTGATCAAGCATCATCTTCATCTGTTGGCTTCACAGAACTTCAGTTAAGGCAACTCAAAGGCCTTCTTGATGATCAGTCAAAAATTAAAATCAGAGTTTGAAAACAAGTTTATGAATCTCAAGGAAACTCTTACTCTTTGGATGACCGAATCACCAAGATAGAATCTACTCTCAGCACTTCTTCAGAGTCTTTAAGTGGAGATCTAAAGAACATATTTGAAGAACTTAAAGATGTCTGCGGAGATGGCGAAACATATGCAAAATGCAATGCTGAGCTCCAAGATAAAATTTTGACTGCTTGCACCTTTGTTGATGAGAGACTGAAGGACTATGTGAAGATACAAACAGATGGAATGAAAAATATAATTGATCATTTGACTAGGATTGTTAGGACTCACTTTTGATGTATTAGATACTCAGTCCTTGCAATGTATTGAAGTTATGTTATGTTTTACATTTTGACACTTTGATGTAATGAATTGTCTATTTTGAATACTCAATGTATTTCTTCCTTTTATCAATGAATGAATGATTTTGTTAAATCATATCTGAATGAATGAATGATTATGTTTATGCTTCTCTACCTTTTTGTTGATAACAAAAAAGGGGGAGAGTTTTATAGTTTTATAACTGTATATGCATATGGGAGAAATTGATTAATCAAATGATATTAAAATGATTGAATGAATGAGATAAATAATGAATGAATGGGATATTTATTTAAGTTTCATAGGGGGAGCTACCTCATTCAGGGGGAGCCTAAGCCTACTATGAAAATAAAATAAATTCACTAATCAATCATGCATAAACTCAATGTTTTTGTCATCATCAAAAAGGGGGAGATTGTTGGGGAGATTGTTGAAAATTATATGCCCCAATCTTATTGATTTTGATGATTACCAAAAGCCATGAGTATATTAAAAGATGTAATGAGTTTATTTACATGAGCAATGAATTTATTTAGAACAATGAATGAGAATGTTAAAGTATAACTTTAATCAATTTGAAAGTAACTTCAAGCTCAATGTTTAAGCTTTCAAAAAGAAATTTTATACTTCATATTTTAATCAATGAGTTTTTGGAACATTTCTTGAATTGATTCCTAATGTCAATTTTATTATATTCAAGTCAAAATAATGATTTAAAATGAATCTGGAACGAATTTAAAGTCAATCAGAAAATTTCTGATTTTTGATACGTTCCGGAGCCGACTCTGAGTTTCAGAGTCGACTCCACTCAGAGTACAGAAATGACTGTCTGTCTCGAGTCGACCCATGTGATTTCTCGAGTCGACCCCCGATTCTGTCGAGCCGACTCCATGACTGTGCGAGTCGACTCCGCTCAGACACCAGAGTGTGTTTTTCTGAGCACTTCGCGAGTCGACCCCCAACTTTTCATGAGTCGACCCCCGACTGTCAGGAGTCGACACTTTACTTTTGATGAGTCGACCCTTTGACTTTCTGAACATTTCTATTTTTGGTATCACGACTCGAGCCGACTCGGGAAAGCATGAGTCGACTCCAGCAAATCTGGGCGAAATTTTTCCGAATGCCAACTCAGCGTCAACGGTAAGATTTTTGATTAACGGCTATTTTTCTTTGTTTCTAACGGCTATATTTTTGCAGAATCTATAAATAGAGAAGCCGTTTTCAAATCAAAGATATACAAATAGAGAGATATTCATTTCAAGAGAAAAGAAGAGAAAAATCGGAAAAACAGAGCTTCAGTTGAAAAAATCCGTGATTCAAAATAGAGTGAAAGAAAAAGTGTGAAATCAAAGGAAGCTCCTTCTGTGCTCAAGCTCAACAATCCAAGGAAGCTTCAGAAGAAAATCCAAGAGCTATTCAAGAGCATCTCAAGTGATTTTCAACACTCAAAGAAAAGAGGAAAAGCTCAAATCAACTCCAACGTACATTCCGTGAAGAATCCGAGCTGAGGCCGATTCTACACTTCAAAGGAGTTGAAGAAAAGAAGAAAAGCTCAAAGCCAACCAACTGCAAATCAGGCTTTTCTAAACTTTATTCTTATATTTGTTTATCTGCTCATTAAGGAGCTTTGTAACTGAAAAACAATATTTCTATTCTTTGTGTCTAGTTCAATCTGGGGGATTGAACTAGTGGAGGTAGTCTTACCTCGGTACAAGCTTGGTAAAGCTTGTGTTAGGGTTTTTGTGCTGGTGAGCCCTTGAAAACCAGCTGGGTTCGTTGTGATCCCGGGAAAACAACAAGTTTGAGTTGTGAGCTTGTAAAACAACTCTGCTGTAATCTAGGAAGATTATAGTGTGGACCCAAGTGAATCTTGGGAGTGGACGTAGGTGTTGGATACACCGAACCACTATAAAATCTTTGTGTTTGCCGTGCTTTCATTGACTCTTTCTCTATCTCTGTTTTATTCACTGCACTTTGTATTTACATTGCTATTGCCTTCATTCATCTTAAGCAAACATTTTAAAAGCTAATTTTTTAAGAACCCAATTCACCCCCCCCCCCCTCTTGGGTTGTCATCTGGGCCAACATCAGGGTTGTAATGCAGTGCCCTCACCCCGAGACCGGGGGGTCTCGTGGGTGAGATGTTGCTTGTGCACCTCGGGACCAAAGGGAGGTCTTGGGGTTGTAATGCAGTGCCCTCACCCCAAGACCGAAGGGGGTCTCGGGGGTGAGAGGTTCGGGGTCTTACCGGACACAAGGCAGAGCTAAGGATTGAGTGACACTTTGGAGATGCGAAGTGAATCCTCGAGGTAGATACTTGGTGAAACTAACATTAATATCGGAGGATTAGAAGGTTTCGGGGCTAAAGGGATCTCCGTTAGCTACCGTTACTGTTTGTTCTAACGGTGTTGGATCAGCCACATCAGGTGCACCCTCACCCCTGAGATGAAGCGGGCCCACACTGGCAAGGTGAAAGGGGTGCTACTTTCCACGTGGCTGATCCCCGTCTTTCGTGAGTTGGCTCCGGACACGTATCCCTGGTGATTGTCGTGGCCCTATGCAGACGGCATGGGGAATGTGAAGGGCGGCCACTTCCGTCCACTCAACCTGCCACGATCGTCCCCGAGGTAAGATTAACCCTTCGAAATCCGTGAGGAAAGTTGCACCATCATTACCTCTCATAGCGGCGACGTTAGCGGAGTCTTATCACTAGCCAAAGGCACATCGTATCACGTGCTGGGCAACCACCAAGGCGAACCAGCTTATGGTGGGGATCCACGTGGCTGATAAGACATGGCAAGATGATTTGAAACCAAATAAAACATGGAGGGGGGGGGGGGGTTGAATCTGGCCACACCGCTCTTGCCATCATCGTCTTCTTCCTCTGAGTCTCTGCGTTTTAGTCTCCCCTGCAACCCGAGATCCTGCGCATAGCTTTTTCCTCCTTTAGGTCAGCTTTTGTCTCTTCTAGACTCTCCTATTCTTTCTTTTAACCATGAGTTCCCCATCCCGAACCTCGGAGGACGATCCAGAGGATCGTTCTCCCTCGAGAGGCACCGAGCTTCTTCTGCTCCTTCTCCCTCTCCCTCGCTTGAGTGGTCCTCTGATTCGGAGGACCACGCCCCTCTGGCCCAGCGGCAGGCCACCGGTAGGGCTCCCTCAGGGAGCATCCAGTAGTGGCTAGCAGGGCCCCATCGAGGAGACGCCGGACGGAGGCCGGCACCTCCTCGAGGGTGGAGGCGGAGTCCCCGGAGGGGACCGCTTCCACGGTAACGACCCGGGATTTGGCAAACATCCGGGCTCGTTACCAGATTCCTCGGGACGTTGGGTTTTTCTTGCCGACTCTTGATGATAGAGTCATTTCTTCCCGACCCTGCCGAGTGGCCATTTACAAAATTTGCCTGAGGGCCGGCCTCCGTCCACCCTTTCCTCCCTTTTTTGTTAATCTCCTTGAATACTATTTCTTGACTCCTTCCCAGTTGGTCTCGAACTCCCTTCAGGTCATTAGCGCCTTTGTCGTTCTCTGTCATCGTCTTGGCATTACCCCCCGAATCTCCCTTTTTCGATCCTTCGAGCCCAGAAGGGTTGGTGGCTGTTTCAGCCCCGACCCAATCGGGTCCTCAAGCTTATCCTTCCTTCCTCCATCAAGGGATGGAAGTCCCGATTTTTCTTCACCAGTCTAGACCAAGTCAAGTCCCGGTGGGGAGACCCCAACCTTCGAGGTAACGCCAATTCTACCGTCCATCCTGGAGACAGGGAAGCATTGGGGCAGTTGTTGGCTACCGAGATCCCTCAGTACACCCTGCTCCTGACAGAAGATAACCTCCAGTTGGCGGGTCTTATCTCTCACCGGGGTAAGCCATCTTCATACTTAGTCAAAGTTTTGCTTTGTTTCATTTTTTATTTTTTATTTTTTACTGACTTTGACCTATACTGTGCAGCCATGAAGGTCCCGACCCATAAACTCCTAAAGGTCGTCGTCAAGAAAAGGGCCCGGGAAGGACCGAGTGAAGGCCGGTGAGCACCGGCTCCAAAATGCTCGACAGCGCGGGTGTCGGAGCCACCAGCACCTTATGACCCCTCGATCGCTCCAGAGATTGACCTTACAGCCGACACTCCACCGGAGAGGGTGGTGGCTGAGGAGACACCTTTGGAGGAGCCAGCTATGGAGGAGCCAATGGTAGCAGAGGAGCCTGCGATAGCAGAGGAGCTCTTTGCTCCCAGTGAACCAACCCTCCCCGAGGCGGCTAGGAGCTGGGGCGAGGGGCCATCGGGGGCAGTAAGCCCGCCCCCCGAGCGGACGTCGACAAGCAGTCCGCGCGCCGAGCTAGAAAATGCTGAGGCAGCCAAAGGGAGTGGGGCCAAACCAGGGCCACCTCGAGACTCCATTCTGAATGACGGGCGTTGGGCCGAGCGGGTCCTCTCGCCAGTCTTCATGCCCGAGGTCCTAGAAGAGCTTAGCCACCTGAAGGCGGGTATGTTCTTCCGAAGGTCCTACGCAGCTCTCATCAGAGTAAGTGGTCCTGTAACCCTTCGCCTCTATATCTCCCTCCTTTTTTTTACACGAAGCTTGCACGTAGCTTGCGAACTCCCTAAGGGCTGCGAGGGAGGTCATTCACGGGGGGAAGACCCTCCTGCGTGAGGCTCAGAGGGAGGCCGATGAGCCCTGTCATCGCGCGGAGGTGGCCGAGGGGTCCTGGAGTCGGCCAGAACTGCTCGGGCCGATGAGATAAGGGCTGCTGAGAGCCGAGCGGAGGCCGAGGCCAACCACCTGCGAGCGGCACTCCTCCAAATGACGGATGCCAAAAATGCCATCGTAGCAAGAGACCTACACATCTCTGAACTAACCTTGGCCATCGAAGAAACGGAGAGTCGGGCAACCGAGGTTGAAGAGAGAGCAAAGTCGGCCAAAGAAAGGGTAAGGTCGGTTGAGGAGAGGGTGAGGGCAGTGGAAGAGGAGGTAAGTCACACCCGGGAGGTCGAGAGGGCAGCAGCGGTAGCTTTCGCCGATGCGAAAGGAGTTCAAGCCGCCGAAGTGGAAGCAACCATCGCAGCCAGAACCGTTGGGGTCATAGAAGAGTTCAAAGCGTCCAAGCATTTTGCAGACAAACTGGCAGAAGCTTTGGCGGGGGTGTTTCTCCAAGGATTTCAACACGGGAAATAAAAAGTTGCCCGGGACTTAAACTTTCCTCAAGCTTTAGAGGTCGAGCTCGAAAGTCCCTCGGAGTTTGCCCCATCTGATGATGAGCCCACACCGGCAGAACCGTGAGCCTCCGCTTGTACTTTATTTTTGCAAGTTCGACTAGGTCGACATTTTGTAATTATTTGTAATTACTTTGAATTAATGAAATACCATTTTTCTCCAAGATGAATTGTCTGTCCATCTTCAACCTCCACCCCGAATTCATTGATTAGTGACGTGCAACCTCTCGGGGCTTCATCAGCACCGAGGGGTAACCTTTAATTCATTCGCGAGTCGAGTTAGGCATATATTAGGGCCGAACCTTGGGGCCAGGAAGGATGAGCTTCCTGGAGTCAGGGCATCGGACTCAGGGGGTCGTGGTAGAAGGGCTCCTTAGAACTGATAGCTTACCACTTTGCCGGATGTGTGTCGGGCTTTATTCCTGGCTAGCCCCAGGGCTTTAAGTGCCGACGGGAATCGGGCTTTGTGCCTGGCTAGCCCAGGGCTTTAAGTGCCGATGGGAGTCGGGCTTTGTGCCTGGCTGGCCTAGGGCTTTAAGTGCCGATGGGAGTTGGGCTTTGTGCCTGGCTGGCCCAGGGCTTTAAGTGCCGACGAGAGTCGGGCTTTGTGCCTGGCTGGCCCAAGGCTTTAAGTGCCGATGGGAGTTGGGCTTTGTGCCTGGCTGGCTCAGGGCTTTAAGTACCGACAAGAGTCGGGCTTTGTGCCTGGTTGGCCCAGGGCTTTAAGTGCCGATAGGAGTCGGGCTTTGATCCTGGCTGGCCCAGTGCTTTAAGTGCCGACGGGAGTTGGGCTTTGTGCCTGGCTGGCCCAGGGCTTTAAGTGCCGACGAGAGGGGTTCTGGTTGCCGTGCAATCACCGTTCGACGTTGCAGGCCTTGGACCACTGTGGCCAAGGATTGGACTTGCGCAGCGAGAGCAGCAAACCATTCTTCTTGAGGCTGCTGTACCGGCACTGGTGCAGGAACGTTGGCTAGAGGAGCTGAGGGGTTAACTACGGGCTGATCAGCCCCTTGACGCTGCCCCCCAGCGTGACTGACGGTGGCCTTTCATGCTCGAGTTGTCACCATCGTCTAAGAGTTTGAAGAGGAAGAAATCACTAACAGGTTCGAAGCTTTTCTCTTCCCCCCTACCTGGCACGCCAATCTGTTGACGCCAAGTCACCTTCTTCAAGCACCGGGGAAATAGATGTCCTCCTCAACGGGCTTCTGCAAGAAAAGTCCCCAGAGACCGGATGTTCCGGTGGGGATCCTCCGACGCTCAAGTCAATCACTTGGGAACATGTGAGAACTCACTAGCCGAAGAAGGTAGAGAGAGTTAGGGTTTAACTAGCAAGAAGACTAGAAGACCTTAGTTTTTCGGATCCCACTTACAGTGAAAGTGCGGCCTTTTATACCTGCTCAAAGATCTACTTTCGGTCCCAAAAGATCGCTGATTCTGGGGCATCCTATCTGGTAACGGACAAAAAGGTGAGGCTTGACAGTGATGAGTCGTACTATCATCGTGTGTGATGAAGGTGTCCTACGTTACTTGCCAGTACGGCCTCACAGGTGTCTGGCAGCTGGGGTTGCATTTAGTGCGCGCCATCACTGGATGTGACCGCGCACAGCTGCAAGTGGTGGTGAATCATACTCCGTAACGGGGCATGGTCATGCACAATTGAGCATGTGCAATGAGCCATACGCCGTTATGAGGTATGGCCACTCGCAGCTACGGGCGTACAGCGGGTCATGTGGGTGCTACAGGTTGCCTAAAGATGTTGCTTGGTTCAAAGGCCAGTCCATGTACTGAGCATCGCTTCTGCACCCCGAGACCGGAGGGGGGGCTATACCGCGCTTCGGGACCGGAGGGGAGTCTCGGGGTTGTAATGCAGTGCCCTCACCCCGAGACCAGAGGGGGTCTCGGGGGTGAGATGTTGCTTGTACACCCCGGGACCAGAGGGAGGTCTCGGGGTTGTAATGCAGTGCCCTCACCCCGAGACCGGAGGGGGTCTCAGGGGTGAGATGTTACTTGTGCACTCCGAGATCGGAGGGATGTCTCGGGGTTATAATGTAGTGCCCTCACCCCGAGACCAGAGGGGGTCTCGGGGGTGAGATGTTACTTGTGCACCCCAAGACTGGAGGGAGGTCTCGGGGTTGTAATGCAGTGCCCTCACACCGAGACCGGAGGGGGTCTCGGGGGTGAGATGTTGCTTGTGCACCCCGAGACCGGAGGGAGGTCTCGGGGTTGTAATGCAGTGCCCTCACTCCGAGACCAGAGGGGGTCTCGGGGGTGAGAGGTTGCTTTTACACCCCAGGACCGGAGGGAGGTCTCGGGGTTGTAATGCAGTGCCCTCACCCCGAGACCAGAGGGGGTCTCGGGGGTGAGAGGTTGCTTGTGCACCCCGGGACCGGAGGGAGGTCTCGGGGTTGTAATGCAGTGTCCTCACCCCGAGACCAGAGGGGGTCTCGGGGGTGAGATGTAGTGCCCTCATCCCGAGACTGGAGGGGGTCTCGGGAGTGATATGTTACTTGTGCACCCCAAGACCGGAGGGAGGTCTCAGGGTTGTAATGCAGTACCCTCACACTGAGACCGGAGGGGGTCTCGGGGTGAGATATTGCTTGTGCACTCCGGGACCAGAGGGAGGTCTCGGGGTTGTAATGCAGTGCCTCACCCCGAGACCGGAGCGGGTCTCGGGGGTGAGAGGTTACTTGTGCACCCCGAGACCAGAGGGAGGTCTCGGGGTTATAATGCAGTGCCCTCACCCCAAGACCGGAGGGGGTCTCGGGGGTGAGATGTTACTTGTGCACCCCGAGACTAGAGGGAGGTCTCGGGGTTCTAATGCAGTGCCCTCACACCGAGACCAGAGGGGGTCTCGGGGGTGAGATGTTGCTTGTGCATCCCGGGACCGGAGGGAGGTCTCGGGGTTGTAATGCAAGTGCCCTCACCCCGAGACCGGAGGGGGTCTCGGGGGTGTGATGTTGCTTGTGCACCCCGGGACCGGAGAGAGGTCTCGGGGTTGTAATGCAGTGCCCTCACCCCAAGACCGGAGGGGGTCTCGGGGGTGAGAGGTTCGGGGTCTTACCGGACGCAAGGCAGAGCTAAGGATTGAGTGACACTTTGGAGATGCGAAGTGAATCCTCGAGGCAGATACTTGGTGAAACTGACATTGATATCAGAGAATTAGAAGGTTTTGGGGCCAAAGGGATCTCTGTTAGCTGCCGTTACTGTTTGTTCTAATGGTGTTGGATCAGCCACATCAGACGTCATCTTATCTTGAATGTTTAGGGTTCTTACAGCATGGTGGATGTTGGTTTGGTGGTTCTTCTTCGCCTTGCCCGACTTGATCCTAGCTTACGACCAAGATCTTCTAATAGGTAGGTGGATCGATCATCATCCTCTGTTCCTGGATCTTTGTTTCCAAATCTATTCTTTTTCCACTGACAATTGGCTGTCAAAAGCCGTTGAATGCCGCCATGAGACCTTTGCCTCCCTTCTTCCATATCCACACAGTCGATCGGAAGAAGGGGATGGCCCTGGTCCTCTAATCGAGAGCCATACTAGTTCCAATTCAAGAACTAGAGAAAAGAGGTTTGGTGATTTGGAGAAAAAGATGGATCTTCTTGATTGTTGGACTAAACCAACAATTGAACCAAAACTGGTTTGAACTAGTAGCTAGACCAAACCCCATTAAATTTTGATTAAACCAATGACCAAGCCAACCCAATTAGACCTGATCAGTTCAGTCAATTTGGAACCAGACCTAATTAATTGACTGGGTTTGATCTAATTTATCTAAAATGGGTTCACGGATTTTGATTGGAGTTAGGTCCAATTGATTTAAGACCTGGACCCAAACCTAATTGATTTGAACTGAGCCAAATTAAAACTAAATGATTAGGTTAATTCAATCCGAACCTAAATCTTAACTCAATTTGAATTGATTTGCATCTATATCGACTCAATTTAGAGTTAAATCAAACCTAATTACTGAACCAGAAATAATCTGGATTCAAGCTCTGCTCAACTAGATCCTAAACCAATTTGGTTTACTGAATTGGAACATAAACCCAAACCCAATTGAATGAATAGAACCTAAACTAGACTTAATTTACTGAACCAAAATTTAAATTAGACCCATTTGATTGAAACAAAAGCAAAATGGAATCTAATTAAATCCTAATTAACTCAATTAAAACCTAGTTGGTCTAATTAAGCTTTAATTGGAAGGGTTGTCTTAATTGAGCTTTAATTAACCCAATTACATATATAATTCTTGAGCCTTAATTAAGGGGAACCTAGTCTGATTAAGCCTTAATTAGATAATATTAATCTAATTAGAACCTAATTAAGTCAGCCTAAGATTAGATCTAACTCTAATTCAACCTCATTAAGTAGGGTAAGGTCTAGATGATTCTAAACCACAAGATTTAACTAAATTTAGGATTAATTGGATGATAAATGAAATCATTATAGGTGATTACTCATTTGGAGAGTGAGCATAAATGATAGCATAGATTGGTCCACCAAGATTCATTCCTTGAGAACCGTGGTAAATTACACTTGGATCATGAACTAGCGCAAGATAGGAATCCTTACACTTACTTATATGTGATTTGCAAGATTTTCTTGCACATGCTTCATGATTTTGTACTCCTTGTTCTATCCTCACGTTTTATCTATACGTGTATATAACATATGTTTGGTTACGATATTATGATTCGGGATTATATATAGTTATGGTATATCATTTATTGTACTAACATGGTTTTATAATGTGGATGTGAAAATTGATTTGCATATTAGAATATTAAAAGATATGATAGGTGGATTGAGAAAAGGGCATATGAACTAGTCACTAAGATGTTGATGAGGTGGCATTGGTTGTAAGGCTTATGGTCTGTTAAAGTTGAAGCCTAATGTGAAACTCGTTTTGGCCTAGGATGATGTCTTGATTTGGTTTAGGATGCCTAGCATAAATGGCTATTGATATGTGGCATTAGTTCAAGTCAACTTGGCTGGAGTCTAGTTTGGTTTATATATGTGGCATTAGGGCTAGCGTCTATGGTTGGTTGAAGTCCAATGTAGAACCAGTCTTGGTTGTAAGTGGCAATAAGGCTAGGTTTATATTAAGTAATAGTAGTGTAAGACCAACCTAGGCGTAAGGTAACATGTAGGTTACTGATAAAGTTGAATCACCAGTATGTATCTTCAGTATGCCTTAATATACTGATATGAGAATTCATCAGTTTGTGTTTACAGAGTGCATTAATATTATTGGTAAGGTTGATTCATTGGTTTTATTATTGTGGTAATTCTGGATATGGCATCAAAATGATAATATAATGCTATGGATGATAAAAGCTATTCATTTTTGTATGCACACGAATTCATACTAGATTGTGAGTCCATATCATATTTATCATATCTTTTATAAAGATTGAAGAATTTAATGCTGAGCCAAACTTGAGGTCGGTGGAGAGAGACATCGTGTTGTAAGTTTGATTTTATATTGATATTATCCATGCACTTTTCATGCTGTTGAGGATGATGGATTATATGTTTATATGCTTTGCATCACTTTTATCCTTTGAGCATAATGGATTATATATTGATTTAGTTTCATGGCTTAAGTTATATATGTATTAATGATAGGCAAGTTTTATATGTTCTTCGGCTTTATTTTTTTTGGTACAGATGGATGATCATACCAATTTAGGATGAGTCAAGCCCAAAATATCAGAATATAAAAGTTGGGTCAGAACAGGAGGGCAAGTATCTCCCTGCACTCCAGTATCCAGAATGGTCAGTAACCCTAGCGACAATCCAGTCGATCGCAGAGTTAGCTTCTCTATAGATATATCGAATGAGAGCACTCTGAACTCCCTGAAGGATGGATCGAATGTCTATAATCAAGGAGTTGGAAGGCAATTAGATGCTGGGGTCCTGGCGGAGCCAGCGGATAACAGTGATAGAATCCCCCTCGATGATAATACAATGGGCACCCAGAACACGGGTGGCACAGGAAATACTAGTCCAAGCTGCAGACAGCTCAGCCATGGGTACAGATGAATCAAGAAGGCTGAACCCACCAGCCGCCAGCAACTCACCATAGGGCCCGTGTATCACAAAAGCCGATCCCGTAGTTCTACCCCGAACACTTCCATCAAAATTGATTTTGACAAACCCTAGAGGTGGGGGCTACCAAAAAATGAAGACTGTACGTCGGTGTGCTGCCAAGGCAGCATAGGAGCTCCAGAGGCCAGGGCTGTCAGAATCAAGATCTGTGTGATGGAAAGTGTACTCCATCGCTAAGGATAAGGCTGACCTAATGATCCTGAAGGAAGGAGCCATCTCATCAGTGAACACTAGCTGGTTTCGAGATAACCAAATCTGGTTAGCAATATAAGCCCTCGTAGTAACCTTCTGGTGGATACCCCGCTTCAAGTCCCTCCTGATCAACCCTAAAAAAGAGATTCGAAGAGAAGAAGTACCAACATCCCAGGGCCGGTCACCAGAAATCTGCCATATCTGTCTGGCTCTGGAACAGATGAAAATAGCATGGTCAATCGACTTCTCCTCAAGGCCACATAACGGATAAGTGGGCTGGATGCTCAACCCATGCCTAGAGAGAAGGGAGCAGGTGAGAAGATAGTTTCAAGCCAGCTTTCAGAAAAAAATCCGAACCCTAGGGTGAATAGGGAGATGCCAAATCCATGCCACATCCGTAGACTATTAGGGCTATGGCCTATAAATCCTCAAGAGGTCTCTAATAGGAGCCCAAGATAGACAAGATCTCTTCCAAATCCTGACATCAAAGGTATGACCCGAAATGAGAGGAATGGATAGAATGCGACGATAGAGGTCATCCCCAAAAAGAGTGGATAGCAGAGGGGTATGCCAAGCCGAATGGACCTGGGAAATTAAGTCAGAGACTCTCATTCCACTAGGGATGGCAGTGCTGACAAAGGTAAGCCATCGAGACAAGGAAAGGTTTGCAATCCACGTATCTTGAACCACATCCACCGAGTCACCATCCCTAATCATCCACGAGATGTTGTTCAAAATATCTGGAGCATGCCGGCAGACCTCCTTCCAAAAGAAGGAACACCCTCAAGTAGGCAGAGCATCATCAGAAGAAATCTAGTCTCCGTACTTGGCATGCATGAAGGAGCTCCACATACAATGCGGTTCAAGCAGAAATCACATGGCGTGCCTAGCCAACAAAGCCTCCCTCCGAACAGTAAGGGACTGGATCCCCAACCCCCCCTCAGAGATCGAAAGATAGACAATGTCCCAAGCCATAAGATGAATACCATGTCTATCCTGCATAGAGGCCCATAAAAAGTCCCTAAAATATCTCTCAATCCTCCGTAAGCAAGTCAATGGAATGGCCGCATTAGATAACAGATAGAGAGGAAGAGACGAGAGCACAGATCGTAATAGGATAATCCTTGCCATCATAGAAAGACCAGTAACCTGCCAAACCATTCAGCCGATCATGAACATGCCTCTCGAAGTCACTGACGTTAGAGCATCGAGGCCATCTCCCCATAATAGGAATCCCCAGGTAGGAAAGGTGGTCTGCCATAACTGAGATATCCATAATTTGCGTAATAGCCCCCCTTAAAGTAGACGATATCAAGGGGCTAAAGCAGATCAAGGATTTACTCAGGTTAACTTTTTGACCAGAAGCTCGGCAATAAGCCTAAAGAAAAGAGGAAAAAGTGGTAGCATTTCTTATTGAAGCCTTTCCCAGGAGGATGCAGTCATCGACAAACAAAACGTGGGACAGCAAAGGACCCCGGGGCCTCGCACTATAAGGAATTAGAGAGGAGCCCTGCTGTGCTTGAAATAGAGCCCATGATAAAGCATCTGCAGAAAGGATAAACAAAAATGGCGAAAGAGGACATCCCTGCCTCAATCCAACCTCAGAGTGAAAATAATCAATCTTGCCCCCATTAATAAGGATCGAAAAAGATGGACGATAAACATAGGCCATGATCCAATTAGTAAAGAGCTCTACAAACCCAAACTCATGGAGGGTACATCGATGGAAAAACCTAGCTCAGTCTATCGTAAGCTCTCTCCATGTCCAACTTGATAGCCATGAGACAGTGATGACCAGTGGCTCGCTGAAGATCAATACATGAACTCCTGAGCAAGAAGAGTATTATCACTGATACTCTGGCCTCTAAGGAAAGCCCCTTGCTCTGGAGAAATAAGATGGGAGATCACCAATCACATTCGGAAGATCAAAAGGCACACACAGACCTTATATAAGATAGTACATAGGCTAATAGGCCTATAGTGCTGGGGCATGGAAGCATCCAGGCACTTAGGAACAAGGATAACAAAAGTCCGATTCCACTCAGAAGGAATGACTTTTGATTGAAAAACAAACTGGATGGCCTGTGCAATATCCTGCCCCAAAATACCCCAATAATGACGAAAGAAGAACGATGAGAATCCATCAAGCCCCGGGCCTTATCCGTACCAAGATTTGATAAAGCCATCCGAATATCCTCCGTCGAAATGGGCCTAATAAGAAGGTCATTCTCTGAATTGAAGACCCTATTAGGGGTCAAAATAGGGCAAACAGGGAGCCTATCACCAGTAAGCTCCGTCCATCTAGACCGAAAGAAATGAAGAATCTGATTCCTGATCACTTGGTCATCCTCCTAATAGTGACCCTCATTATCAGCTAAATGCCTGATGTGGTTCGCCGCATAACGTTTGATAGTGGCCCAATGAAAGAATCTGATATTAAAGTCCCCTTTCTTAATCCACTGGATTCGGGACCTTTGCTTCCAATAAATCTCCTACTATAGTAGAAGGGAATGATGGATCGATAGGGTGGACCAAAGGGATGATAGCTCAGACTCATCAAGAACACCCTCCTCATCCTCTTTGGCCTGGAGCATAGCAATAATGGCTTCAGCTTGCTCAACTTGCCTGATAATGTTTCCCACCTCCCAACGGTTCTAATAGGATGTCCAAAACTTCTCAAATCTAAATTGCCGACTCCACTGAGAACTGACATCAGTAGATATGAGGAGAGGGCAATGATCTGAAGATATGCAAGGCAAGTGGGTGACAATAGTAGAAGGGTAAACTTGAAGTCTATTAGAAATGGCCAAGGCCCTGTCCAACCTTTCCCACACTCTGGCAGTTCCCGATCGATTGTTGGACCAAGTAAATTGGGAATTCTGGAACCCCAGATCCAAAAGGCCAACATTAGAGATGAAACACCTAAACTCAGCTCGGCTCGCAGAACCAGCAGATAGCCTACCTCCTTTCTTCTCGTAGGTCCTCATAATGCAATTGAAGTCGCCAGCAATAAGGGAAGGAAATCCCTGAGCCAGCAATGACTGAATCTCAGCAGAGCACACGGCGATCATGATAGTCAGTGCTGGCATAGATACCCAAAAGGAGCCAGGGGACAAAGATCCCCTCAGGAATAACAACAGCAACTTGCTGACCACAACAATGAAAAGCATCCACTCTAATCCTGTCATTTCTTCAGAGCATCAGGATGCCACTGAAAAGACCGACAAACTCAACAGCATAAAAGACCCAGGATCTAAAAATCAATCTTCAAAAATGGGCCAGACCAACCCCCGACAATTGAGTTTTCAGAAGGACACAAATGTCAAAACTATGCAACTACATAAGACTTCCGAAAGAGGAGCAAAACAAGGTTTCAATGCTCCTCTCACAATCCAAATTAGGATCTTCATTCTGATACTTGGGCCCCGACCCTATCCCCTTGCATCACCTCATCAGAATGTAAGCTGTCTGGAGTGGAACCCACCCCTGATCTCTTGCCACAGCGGTCCACTAACTGGGAGGAATCTATCTCCACCCTTGGTACAACTAACTAAATGGCTTGCTTCAACTGCTTGACAGCAGACTCGTGGATAAGGCCAGCCAACATCTCCTGTGGGGGAAGCCCAGGAGCAGACTCCAGATTTGACCCATCCATACTATGGAGCTTCTTGGTTCACCGGCGAGTCAGGGCACCTGACCCCTGGCTGAGACTGAAGAGGCTGAAAAAATGAAAGATACATACTCCTTTCCTTTAGCAGCGAGGGGGAGCTTGCCTTTGGCTTTATTGGACTTGGAAACCACTCGCTGCGATTTAGACTCGACGGGTCGGGCCCGCTTCGATGGACCTAGAGTCGAGTCCATGCGGAATTCTGGGCACCTAGACTCAACCCTGACTCCAAAGTAGAGAATGGGTTAAGGTCCCTGGATTCATTCGGCACAGGAATAGGCAGCTGAAACTCAGCCTGTGTTTTAGAAGCTGAAATTGGCATAGTGACTTTGGACCAGCACCCACTCCCTGCATCACCCTTGCCTTGGTCCGACAAAGTCACCGAGGAGGAAGAAGAGCGGTCAACAGGGGGAAGACGACTCCCCTGCCTGTGAGCAACTTTCTTAGGGATCTGCCACTCCTCAACCACATCAGGGGATGTCATCACAACAGCCTGATCCAACCTCCTGGAAGCAGAAGACGGCACTTGGGAGGACCTCCTTCAGCGAATAGCTGCCATCCACAGCCCGAAGCTGGGACCGTTCGTGGAAGAGCCAAGCTCCGGCACTGAGATGCAGCTCCCAAAGAAATGCAGAGCGCCACAGGCTTCACAGATGCCATCAATGTTTTCATAGGAAAACTAATGCCAGAAGGGAGCTTTGCAACCCCATACTCTCACCCCCGGCCTGAGCGATTTGCCCACATCGACACAGACACAGACACGGGCAAAACCCTCTCGGTTCTTCAAATGTCGTTGCAGCATCAGTGAATCTAAACTCTCCAGCCACCGATAGAATAGTGGACAAGATATCCTCTGTCCATAACTCTAGGGGAAGCAGGGGAAGATGGATCCACAGTAGAACACTGAGGAGAGTGTCAGTCGCCGGGACAAACTCAGCTTGCCACTCCACAACAGCAATTGGTTATCCGTTCACCACCCATGGCATCCCAAGAACAAAATCTCTGGCTAGAGAATCACCAAAACAGAAAATATAATGGCGGTGGGCCAGAGGGACAACAACAACTTCTCTAGCAACTCCAGCCCTATGAAACTCCCGGACAATCGCCTTTGACGGCACCCAGCGGCCTAGGCTCCGGGCAATGATCGCCTTGCTCCACTAATCACTGACTTCAATCTCCAATGATTGAGCAGGAACCTGGATGACATCCGGAAACAATCGCTCAAGCTCGACAACAGCCGTCAGACACAATCGGAAAAGAAGCAGCCGGGGCAGGAGCTCATTTCCAAGCCAATTCGGCCTTTATTGTCCCATCGGACACAACCGGAGAAGGAGCAGCCGAAGCAGCCATCAGCCCCCCCAAAGATGATCGAAAATGGCATCAGGTTCATCGAAAATTAGAAGAGAAGAAGTCCGACAGCATAAATCTTAAAGTAGCCAAACCCTCAATGAAAAATGCTTTAAGAATTGAGCGCACTAAAAATACTATAGTAATACTGTAGCAGCGCTCAAACTCCGCATAGGGAGCGATGGCGATGTCTACGGATGCTCTTTTTGCTTAAGGCTTTACTTTAAGAATATGTAGCTTTATCATAAGCCTCGGTCTTAAATGGCATCAGGTCCTATGGTGTGACACCTTATAGTTGGGTTTTTAAGATAGAAATATAATATTTAATATAGCACATCATGTTGTTGATATTGATGCATCATACTTCTGCTCTCTTGCCATGACATAAATTTCAATGAAAAACTAATGATGAGAAAGACATCATAGAAAAATAAAAAATAATAATAAAAAAATTAAATTAAGATTATATTTGGTAAAATTGTTGGGGCAGTGAATGGGTGCAGGCCCTCGAACAGCAGCCTTATGAGATTAATCATCTATATGCTGTTGATCCCATCAATTGTGCCGAACAAGGTTTGGTTTATCGATCAAAGAATTTTTCGAAGTTGAGTTGAGGTCAAATCTTCTACTCTACGGCGTTTAATTTATGTTATAATTTTTTGTTCTCCTTTTATAACTCTTTTTAATTGGATTAAGCAATATAAGAAGTCGTACGGACCATTTGGGGTAACTAAAAATTTGACTTCATGATTCGAGACCGGTTGCGTATAGAGGAAGAATATTCGGACCATATGTTGCATAGATCTCAAAAGGCTGGTGTTGCTGTCAAATCACTTTTAAGGAGCGTCAGATGATAGAAATGCTTCATAGGCCTTCAGAGGAATGACAGGACCGTCTCCTTCAACCGAAAATCTATAAAAAAAGTTCCGGACCGATGGTTCCGACGGAGACCCTTCGACGTTCAAGTTAGCGATTTGGAGAATAGGAATCTGAATGAGAGTAGAGATTGAGTCCTCCTCTTCATTGTGAGTTGGGGTCTTTATATACATGTTCGGAAGTCCATCTTACCCTTTGAGGATAATCGTGGATCATGCTTTCCGCTAAGATCGGCTCCGTTAATGGTAGGTGGGCGAATAGCCGCTAAATGCGCGCCCTGAATATCGATAATTGTCTATAATATTTCGATAATCACCCATGATCTTTGCAAAAGAGAAACGGGTTGGCGGGCCATGTAAAAATCCTGCGTGAACAGCGATAGGTGATAAAGTTAGTCACGTGGGCCTCTTGGTGCAGCCATTGGGGCAAAAGATGACGTTTGGAGTTGAAGCTAGTTGTCCATTGCAAAGCATTAATTATGGAGTGCTTGCATAGCAATATTCACGTGCAAGGCACTGTTCATGTGCATAACACTATTCACGTGCATGACACTGTTTATGACACTGTTCAAAGAAATAGGCCGAGAGGCTGAGGCCGAGGCCATAGGGGAAAAAGCCGAGGCCGAGTCAAAGCTGTTCATGGCCGAAGGAAAAAGCCTTCATGGCCAAAGGAAAAAGCCGAGGTCGAGGGGGCTAACGTGGCAGCCATAAGTGCCTTAATACATGGGAGAAAATAAGGCAATAAATGCCTTTGAGCAAGTGGAAGCACGTCAGCCTTGGTAGCTGTGGGAGCCAAGGCCGAGACGCGCCGAGTGATGTGGCCAATGTGGTAGCCATAAATGCTCTAATAAAGGAGAGAATATGGCAATAAATGCATGCATGTGGCCTTTGAGGCCATAAATGCTTTGGTGCGAAAAATGTCATGGCCGCAGTAGCTGTGGGAGCTGAGGCCGAGACAAGATGAGGCTGACTTGGAGCGCCGAGGTGAGATGTCCGTGACACTCCATTCCATTAAATTCTCTCTAAGTCATTATCACCATTAAATGCTCTAGCCAATTGACTCTGTCATCGAACATTAATGACGGAAGGTGGCCCTTGGGAGAACCCACGCACGTAACGAGGCCCTTTTTTTCTTGTGTTCTCTTTCATTATGACAAGACGTTTGTTGCAGCCAGAAGCAATGCTATAGACAAAATTAAATGCCCATTGCATCCTTTAAAAGAAAGCCGAGTAGACCCAAGTCATTATGACCGTTTCTGCACCTCTAGCCCATTGACTCGACCATCTAAAGTTAATGACGGAAGGTGGCCCTTAGGAGAAAGAAAGCCGAGTAGACCCAAGTCATTATGACCGTTTCTGCACCTCTAGCCCATTGACTCGACCATCTAAAGTTAATGACGGAAGGTGGCCCTTAGGAGAACCCATGCCCTTTTTCTCTTGTGTTCTCTTTCATTATGACGAGAGTTGCGGCCAGAAGCAATGCTGTGGACGAAATTAAATGCCCATTGCATCCTTCAAAGAAAGCCAAGTAGACCAGTGAGGCCACCTAGGAATTAAGCCGTTTAAGAAGGCCGCCGAGGATGGCTGTCTAGAAAAATCGTCTGAAAATTGCTATCTTGAGAGGATGCCATCCAAAAATTATTGTCTTTATTGCCCATGGGGTCAACTGACCTCATCAAATGCCCCCCACACTCCTGAGCTTGTGTGCCCTGCGTTAGCTAAGCAAAAGGAGTGTAAGACTTTTTACCTTCGCATCTGCCCTTTCCTATCAACTTCAACTATGATTCCTTCTAGGTGGGAAAACCCCTTTCCTTTTGCGCTGCCTTGTGTAGACATCTTCACGCTCTTTGGAGCCATGCTTTTTACATGTTCAAAAAAACTTTAAGCAAAGTTTGAGGGTAAGTGGGTTACCCTTGACTAGCAGCCAGTAATCCTCTCCCTATGCAAAGCCCAAAGTGGATGCCCGTAAACTGTGAGTTGGGGAGTCGGTTTCTCCTAACTGAGTTGACTTTGGGTCTTCTACTTGTCATAAAATTTAGAAGTGGGTGCCCGTCAACTGTGAGCTAGGGAGTTAGCCTCTCGTAACTATAAGTTGTCTTGGGGCTTCTTGATGGCTGAAAGTGACCAGTAATATGTTGCAAGTATATAATTTAGATAAAGGTCTTACTCGATTGGCCATTGGCCGTTGAGGCAGAGTTAGAGCCGCTGTGAAGCCATTGAGGCTGTGATAAAGCTATTGAAGTTATAATGAGGCCACGAAGGCAGATGAATGAAGCCGCTGAGGCCGATAGAGCCGCTGTGACTGCAATAAAATCGCCTTTGAGGTTTCGTGGCCGGCTCGAGTGGAGACCCGAGAGTTGCTGAAGTCGTTGGGTTCCTTTTAACCCCGAAGGGTGACCTGAGAGTTGGAGAGTCATCAGGTGCCTTTTCCCCTATGTCGACGATTATTGCCAATGCTGGAGTTAGTTTTTGGTCTTTGGTGTCGAGCTGGCCTCAGGCTTGAGTGCTGATGGTACATCGGTCTTTGAGTGCTGACCAGAGTTGGGCTTTGGTGCTGATGGTACATCGGGCTTTGAGTACCGAGCTGGAGTCGGGCTTTGGTGCCGATGGTACATCGGGCTTTGAGTGCCGTGCTGGAGTCGGGCTTTAGTGCCGATGGTACATCGGGCTTTAGGTGCCGAGCTAGAGTCGGACTTAGGTGCCGATGGTACATCGGGCTTTAGGTGCTGAGCTAGAGTTAGGCTTTGGTGCCGATGCTACATCAGTCTTTGAGTGTCGAGCTGGAGTCGGGCTTTAGTGCCGATGGTACATCGGGCTTTAGGTGCCGAGCTAGAGTCGGGCTTTGGTGCCGATGGTACATCGGGCTTTGAGTGCCGAGTTGGAGTCGGGCTTTAGTGCCGATGGTACATCGGGCTTTAGGTGCTGAGCTAGAATCGGGCTTTAGTGCCGATGGTACATTGGGCTTTAGGTGCCGAGCTAGAGTCGGGCTTTGATATGCCAATGTGAGATTGGTCTTGAATGCTGATGTAGAGTCGGTCTTCCATGCATGACATTTTTATGCATCAATGAAAGAAATACTGTTAAGCATGATGTACTTAGCTCTTGTAGCACCCTTATTTTCCTCTGCTAATTTGGATACTTCTGTCCGCTGGTGGTCTACCCACCAGGCAATCAAGATGATTGGAGTGGAGGTGCTGGTGCCCTTGCTTGGGCCTCCCCCCGCATCACCGTCCGTAGGAGAGTAGGCTGCTTAGGCGGCGAGTAGTGGCTCTCTGAGTTATAAATTGCTGATGAGCTTGATGATGGTGGATCTCTTGCTGGGGAGATTCCTGGCGGGATGAATGATGGCTGGTTTGAGCAGCGACCAAAGAGCGAATGGAAGCTTTTGCTTGCTGTTGTGTGGTCATAAGATGTTGCTTCTGAAGCTTTTGGATAGCCGCCATCAATGCTTGGATTTGCAAGGTGAGGGTGGGAGGAGTCATATAGGACGTGCATGGCTCCATGCGGGAGGCTGTCCGAGGCCAAGAAGAAGACGGAGGTCTTCCGAGGCTGACGGGAGCTAGCGATGGAGGTGGGAGTTGCCCGAGAGCCGTGGGGTCGGTCTGGGACTGTGGGAGAAATTCAGAAGCAGAGGGCCATGGCCGACGAAGTCGGGGCTGGGGCACGAGTCGGCATGGGATGCCGGGAAGCAGTGGAGCTGGGGGCTGTTTGGGACACAGTCAGAAACGTCCATGGCTTTGTCCGGAGGAGGGTCTCGGGACTTGTGCAAGCAGCAAAGGACGAGGGGCCGAGCCGATGCTGGATTCGAGAACGTGGAAGTTGGCCGAAGCAGGGGATGCAGACCCTACACCGTGGAGTCCGAACGATGGTTGCCGAGGGGGAGTCGGTGCGAGTTCGGAGGCGTTGCCGGCTGTCTGGGAGGTCAGAGCAGAGTCAAGAGATTGGGACAACCATCCAGAGGCAGCTTGGAGGGAGCAGGAGGCTGGAGTTTGGACTCAATATGCTCCTGAGCTTGGTTCGTGGAGATGGTCCATGGAATTTGGAGGCGGCTGGAGGACGGATCTGTGAGCTTCTGGAGGCGGCCGAGATAAGGCGAAGAAGCAGGGGCGATGGACTCAAAACAGAGCCTTCTCCATCATTTTCTGATATTGGATCGGGGCCGGTATGGAGCCAAGAGAAAGCCGGGTGGCTGGGATGAAGCTGGGAGATGGGACCGAGAGGAAGCCGGGTGGCTGGGACGAAGTTGGGAGATGGGACCGAGGGAGTCCAGCTGCTTGGGAGCAGACAGGTGTCGGGATAGATATGAGGCACCTGGGAGCAGGAGGCAGGGATGGAGCCAGGACTCCCCATGATGGCATCGACCTTGTGGCGAAGCTTGGCCTGGACATCCGTGTGGAGAACCAGCTATGTTATGGCCCATTCAGCCAACAGCGTCGTGGTCTCCATGCCCTGGAAGACCATCTCCCAGGGAGAGTAACATGCCCATGAATTCGGGAACGGAGTGTTGGTTACGTGGAGCTGGCCTTGGACGACTGGGAACAGCCGGGAAGAAACCCGAAAGCCGGAGCCCGTGGAGAGGACCGGGACCGTCGGGAGAGACTGAAGGTGAGGAGCTGGGAGCAGTCGGCATGAAGGCAGGCTCACGAATCTTCAGAGGCGGAACAGTTGGGATGGGGTCATCGTGCCCCTCGTGCTGACATCCTTTCATTTTCTTTCTTCTAAGAGACGATGGAGGGGCCTGAGGCTGTAGCGGAGGAGCCGAGAGGCAGCCTTCATAGCGAATGAAACTGGAGCTCCTCTCTCTCCCTCCCTCGGTGCCGGATCGGAGAGAGATCGAGGGAGTCCCACACAAATTGGTTAGAGATGGGACTGAGAGTTGGTTGCTAGGACGATGTTACAGGTGACATTGAAGGCATCGGAAGTCGGGTCGATGTAGGGAGGGAAACGAAAGCTTTCCCCAATGTGAGACTAGGACCAGCCTTGACCTGGCCCAACCCCCTCCTCAGATTCCCTTGGTTACCTTTTGAGTTGGGATGTGGACCAGAGAAGGATAGTAATCCTCGTCAGCTGACATGAACGTGCCTTGCTCCTGTGGCGTAATACCACAATGTCAAGCCCGATGAGTCGATGACATCATGCTGGGAGATGTCCTGGTGTTTGGCAAAACCAAGAATCGGAAGACATGGCCTTAGACGGACATCTCCATGTGCCAGGTTGCAAGAGGGGAGAGAGGGTATTAGAGTGCGATACTCTCTCGAAAAGTGGCCCCTCGGTATTTGCTAACGGTTCGAGGAGCGGGAGCGGCCGAGGGGGGCTCGGTGCTGAGGCCGAGTGGAAGCTGATCCGAGATCGAGGGAAGAAGCCGAAGCAGAGTGCTGAGGGGAGCAGTCTGAAGCCGAGTGGGAGTTAAGGCTGAAGATTTGGAGTTGAGACAGCCGGGAGGCAGAAGCTTTCGCCTGCTGGTCCCAAGGAGGAGAAGCCGATTCGCTGAGGCCAAGCCCAGAAGTTGTCTTTATTGCCCATGGGGTCAAGTGGCCTCATCAAATGCCCTCCACACTCCTGTTGCTCAGCTCGTTGAAGGTGCCCCCAGCATAACTAGCAAAAGCTTCTTTGATTCTTGTCATCACTATCTTTATGATCCACCATTTTGATTAGAGGGGGATGAGGATATGCAAACTAGCATCGCTGATCCCCCCTTCCTGGCGCGTCAATCTGTTGCTGCCAAATCACTTTTGAGGAGCATCAGGCGACAGAAATGCTTCGTAGGCCTTCAGAGGAATGATAGGGACCGCTCCTTCAGCCAGAAACCTGCAAGAAAAGTCTCGGACCGGTGGTTCCGATGGGGACCCTCCAACGATGCTCAAGTCAGTAATTTGGAGAATAGGGATCTGAATGAGAGAGTAGAGATTGAGTCCCCCTCCTCGTTGTGAGTCGGGGTCTTTATATACCTGCTCAGGAGTCCCTCTTACCCTTCGAGGATAATCGTGGATCATGCCTTCCGCCAAGATCAGATCCATTAATGGTAGGTGGGCGAATAGCCGCTAAATGCGCGCCCTGAATATCGACAACTATCCATAATATTTCGGTAACCACCCGTGATCTTGGCAAAAGAGAAATAGGTTGGCGGGCCATGTGGAAATCCTGTGTGAACAGCGATAGGTGATAAAGTTAGTCACGTGGGCCCCATGGTGCAGCCATTGGGGCAGAAGATGACATTTGGAGTTGAAGCCAGCTGTCCCTCGTAGAGCATTAATTATGGAGTGCTGGCATAGCACTATTCACGTGCAAGGCACTGTTCATGTGCATGACACTGTTCATGTACATGACACTCTTCACGTGCATGACACTGTTCACAGCCGAGGGGAATAGGCCGAGGGGCTGAGGCCGAGGCCGTAAGGGAAAAAGCCGATGCCGAGCCGAAGCTGTTCATGGCCGAAGGAAAAAGCCTTTATGGCCAAAGGAAAAAGCCGAGGCCGAGGGGGCTAATGTGGCAGCCATAAGTGCCTTAATACATGGGAGAGAATAAGGCAATACATGCCTTTGAGCAAGTGGACGCATATCGGCCTCGGTAGCTGTGGGAGTCGAGGGGGCTAAGGCCAAGGCGGCCGAGGCCGATGCGCCAAGTGATGTGGCCAACGTGGCAGCCATAAATGCTCTAAAACCGAAGAGAATATGACAATAAATGCCTTAAAGCAAGTGGATACATGTGGCCTTTGAGGCCATAAATTCTTTGGTGCGCGGTAGCTATGGGAGCCGAGGCCGACTTGGAGGGCGAAGACGAGATGTCTGTGACACTCTATTCCATTAAATTCTCTCCAAGTTATTATGACCGTTTCTACACCATTAAATACTCTAGCCCAACATTAATGATGGAAGGTGGCTTTGGGAGAATCCATACACATAACGAGGCCCTTTTCTCTTATGTTCTCTTTCATTATGACGAGACGTTTGTTGCAACCAGGAGCAATGATGTGGATAGAATTAAATGCCCATTGTGTCCTTCAAAAGAAAGCCGAGTAGATCAGTAAGGCCGCTTAGGAATTAAGCCGTTCAAGAAGGCTGCTGAAGATGACCGTCTAAAAAAATCATCTGATTGCTAACGTAAGAGAATGCCATCTAAAAATTATTATCTTTATTACTCATGAAATCAACTGACCCCATCAGCTATCAATTCCATCAACCATTTAATTACTGCTGCATATATAGATAGTAAAAGGGAGAAAATCTGATGGTCGATAAGCATGAAGAAATGGATATCTATCTCTTGCACCAATGAGACAATCCAGTCCCTCGTCATTAATCAAGCTTTCAAATATTATCTCTTGCACCAATGAAACACATTGCAGGTCCAATGAAAGACGTTTCACAGCAGCTGGAAAGGGAGATTAAAATATATATATAGTGGAAGGCTATACCGTGCCCCACTCGACATGGCACTAGCTTCTCATCCCATAATAAGAAAATGTGAGAAATTTGGACCATTCTACCAACTGCCACGTTGATGAGTCAGGGATACCCCTTACTCTTTGTCGGATTGAATTGAGATTCTTTTAACTTTTTAAAAATAATGTCTCAACCAAGTCCCATTCACGTGTATTACTTTAAACTTATCTGCTAATTTAATTAATTAGCTAATAGCTTAAAATTAAATGATTTAAAAATTTAAATAAAAATTTATTGATAGTAGATGATTTAAATTATAAGTATATAATACTTTCTTTTACATTAAATATAAATTCTATCATCGTCTCATAAATAATCTTTTTCTTATGTTTATCAACTTTCATACATTTAAGTTGGCTTTAATACCTTTTGAAACACCTCAAACCTACTTAGTCCAATTAACTAGCTAGCAGATCAAAATCACACGGCTTAAAATTTAAGTAAAAAATAATTAATAATAGATAAATTTAAATTATAAATATATAATGTATTTTTTATTCAATACAAAATTAAATTAAAGTATCATATATGATGATGCCAAGTCACCTTCTTCAAACGTTGGAGAAGACGGATATCCTTCTCCTTGGACCCCTGCAAGAAAAGTCCCCGAAGACTGGTTATTCCGGTGGGGACCCTCCGATGCTCAAGTCAGTTACTTAGGATCAGACAAGAACTGCTCAGTGGAAGGGAGCTGAGACAATTAGGGTTTTTCTAGAAGGAAGAAAGCTAGAAAACCAGAGTTCGGATCCTTACTCACAGTGCGGGCGCGTGTTTTTATACCTGTCCGAATATCCCATCTTACTGTTTCGAAAGATCACCGTCGTACCATCACTGTGTGCACCGGAGGTGTCTCGCGCTACCTGTCAACATGGTATCACATGTGTCTCATAGCTGTGGTTGTATTTGGTGCGCACCGTTGCTTGATATGACCGTGCACAGTTGCAAATGGTAGCGAATCGTACGCCGTAACGGAGCACGGTCACGCACAGGAACATGCAGCGTGCCATACACCGTTATGAGGCATGGCCCTCCGTAACGGGGCGCAATCACGGGCGTACGGAGAATCATGTGGGTGCGCCATGTGACTCGGAGCCGTCATTTGGCTCGAAGGTTGGACTGCGTGCTGATCGCTGATGATAACCACGTACCCCAAGACCGGAGGGTGGTCTCGGGGTAGAGATATGACGATCCCACCCCGAGACCGAAAGGGGTCCTGGGGGTGGGATGATGCTGGTGCACCCCGAGACCGGAGGGGGTCTCGGGGTCGAGAGATGCCGATCCCACCTTGAGACCGAAAGGGGTCACGGGGGTGGGATGATGCTGGTGCACCCCGAGACCGGAGGGGGGTCTCAGGGTAGAGATATGATGATCCCACCCCGAGATCGGAAGGGGTCCTGGGGGTGGGATGATGCTGGTGCACCCTGAGACCGGAGGGGGTCTCGGGGTCAAGAGATGACGATCCCACCCTGAGACCGGAAGGGTCCCGGGGGTGGGATGATGCTGGTGTACGCCGAGACCGGAGGGTGGTCTCGGGGTAGAGATATGACGATCCCACCCCAAGACCGAAAGGGGTCCCGGGGTGGGATGATGCTGGTGCACCCGAGACTGGAGGGGGTCTCGAGGTCGAGAGATGACAATCCCACCCTGAGACCGGAAGGGGTCCCGGGGGTGGGATGATGCTGATGCATCCCGAGACCGGAGGGGGTCTTGGGGTCGAGAGATGACGATCCCACCCCGAGACCGGAAGGGGTCCCGGTGGTGGAATGATGCTGGTGCACCCCGAGATCGGAGGGGGTCTCGGGGTCGAGAGATGACGATCCCACCCCGAGACCGGAAGGGGTACCGGGGGTGGGATGATGCTGGTGCACCCCGAGACCGGAGGGGATCTCAGGGTCGAGAGATGATGATCCCACCCCGAGATCGAAAGGGGTCCCGGGGGTGGGATGATGCTGGTGCATCCCGAGACCGGAGGGGGTCTCGGCGTCGAGAGATGACGATCCCACCCCGAGACCGAAAGGGGTCCCGGGGGTGGATGATGCTGGTGCACCCCGAGACCGGAGGGGGTCTTGGGGTCAAGAGATGACGATCCCACCCCGAGACCGGAAGGGGTCCCGGGGGTGGGATGATGCTGGTGTACCCCAAGACTGGAGGGGGGTCTCGGGGTAGAGATATGACGATCCCACCCCGAGACCGAAAAGGGTCCCGGGGGTGGGATGATACTGGTGCACCCCAAGACCGGAGGGGGTCTCGGGGTCGAGAGATGACGATCCCACCCCGAGATCGGAAGGGGTCCCGGGGTGGGATGATGCTGATGCACCCCGAGACCGGAGATGGTCTTGGAGTCAAGAGATGACGATCCCACCCCGAGACTGGAAGAGGTCCCGAGGGTGGGATGATGCTGGTGCACCCTGAGATCGGAGGGGGTCTCGGGGTCGAGAGATGACGATCCCACCCCGAGACCGGAAGGGGTCCCGGGGGTGGGATGATGCTGGTGCACCCCGATACCGGAGGGGATCTCGGGGTCGAGAGATGATGATCCCACCCGAGACCGAAAGGGGTCCCGGGGGTGGGATGATGCTGGTGCACCCCGAGACCGGAGGGGGTCTCGGGGTCGAGAGATGACAACCACCGCGAGACCGAAAGGGGTCCCGGGGGTGGGATGATGCTGGTGCACCCCGAGATCGGAGGGGGTCTCGGGGTCGAGAGATGACGATCCCACCCCGAGACCGGAATGGGTCCTGGGGTGGGATGATGCTGGTGCAATCCGAGACCGGAGGGGGTCTCGGGGTCGATAGATGACGATCCCACCCCGAGACCGGAAGGGGTCCCGGGGGTGGGATGATGCTGGTGCACCCCGAGACTGGAGGGGGTCTCGGGGTCAAGAGATGATGATCCCACTCCGAGACCGGAAGGGGTCCCGGGGGTGTGATGATGCTGGTGCACCCCGGGACCGGAGGGGGTCTCGGGGTCGAGAGATGACGATCCCATCCCGAGACCGGAAGGGGTCCCATGGGTGGGATGATGCTGGTGCACCCCGAGACCGGAGGAGGTCTCGTGGTCGAGAGATGACGATCCCACCCCGAGACCGGAAGGGGTCCCGGGGGTGGAATGATGCTGGTGCACCCCGAGACCGGAGGAGGTCTCGGGGTCGAGAGATGACGATACCATCTCGAGTCCGAAAGGGGTCCCGGGGGTGGGATGATGCTGGTGCACCCCAAGACCGAGGGGGTCTCGGGGTCGAGAGATGACGATCCCACCCCGAGACCGAAAGGGGTCCCCGGGGTGGGATGATGCTGGCGCATCTCAAGACTGGAGGGGGTCTCGGGGTCGAGAGATGACGATCCCACCCCGAGACCGAAAGGGGTCCCGGGGATGGGATGATGCTGGTGCACCCCGAGACCGGAGGGGGTCTCGGGGTCTAGAGATGACGACCCACCCCGAGACCGAAAGGGGTTCTGGGGGTGGGATGATGTTAGTGCACCCGAGACCGGAAGGGGTCTCGGGTCGAGAGATGACGATCCCTCTTCGAGACCGAAAGAGGTCCCGGGAGTGGGATGATGCTGGTGCACCCCGAGACCGAAGGGGATTTCAGGGTCGAGAGATGACGATCCCATTCCAAAACCGAAAGGGGTCCCGAGAGTGGGATGATGCTGGTGATCTCCGTTAGCTACTATTACCTTTTATTCTGACGATGCGGGATCAATCATATCAATATACTATCTTATTTTTTATAAAAAATCTTTGGACTCAATGGAACCATCCGAATACAATGGTAGAAAAGGTTCGACGAAAGTTTAAGATGATAAAGAGTGTTCCATCCTAGGATGAATGCAAAAGAATAAAGAAAAAAAAAATCAATACGTTTGAGACTTGAGGTCTCAAAAGATTAATAAATAAATAAAAGTTTTTATTTTCATCTTTCTTTCATAGTTAAAAAGAGAGTTTAACTTTCATCCCCGTGAGATGCCACCCTCATCATTTTTGTCAGTACAGTACTGTCACGGACTCGACCTCCGATCGCCTCATCAGTTGTCCTCACTGTTATCACATCATCAATGTCTTCCCACCAATCATGATTGCCATTATTAAACCTTATCCCCACCAATCATGATTGCCATTATTGTCACCATTGCAAGACCGCTGGCACTTTGCTGTGCATATCGTCATCAACATTGTCCTTGCGTTCTCTGCTTCACCAACCCATCATCAACTTGTTAATACTTTTAAAAATAATTAATTTTATAAAAAACATTATTTCAAATTTTAAAAATTATTATTATTATTATTACTAAAAAATAAAAATATGCCAACTAACACTAAGAATTATCCCTCGATCCACGACTTGCGCTGCCACATAGCCTAAAAGATGATGTGTTTGTTGGAATCTTCGGCCGATTTTGACCTAAAAAATTCGAATGGTGCTAAATGGAAGAAAACATGTACCGTAGGAAGCTTAAAAAATTTTGAGCTATTAACGGAGAAAATTTTAGTATCAAACTTATTGTACATCAATTAAGGATGATTTATTGGCTCCAAATGTAACTCAACATGTTATTGCCAAATGATTTTCTTCGAATGTCTGCAAGTATCCGATCGTCTTCTCCAGTGGACTTGAAATCTTTCGACGAGTCTAAAAGCTTGCAAAAAGTCCTGAAAATCAAAGATTCTAGCGAGAATCCTTCGACGCTCAAGTCAGTGCTCTAGACAATAGCCATGAGCTTAAGGAAGCTCGAAAGAGAAAGAGAGAGCTTAGAGAAGAAATCTCTGTGAGCAAGAATGAGCATATGTTGTTGTGAGTATTGGTTAGTTGAGGTTATTGGTTATTTGGTCGGGTGTCCCTCTTATCCAATTTATTCCTTTTTGGACTTTGTGTGACTTGCTTAAGAAGCTTGAAGCTTTATCATCTAGTGAAGAAATGAGTCATATGGAGCCTCATGATGAATCATGACTTTTGGAGCTCACCTGGTCTGAGTGGTTGGGATGTCATGATAACTGATGACTTTTGTGAATGAAATATCAGGGCTGATGTCTATGAGACTTGGAGTGCTGCCACTTGTCAGAGCATTTATGAAGATGCTTGCTTCTTAGTGGCATGTTAGAGCTACGGGCGCTATCCCGTCAGAGATGGGTGATGCCAATCTTTTGTCTATCTTGTATGCTTCCCTATGTGTGTATAGACAATGGTGGAGCCAGGCATGTGGGCCCCATGCAAGTAGATTCTTATGCTCATAAGCCTCCTCGCTTGTCTGGAGTCGGGTTGCTACGTTCTAGAGTGGGACAACTAGAAGCCATCGAGGACGGAAGCTGGAAAAGGCCGCCGAGGACTTCCTTCACTATTTTCTTCTCCTTATAGTACACGTCCGTGACTTGACTATTGAATGCTTCATTCCATTAAATGCTTCGGCTCATACTATTGTACATTAATGATAGAAGGTGGCCTTTGGGAGAACACCACACATGTAACGTAGCCCTTTGCCTTCTACCGATTTGTTATCTCTCTTCATTATGATCGGACTCTTGTTGCAGCCAAGAGCAAAGCTATGGACTGAATTATTTAACGCATACCCGTGTCTTTTGTAAAGAAGGCCGAATAGAACGGTGAGGCCACCTAGGAATTGAGCCATTCAGGAAGGTCGTCGAGGATGACCACCTAGAATAGGACTGACTTGAGAGGCCAAGATGGAAGGCCAGGCTGAGATGGGAGGCCGCTTTGGACAGAGCCATTCAAAAACATGCTGTCATCATTGTCCATGGGGTTAACTGCCCCATCACAACATTAATTATCCAACATAACGAAGCAAGAGTTTTTGTTTTGAGTATCCTTTCTAAACCATTAAAGCATTGGTTTTGTTAATATATTATTGTTGCGCTGGGATCCATCCTCCGACTTGGGCGCGGTAGATCTTCTAGTCTGGGCTTCCTTCTGGGCGGACCTACACAGAAGTTCTTGCGCGAGAGGCGTTGGGGGTGGCCCTCCATGGAAGACCCTTCGATGCTCAAGTCATGGGGGATCGATGATCAACAGAAGATGGGGAGGTGGATCTCTCCGGGGAGTCTCTCCAAGGGTGGCCGATCGGGAGCTCTAGGGGAGCACCGACGAGCAGCGGGGGAGAGTGAGAGAGTGAGAGTGCGAGAGTAAGCCGGGAGCAGTGAGCGCATACTTGAGAGAATCTGGGGGTGTCAAATTTATAGGCAGTCACCTGGATCTTGAGCGTCTTCTGGAAGGTTCGAAGGTTGTTAGGATACGGAGATGAATCGAATCAGGCCGTTGCGGGGCCGGTGGGATCCGTATCTTGTTCGTTAAGGGATCGACAGCTAGGAGAGCTCCTTGTTGGCCTAAGACCTAGTAGCCGCGTAGGTCCCAGGTAGCTGTATTAGGTTCTAAACCACTCTTCAACATAATTCCTTGCCTGGGATGCTGTTACGATAGGTCTAGGCTCTCCCGCGTCAGGTTTCGCAGAGGTAAGATTGGATCATGGATCGCTCAGTAAAGTCGATCTATAGGTAGTTCGGGAAAAACGAGCCACGGGAGGCTCGGGGAAGCCAAGCCATGGGAGGCTCGGGGAAGCCGAGCTATGAAAGCCCGGAGGGAGCCGAGCTATGGGAAGCTCGGAAAAGCCGAACCATGGGAGGCTCAGGGAAGCCGAGCTATAGAAGCCCGGAGGAAGTCGAACTATGGGAAGCTCGGGGATGCCGAGCTATGGAAGCCCGGAGGAAGTCGAGTTATGGGAAACCCGGAGAAAACCGAGCTATAGGAGGCTCGAGGAAACCGAGCTATGGAAAGCTCGGGGAAGGCGAGCTATTGAAGCCCGGAGGGAGCCGAGCTATGGGAAGCCCGAGAAGAAGCCCGGAGGAGCCGAGCTATGGGAAGCCTGAGAAAACCGAGCTATGGAGGCTCGAGGAAACCGAGCTATGGGAAGCTCGGGGAAGGCGAGCTATGGAAGCCCGGAGGGAGCGAGCTATGGGAAGCCCAGAGGGAGCCGAGCTATGGGAAGCCCGGAAAAACTGAGCTATGGGAAGCTCGAGGAAACGAGCTATGGAAGCTCGGGGAAGGCGAGCTATGAAAGCCCGGGGAGCCGAGCTATGGGAAAGCCCGGAGGGAGCCGAGCTATGGGAAGCCCGGAGAAACCAGCTATGGGAAGCTCGAGGAAACCAAGCAATGGGAAGCTCGGGGAAGGCGCATGGCCTGACGGGCCATATTAATTTAGCTTATTCCTCGGGGACATATCGTAGCGGACGGAGGGATGAGACTGGTCTTAGCCCCCTTGCATGATATCAATACAATAACGATTCTACTCCCAACAATTATATAATATTAAATAAAATTATAATTATTTTATGATCAGCGGCGATAAGTGGTTTTGATGCAGAACATTAATCGAGTTTGGGTTAATTTGAAGTTATTGCGCTGTGCGTGATTGCCTGCGAAAGGAAGTTTATTATTATTATTATTTATTTTTTTAGTTGGAGTGACCCTTTGGACTCAACCCTTGGGACGGCTTTAATTAAGACCGCATTTGATTTTCGAATATATTTCTCTTTTTTAAACAAATTTATATTTTATTTTATAATCTCTAAGAAAGTTTAATAAATAAAAATAAAAATTAATTATTTTTATTTTTATTACAAATAACATCTTTTCAAAGAACGACAAACAATTAAGAAAAACCTTTATTAATTTGAAGTTAATATATAAAAAAATAGATGTCGAATCATTACAACGGATCGCCATGAAAATCCTTATCAACTCTTAAAGTTTGAGCGAGAGTCTGATCGAGCACCAAAATTAAAGTATATTTTAGCTAGAAATGCCAAAAAAGAAAAAGAAAAAGAAAGAAAAAAAAAAACCTTATGCCAAGTGTTGTCACGTGGCCTCCATGAAGAGAAGGGTAAGAAGAAGCTTTCTATATATAAGGCAATGAAGAATTCGGAGCTAGCTAGCTGCGGCAACAAGAGAGAGAGAGAACCAAATAGACCTATCGGGCCATGGCTGAACTCCAGCTGCCCCAAATAGACCTGTCGGGCCTGGAGATGAAGCATGCCGGGACGCCAGAATGGGAGGCTGCGAGAGCCCAGGTCCTGGGGCGCTGCTGCGCTCCTCCTACGGCTGTTTCGAGGTCATCTATGATGGGGTCTCCCAGCACCTTCGCGAGGCTGTCTTCGGAGGTGCAGCAAGGGAGGTGCTCAGCCTCCCTGCCGAGACCAAGTCTCGGAGCCGTCCCTTCTTGAGCCATCACACTTATAAGAAGCTGGACAGCGTGGCCATGGCGGACGCCACACCCGAGGGCATCCAGAGCTTCACCAACCTCATGTGGCCCCAAGGAAACGCAGCTTTTGGTATCATATATTTATCCTTCCTTCTAGCGTTCGAGCCGTATATGCTAGCTAGTAACTGAAAGAGCTAGGAACGTACGTACTACTAGCTAGTTAATTATATTCTTTAATTTTTATACGATTGAGTTCAATTTCGCATGCTTGTTTGTTTTTGTTTTTGCTCGATCGATGATCGGACAACGCACGCGCGCGGCAAGGGCCACCTTAATTTCAAACCAACATATAATTCTCCTCGATCAGTAGTGATGACGCTCAATCACCTTTTCTGGATGTCTGGAACGGAGGCTCTTCTTCACCAGATTACCTGCAGAAAAGTCCTAGGACCGGAGGGGGTTCTCCGGTGGGATCCTCCGATGCCCAAGTTAGCAACTGAGGTAACAGCTGAAGAGGAGCTCGAGTGCCCTTTTTAGTATGAGAAAGGAGGTCTTCGGGAGGAGAGATTCCTTCCTGAAGGTTGAGATGGCGATTTTTAGGGTTATTGCACATATCTGTTTACTGGGTGGATTCACCTTTTTATAGGGGTTGATCCTGGCATGATCACATAGGATTGTAATGAAGTCAGAATGTCTGCTGAGCCCTTGCGTGAATCTGGCTGGTTAGTTGGCTACGTCCCATCAGTTGTTGGGTAGGTGGGTCCTGTCCCACCCAGCATTGCCAGTGGGTTGCTAGATCTGGCGCTGTCAGGCGGCGCGCGTTAGAGAGATGGCGCCCTGAACTGATAGGGCCATGCTGGGGCTGATCTGACGGGAACTGGGAAATCCCGACTTATCAGGGCTGAGCTGGGCCGACCCAAGATGGCTGGGGCCCATCCCGCTGGCAAGGCAGTGCCGGGGCGGGGCCGAATCGACTGACTTGGTGGCGTCGGGGCCGAGTCGGGCCGGCCAGGGGTGGCCTTGGCCGACTCGGAGGAACAGGAGATGCCGGGGCCGAGTCGGGCTGGCCGGGGATGGCCTTGGTCGACTCGGCGGAACGGGAGACGCCTGGGCCGAGTCGGGCTGGCCGGGGATGGCCTTGGCCAACTCGGCGGAACTGGAGACGTCGGGCCCGAGTCAAGCCGACCGGGGAAGTGTCGGGGCCGACTCGCTAGGAGAACAGGGGGCCGGCTAGGAAGATGCCGGGCCGCTTGGGAAGATGCCGGGGCCGGCTGGGAGGTGCCGGGGCCGGTTAGCTTGGACACGCCGGGGCCGGCTAGGAAGGTGCCGGGGCCGACTTGGATCAGGGGGGGCCGGCCGGGATAAGGGTACCGGGGCTGACTTGGATCAGGCGGGGCCGGCTGGGATGGAAGTGCCGGGGCCGACTTGGATCAGGTAGGGCCGGCCGGGATGAGAGTGCCCTGGCCGACTTGGATCAGGCGGGGCCGGCTGGGATGAAGCGCCGGGGCCGACTTGGATCAGGCGGGGCCGGCCGGGATGAGAGTGCCGCGGCCGACTTGGATCAGGCGGGGCCGGCTGGGATGGAAGTGCCGGGGCCGACTTGGATCAGGCGGGGCAGGTGGGATGAGAGTGCCGGACCGACTTGGATCAGGTGGGGCCGGCTGGGATGAGAGTGCCGGGGCCGACTTGGATCAGGCGGGGCTCGCCGGGATGAGAGTGCTGGGGCCGACTGGGAGGTGCCGGGGCCGCCTAGCTTGGAGATGCCGGCCTTGGAGGTGCCGGCCTTTGGAGCCGTCGGTCTTGGAACCGTCGGTCATGGAGCCGTCGGCCTTGGAGGTGTCGGCCTTTGGGGCCGTCGGCCTTGGAGCCGTCGGCCTTTGGGGCCGTCGGTCTTGAAGGTATCGGCCTTTGGGGCCGTCGGCCATGGAGCCGTCGGCCTTGGAGGTGTCGGCCTTTGGGACCATCGGTCTTGGGGGTGTCGGCCTTGGGGCCGTCGATCTTAGAGGTGTCGGCCTTTGGGGCCGTCGGCCTTGGAGCCGTCGGTCATGGAGCCGTCGGTCTTGGAGGTGTCGGCCTTTGGAGCTGTCGGCCTTGGAGCCGTCGGTCATGGAGCCATTGGCCTTGGAGGTGTCGGCCTTGGAGCCATCGGTCTTAGGGGTGTCGGCCTTGGGGCCGTCGGTCTTGGGGCCATCGCGGTCTTGGAGGTGTCAGCCTTTGGGGCCGTCGGTCTTGGAAGTGTCGGTCTTTTGGGGCCGTCCAAAAATTTTTATTTTTCATGAGATCAACTGACCCATCAAGTAGTGCTTAATTTGCTTGCATTTGGCGTAAGAGTACTAGATCAGTAGAGCACCTAGTGTATATGTACGTATGGTTAATTAACTTCTACCCCATGGATTAATAACTTCATTTTATTTTTAGTATTCGTTGACTTAAAATTTTATTTCCCTGATCTATTATTCATTAGCGTGTATAAATATTAGAATTTTATAAGATGCTAGCTAGCTGTGTACATGAACTTTGTCGGAACAAAGAAAAGAAAAGGAATTAAGGAAAAAAAAAAAGAAGAAAAATTATGGAGAATGACTGAACATATATATATATGCTACCTCACATTAATTTTATATCCTTGATATATTCACCTCACTATCTTTCTAAGAAGAGGAAAGGAAGATCCAGCTAGCTGAGTTTGATTACATGGTCTGCCGGCCAATCTCTTCATCGTTCGTGTATGTTTGGGCAGCGAGACAATGAAGTGGTGTGCAGAGGGACTAAAGGAGTTGGTTCAGATGATCCAAAAGATGGTGCTGGAGGGGTTGGGCGTAGGGAAGTACCATGACTCTCTCATCGAATCCACGGCTTACAGTCTGCGTTTGTCGTCGTACACCAACGAACCGAGTCAGCAGCAGCAAGAGATGGTGGCCGTTCCAGTCCACAACGATCCGCACCTACTGACCATCATTTGCCAAGATCAAATAAGCGGGCTTGAGGTGCAGACCAAGAATGGTGATTGGATCCGCGTCAGGCCTAATTCTTTCGTAGTCTTGCCAGCTGATTCCTTGGAGGTGCGCTCATTTTCCTATCTCCCTTCAGCAAGTAAAGATGCCCGCAATTAATCAGTAGCTTCAGGATTTCTTTTGTTTTGTTTTTGTTTTTTGTTTTTTTTAAGTTTTAACAAGAGAATCTATTTCCTTTTTTTCTTTTCTTTTTTTTTTTTTGGATTTTTCTGTTTGCTCGCAAAAGGCATGGACCAATGGAAGGTTGCAGTCCGTCAACCATCGAGTGCTGCTGAGTAATGATGAGACGAGATACTCCACCATCCTCACAGCCGCACCTAAGGAAGGGTACGTGGTCCAAGCCCCCATGGAGCTGGTGGATGAGAACCACCCGCCCCTCTTCAAGCCGTTCGAGTTCGAGGACTACTTCCGTTTCTGCACCATGAAAGCAGCTTCGAAAACGCAAGACATGCTCAAGGCCTATTGCGGGATTGAAGGAGGCCAAGTGGAAGCAGAAGCATGATCATCATCGTCGTCGTCGTCGTCGTCGTCGTCGTCTCTCTCTTTTGTTTCTCTCTTTCTAAGGCTTAAATTAGAACGCTGCTATCTTGATCGCATGGCGTCTCTTCTGAATCCTCGTAATAAAATAAACCCTTCTTCCCCTTGTTGATATCGTCGTGTGCTCGGTGTTGTCTGCGATGCACTTCACCAAAATGTGTACTGCTGTACAGTAGTGCCTGGGTATCAGTTTCATCCGATGCGAATATAATAAATTAAATGCCTTTTGTATCAATGTCCATATTTATTTTATTTCTCAAATATCAAGATCTAAATTTATATCTTTTTTATTTTAATTAAATATATGACATGTGTTGAGGGGTAGAATCGTCATTGCATTGATAATGTGCGAGGGGGCTAGGATCAGCCCCATCCCTCCGCTCGCTATGATATGCCCCCGAGGAGCAAGCTAAACTAATATGGTCCCTCAGGCCATGCGACCTCTGACTTGTCCTCTCCGGGTTTCCATAGCTCGGCTTCCTTCGGCTTCCATAGCTCGGCTCCCTCGAGCTTCCTGTAGCTCGTTTTTTCCGAGCCTCTCGTGGCTCGGCTTCCCCGAGCTTCCTGTAGCTCGTTTTCCCCGAGCCTCCCATGGTTCGGCTTTCCCCGAGCTTCCTGTAGCTCATTTTCCTCGAGCCTCCCATGGTTCGACTTTCCCCGAGCTTCCATAGCTCGGCTTCCTCTGGGCTTCCATAGCTCGGCTTCCCCGAGCTTCCTGTAGCTCATTTTTTCTGAGCTTCCTGTAGCTCGTTTTCCCCGAGCCTCCCATGGTTCGGCTTTCCCCGAGCTTCATGTAGCTCGTTTTCTCCGAGCCTCCCATGGTTCGGCTTTCCCCGAGCTTCCATAGCTCGGCCTCTCTGAGCTTCCCACAGCTCGTCTTCCCTGAGCTTTCCTTAGCTCGGCTTCCTCCGGGCTTCCATAGTTTGGCTTCCCCGAACTTCCTGTAGCTCGTTTTTCCCGAGCCACCCATGGTTCGGCTTTTTCCGAGCTTTCATAGCTCGGCCTCTTCGAGCTTCCTACGGCTCGTCTTCTCCGAGCTTCCCATAGCTCGGTTTCCTCCGGGCTTCCATAGCTCGGCTTCCCCGAGCTTCCCATAGCTCGGTTGTTCCAAGCTACCTATAGCTCAACTTCCCCCGAGCTTCCATAGCTCGGCTTCCCTGAGCGAGCTATGACTCGACACTCCCCTCCGAGGAACCCGACGCGGGAGAGCCTAGACCTATCGTAACAGAATCCCAGGCAAAGAATTATGCTGAAGAGTGGTCTAGGACCTAATATAACTACCTGGGACCTACGCATCTACCAAATCTCAGGTAATCAAGGAGCTCCCCTGGCCGTCGATCCCTTAACGAACAAGATACGGATCCCACCGGCCCCATAACGGCCTGATTCGATTCATCCCCGTATCCTAACAACCTTCGAACCTTCCAGAAGGTGCTCAAGATCCAGGTGATTGCCTATAAATACGACACTCCCAGATTCTCTCAGGTAGGCGCTAAATGCCCCTGGCTCACTCTCACTCTTTCACTCTCCCCCACTGCTCGTCGGTGCTCCCCTAGAGCTCCCGATCGGCCACCCCTGGAGAGACTCCCTGGAGAGATCCCTCTCTCCATTTTCTGTTGATCACCGATCCCCCACTGACTTGAGCGTCGGAGGGTCTTCCGCGGAGGGCCACCCCTAACGCCTCTCGCACGAGGACTTCTGTGCAGGTCCGCTCAGGAGGAAGCCTAGACCAGGAAATCGACCGCGCCCGAGTCGGAGGACGGATCCCGACGGCAACAGATTGGCGCTAGAGGAAGGGCCCTCAAGTCCCGTTAAAACTTGAAGAAAGGAGAAAAGGATCTCGATCTGGAGTAGAACCTCTCCAATGGCTAATCAGAGAAGAGCAACCTCTGAAGCCCAGGACCAGGTCATCACTCAAAGACCTGATCCGACAGGCAATACGGCGCCGCCGCCTCCACCGGTTGAGACCCCGTCACCACCAGCCATCCCGGTGACCCAGGACCAATTCGCCACGCTGGTCCAGCAGGTCCAGGCCCTGACCCACCTGGTTCAGGAGCATTTTGCAGCTGCCCCTGCTCTGCACCTTCATAGGGAGGCCGCAGCTCCTTCCTCTTCGGCCACCTCCTCCTCTGGTTCGCACAAAGCCATGGACACCCCACACCGACCCAGAGGGGACAAACCGGTCCCGCGAGGTGGCTATGACAGGGATCCTCCCAGATCTCGACGAGCCCGGACCCTTTCCCCGGTGTCCTCCCACCATGATTCAATGTCGTCCCTGCGTTCTCCCCGCCCAGCTCCTCTTACTGCTGAAGAGGAGATCCGTCGACAGATCCGGGAGATGCGTCAGGAGCTGGACGCCGCTAAGCAGGCCCAACCGGTTCAACCCAAGGCAGAGCAGGGCATCCCTTTCTCCAAAGGGATCATGGAGGAAGTGATTCCCTCCCATGTCAAACTACCCGCCGTCGAGCCCTATCACGGCTCTTCTGACCCGGATGATCATCTCAGCAGCTTTTGGTCAATAATGATATTCCACGGAGCATCCGATGCAATCCTCTGCCGCGCCTTCCCCTCCACCCTCAGAGGATCTGCCCAAACCTGGTTCAACACCTTGAAACCAGGTTCCATTGATTCATTCGATGAGCTGAGCCATCTTTTTATTGGCCAGTTCGTCAGTAGCCGCCGTCACCGATGGAGATCTGACTCCCTCTCCGAAGTTAAGCAGAGAGAGGGGAGTCCCTAAGAAACTATCTTGGCCGTTTCAACAAGGCCATGCTAGAGGTGGACCACCTTAATCATGAGGTGGCTATGTCCGCCTTAGCGGGGGGAGTTTCAAAGGAGAGCGACTTCTACCTGGTGATGGAAGTCAGCTACCCTCCAAACCTCCCCGATATGATGGCCCTGGCAGACAAATACGACAGGGTCGAAGAGTCGCGGAGAGTCGCCCGCGCCGAACTGGCGAGGAAGAAAAAGCCTAAAGGTCCCGACAGGCACCGACCCGTCCGTCGGCCAAGTCCACCTTGTCGCCAAAGAGCTCCCCCACCGCCGCCAAGGAATTGCTCCCGGAGCCCGCCCAGGCGATTCGACCGCTACACTCCGCTAACTGTGCCCTGGCGCAGATCCTCATAGAGATAGAGCGCCAGCTCCCCCGGCCAGCTCCTCTCCGAGGGAACCCGACCCGAAGGGACCCACCAAGTACTGCCGCTACCACTGGGAGCACGGCCATGACACTGAGGAATGCTAGCAGCTGAAAAATGAGATTGAGAGGCTGATTCAACGGGGCCAACTGAACCAATTCAGGAGGGCACTCGAGCCAGGACAAGGGGGGATCGCCAGCCCGAGCTTCAACAACCTCCTCCTTTGCCAAATCTGCCTGTAATCGGCTACATCAACATGATCGAGGAGGCCGGCGGCCCAAGATGAGACTGCTCACGGAAAACCTTCGATCCGTGGATTCCACCCTAATGGGATTCACAGGCGACGTCATCATCCCGGAAGGGGTCGTAACCTTGACGGTTCGCACAGGAACCTGGCCCCTTGTGGCCACTGTTCACACGGACTTCTTGGTAACTAAACTCAAGTCGCCCTACAATGCAATATTCGGGAGACCCGGCCTGATGTCCCTCAAGGCAGCTATCTCCATCCCGCACCTGTCTATGAAATTCTCCATCAGGCAGGGAGTTGGAGTCGTCCAAGGAAGCCAAACCATGGCTCGACAATGCTTCGTTACCAGCCTTCAGTCTAGAATGCTGGAGGTTGACGGGCTAGACGCTCAGGAGGATTTCGCAGAACAGCGAGGAGAGCTAGCCAAAGAACTGGAGGAAGTGCCGTTGGATGAGGCCCGTCCCGACCGAACCATAAAGATTGGGTCGCTGCTAAAAGGTGAACCTCGGCGCAAGCTGATCGAATTCCTCCGAAGCAACGCCGATGTCTTCGCCTGGTCCACCTCTGACATGCTAGGGATCAGCCCCGAGGTTCTCGTCCACCGTCTTAACGTGGACGAGATGTACCGACCCGTCAAGCAAAAGAAGAGGAGCTTCGCCCCAGAACAGCAGAGGGCTATCGAAGAGGAGGTTGATAAACTCATCAAGGCAAACTTTGTCCGGGAGGTAAATTACCCGAACTGGCTATCGAACGTCGTCATGGTGAAGAAGTCGAACGGCAAGTGGTGGATTTGCATCGACTTCACCGACCTTAACAAAGAATGCCCGAAGGACAGCTTCCCTCTCCCTGGATCGATCAACTAGTGGACGCCACCTCGGGTCATCAAATGCTGACATTCATGGACGCATACTCCGGCTACAACCAAATTCGGATGGCCCCCAAAGACAAAGAAAAGACCGCCTTCATAACCGACCGAGATACTTACTGTTACCGTGTTATGCCTTTTGGTCTTAAAAATGCAGGAGCCACCTACCAAAGGCTGGTCAACAAAGTATTCAAGGACCAAATCGGCCGGAACATGGAGGTGTATGTCGACGACATGCTGGTCAAAAGCAAAGAAGCATCACAGCATGTCAAGGACCTCTCGGAGAGCTTTGCAATGCTCTGCAAGTATGGGATGAAGCTCAATCCGACTAAGTGCACCTTCGGCGTTAACTCCGGGAAGTTCCTTGGCTTTATGGTCTCCCAGCAGGGCATCGAAGCTAACCCCAAAAGATCCAAGCTCTGCAACAGATGGCGCCTCCGGCATCTATTAAAGAAGTCCAACACCTAACCGGAAGGATAGCGGCACTCAACCGCTTCGTGGCGCGCTCAGCCGAAAGATGCCTTCCCTTCTTCAAAACTCTCCGATCAGCTAAGAACTTCAAGTGGACCCCCGAGTGTCAAAATCATTCCAAGATCTCAAGAAGTACCTCGGCTCTCTCCTACTCCTCAGCAGTAAGTCCTGGCGAGACACTATTCCTATATGGCTATTTCAGAAGGTGCCATTTGCTCGGTGCTGGTCAGGGAAGAAAACAAGGTCCAGAAGCCAATCTATTATGTCAGTAGGCTACTCCACGATGCAGAGACAAGATATAGCCGAATTGAAAAGATGGTATTGGCCCTGATCACCTCGGTTCGGAAGCTGCGGCCATACTTCCAGGCGCATTCTGTGACAGTCCTAACTGACCAACCCATTAAGGTGGTGGTCCACCGCCCAGAGACATCAGGGAGAATGACCAAGTGGGCCATCGAGCTGAGCTAGCATGATATCCACTTTCAGCCTCGCCCGGCCATCAAAGCTCAGGTGTTAGCCGGTTTTTTCCTTGAGTGTACCATCCCAGAGGACGGCTCCACCCCCGACTCCTCCGAGGAACCAAAAACTGGCGCCCGGTGGCTCCTCCATGTCGACGGGTCATCCAACGCTCATCGCTCCGGTGCGGGCTTGGTTCTCACCAGTCCAGAGGGGGTGACCTTTGAATATGGCATCCGTTTCTCCTTCCCATCCTCCAACAACGAAGCCGAGTATGAGGCCTTGTTGGCCGGTCTCCGAATCGCCCGCAGCCTTAAGGTGGAGAAACTTAATGCCTTCACCGACTCCCAACTAGTGGCAGGTCATGTACGAGGGGAGTTTGAGGCTCAGGAGCCAAACATGATCCGATATCTTCAAGACGTGTGGAGCATACTCTCCCATTTTCTCGAGTTTGAGATTATTCAGAATCCTAGATCTGAGAATGCCTGTGCCGACCTACTGTCTCGGCTGGCGATCGCGGAGTCAATGGATGCCGAGCAAAAATTGCACCTGGAGACCTTGGAGAGACCCAGCGTCACGGAAACCGACCGAGTAATGCAAGTTGAGGCCGAACCATCATGGTTCGACCCCATTCTGAGGTACCTCAAAGAAGGGTCGCTTCCATCCGACCAGAGAGAAGCTAGAAGGCTAAAGCTGCATGCCACCCATTATGTGTTGATCGACGACCAACTCTACAAATGGTCCTTCTCCATGCCACTGCTCAGATGTCTTCGCCCATCTGAAGTAGATTATGCTCTCCACGAAGTGCATGAGGGGATTTGCGGCAACCATCTAGGAAGCCAGTCCCTATGTCACAAGGTGCTGCGTCAAGGCTATTATTGGCCGACCATGTAGAAGGATGCAGACGACCTTGTCCGAGCTTGCGACCCATGCCAGAGGCACTCAAGCATTCAGAGACTCCCCTCCGCCAGCCTGGTTCCTATAACCTCCGCTTGGCCCTTTGCCAAGTGGGGGATGGACATCCTCGGCCCGTTTCTGCTCGCCATGGGACAGCAGAAATTTCTATTCATCGCCATCGACTACTTCACTAAATGGGTTGAGGCGAGGCGGTTGCACAAATAACTGAAGCACGGGCTAGGGATTTCGTATGGAGGTCCATCATCTGCCGTTTCGGCCTCCCGCCACCATAATCACTGACAATGGTAGGCAATTCGATAATCCGAAGTTCCGTCAGTTCTGCAAAGAGCACGGAATCCGTCACCACCTCACCTCGATCGGGCATCCGCAAGCCAACGGAGCAGCTGAAGTAACCAACCGGACTTTGCTTCAAGGGATCAAAGCTCGGCTCTCCAGGGCCCCAGGCAGGTGGGCAGACGAGTTGCACCATGTCCTGTGGGCCTATCGCACCACCCCAAGAGTACCCACAGGCAAAACCCCATTCCGGATGGTCTTCGGCACAGAGGCTGTTATCCCAGTGGAGATAGGTCTCCCTTCACTGTGGGTGGAAAGCTACTCAGAGGAAGCCAGCGAGGAGCAGCTCCACACCAACCTCGACCTGATAGAGGAGGTTAGAGAGAATGCTCGGATCAGAGTAGCTGCCTATCAGCAAAGGGTGGCCCGCTACCATGCCACCAGAGTCAAAGGAAAGCTTTCTTGCCCGGCGACCTCGTTCTCCGGAAAGCATCTGTCTTCAAACCACTGGAGCAAGGAAAGCTGGCACCAAACTGGGAAGGCCCCTACCAAGTAGCAGAGATCGTTGGACTGGGGACCTACAAGCTGCAAGATTTAAGCGGAAAGTCCATCCCTCGAATGTGGAATTCGAATAATCTTCATAAGTATTATCAATAGGGTATGTCCTTTATAGGCTCACCTTATTATACCTTTTTGTCGGCAAATATTTCATAATTTACAACATAAATCATCACACATTATGTTGCCAGAAATTGTGAAAAGAAACATGTGCTGCTTACCAATTCTCAGCACGACCGAGTTACCTGTTTAAATAGAAAATCTCCGAACCTCGACTGGGCCGAGCAACAAATCTCCGAACCTCGGCTAGGCCGAGCAACTAATTTTCGAACCTCGGCTGGGCCGAGCAACAAATCTCGAACCTCGGCTGGGCCGAGCAACTAATCTCCGAACCTCGGCTGGGCCGAGCAACAAAAATCTCCGAACCTCGGCTGGGCCGAGCAACAGATCTCCGAACCTCGGCTGGGCCGAGCAACTAATCTCCGAACCTCGGCTGGGCCAAGCAACTAATCTCCGAACCTCGCTGGGCCAAGAAACAAATCTCCAAACCTCGGCAGGGCCGAGCAACAAAATCTTCGAACCTCGACAGGGCCGAGCAAAAAAATCTCCGAACCTCAATAGGGCCGAGCAACAAAATCTCCGAACCTTGGTAGGGCCGAGCAACAAATCTCCGAACCTCGGCTGGGCCGAGCAACAAAATCTCCGAACCTCGGCTGGGCCGAGCAACTAATCTCCGAACCTCGGCTGGGCTGAGCAAATAATCTCCGAACCTCGGCTGGGCCGAGCAGCAAATCTCTGAACCTCGGCTGGGCCGAGCAACAAAATCTCCGAACCTCGGCTGGGCCAAGCAACTAATCTCCGAACCTTGGCAGGGCCAAGCAACAAATCTCCGAACCTCGGTTGGTCCGAGCAACAAAATCTCCGAACCTCGGCTGGGCCGAGCAATAAAATCTCCGAACCTCGGCAGGGCCGAGCAACAAAATCACCAAATCTCGGCAGGGCCGAGCGAAAAATACCTGAACCTAGATAGGGACACAATCTCTGAAACCCCGGCCAAAACCGGAGTGCGTAAACCTTGGCCGAAGTCAAGGGGTATATTCTACTACTAGAAATCTGGGCCAAAGCCAAAGAACGACCTTAACTATCGAATTCCTCGAGACAACCGAGCGATATTCCTGTGCCCTGGCCATGCCCGATGCTCGAATCCTTGGCCAAACGAGCAAGTCTTCGTGCTTTAGCCACACCCCAAGGCGTCGTTTAAAGCCGAGTGACCTCTCGAATATCCCAAAATAAAACCTCCTGATACTCCGGTAGAAGTAAAGGATCTTCTTCTAAGGACCGCCTAGGTCCGCCACTGGTCCAAACAGAGACCAATGACCCCCCAAAACTTAGTTCGGATTCGGGCAGCTGACAAGCCCCAACCAACCTAAACATCCCTCTAAATTGTGTTTGGATTCGGGTGGCTTACGTGCCCTGACTAAACCCGACTGCGGTCTCCTAAAACTTAGCTCAAACTCGGGCAGCTTATAAATCCCAATCAACATTGGCAAGTGTTTTGGAAGCAACAAGATGCACCAAATGCAAAATCTTTGTTTTCATTGACTGAAGAAGAAAAAACAGCAATAGTAAAAAAGAAAAAAAGTAAAAGGAGCCCTCACAGGGGCTTACTATCTTCCCCGAGAGTTGACAAGTCCTCCAAACGCCGGGACAGCTTGGCGACTCGTCGGTGGAGGGATGCTATCTCCTCCCTCTGCCGGTCCACCACCCGGCTAAGGGCCTCGGTCTCTCTCGCAGAGACGGCAAGATACTCTTCAACAACCTTCTCAAGCCGTTCGTGGCTTGTGAAGGCTGATGCCAGGGCCTGGCCATCAACCACAATGGTGGGGCGACTCCCCTCTGAGCCCCTGGGACCGTTGATCACTACGCCTAGTCTATCGGGTGATTTCTCTCCACCTCGAATAGCCATATCGAAAGTTGTTAAAGACTAAACCGAAGGGATGGTAAACACCAGCACCCCACTCCTCCGTATTTATACTCCTCAGGTGAGTATCTCGGTCAGTCGGGTTATAAGTACCGATCCATGGGAATTTACCACGCGTCGCCGCTTTAACTGGCACCTACAGAATCTGAAGGGCCACGCCCCATCCCGAGCAAGATCGGTAAATATCGACGGACTGTTCGGGAACCCCCCTCCTTTTCTAGAAATAGGGTACTTTCCGATCTACCGGGCCCTCACAGTAAATGTCCTCAACACTTCCCCAAGCTCTCTTAAACCGGCCACCCTTTGGAAAACGTGAAGAAGAAAGAGCGCCAGCACCTGACGATAATTCGCTCCCTCGGAGTGCTCAAATCATAAATGAAGGGCGTGCTCATGCACCGCCCATTCTGCCTTGACACTCCTCACCAAAACTCACAGGGACCAAGTATCATGACTCACAGTGACAACTAAGACATCTCTCCAACAACTAATCTCTGAACCTCGGCAGTTCCGAGCAACAAAATCTCCGAACCTTGGCAGGGCCAAGCAACCATTCTCCGAACCTCGGCGGGCCGGGCCACAAATCTCCGAACCCCAATAAGGTCGAGTCATGAATCCTTGAGCTTCGGCCAGAGTCAAGGAATGTGTCCTACCACCAGACAGTCTCCAAATTTCTATCTAGATCCGGGCAGCTTACAAGCCCCGACCGACTCAGATAGCGCGGGATCCTCGTCCAAAATGAACGAGATGTCCTCATGCCTCATGGCCAACAACAACAACTCTTGGCGCAAAAGAAACAGGAATTGAGAAAAAGAACAAAACTTTCTTTATTTCGTTATCATCGAAACCGATTACAACCGCCTGAGAGGCATTACAAGAGCATTGAAATGCATAAAATAAAGACGAGTACAAAACTTGGGCAAACTGCTCCAAAGCAGATCTGGGCAACTGTGATGCTTCGGCACCTGGCTTGAAAAATCATACAAACCACGAAACGGTCAGCTCGCCTGGATAGTGATGAAGCTGACCTTCCACGGCCCCCCGGACAAACCAAGAGGTCCAAAAGGAGGCATGGCCCGTGGCTGCTGATTCTGAGGACCCGGGCAAACCAACCAGCTCCCCTAGGGTGGGATGCTGGATCGCAGACCGCTGCCCGACTGAGAGCTCGGGGACCATCAGTCCCGCGTTGCTCCCATGTTCTCCTCCTCGTGGCAAGGATTCCCTTAGAGAAGGGATGAGAATCCAGACCGACGGAGGAGGGAAGCTCCATGCATGCTACGGGGGCACTGATACACTTCCTGCCCTGTGCCCCCGTAGCGGACCACAAAGGACACACGGAAAGCGTATATGTGCGCTCTACGTGTGATCTCTGCGGCCCTCCTGTGCGCTCTTCATATGATCTCCGGGACTCACCCCCTGAGGGCGAGCCACTCTCCAACGGCTCCTTCATCACCCCAACTATCCGGGGGAAAAAGGCTGACGAAAAGAAAGCTCGGTCCTTCCACTCGAAACACTAGAGAGATGGGCATCGTGGAAACTCTCACAGGGAAGGAAAGTTTGGGGATGGCCTAACACGACCCCTCTTTCCCCTTTTTATAGGTAAAAATGAACCGGGAGCAGATCCGGGAGATCGTCCTACGAAAATGACATCCTCCAATGGCAGGCAAACACTTACGTCATACGCCAAAACAACCCATGTGGGAAAAGACCAACGCAATAAAAGCCTCTCGGAAGGCTCTAGAGCAGCTTTTTACTGGCATCAAAGCCGTATCATCCATTTCGGCAAAATGAAAATCGACTCGCCTGAGAAAGGATAGGACACTGATAAGGCAATGAAGGGGCGCGGATGCCAAGCGTTCCTCGGTAATGACCCCCCAGTCTGGTTGCGTGTAAGGCCTAGGCATCACCTAACGCCCCCTTGTAGGGCCGAAGCTGTTTCTATACTTCGAAACCAACCAAAGAATCTGCAACTAGCCGAGCTACTTTGTCTTTCGGCCCTAGCCGAGCTACTTTGTCCCTCGGGCCTAAAAAGCTATCTCATTCTTCGAGCTTGGTCGAATCACCGTGTCATTCTGCCTAAGCCGAGTTAAATCATCTCTCAACTTCCTTTGTACCAGGCTATGTTGTCGTCCGACCTTCCTCGTTGAGACAATCCCTATGCCCTGGCCTCTACAAGGATGTTCCCCCAAAATTCGAGACAAGAAACCATCCAGGGAAGACAAACAAATGAAAAATGGCCGATCTATTTATTGATTTCCAGTCAAACAACAAGACAAAAGAAAGAAAGAACGCATATAGTCCCCCAAGGGGTCAGGACTTGAGATCAATCCCAGCGTCTCCTACGGCCGCATCAGCAGGGGCATTGCTTGGCTCCCCCTTCTCGAAGGTGTCACGACGGGATACGTCGGCAGTCGCATCGACTCCCAGAATAGCATCGAGGTCGACGTCAGATATTTCTCCATACTCGTCCTCCTCGACCCCCGGGGTGTATGCTTCTAATTTTTGGCGTCCAGACACGACAGGTCCAGGTCAGGATAGGCCTGGGCGACCTTAGCCCGCGCCTCATCTTTGCCCAGCTGAAATGCATCAGCACAGGCCGCCCTGCATTCATTGGCGAATTCGGTGGATTCTTGTACTCCTCCACCGCCGAAGAGGCCCGCGCATTTGCCTCGGCTAATTGCTTCTCCAGTTCGGAGATCCTTCGGTGCCTCGAGGCCGCCTCCTCTCCGAACGCCGCTAACCACCCTGGAATTCCTACCTCACCTTATGCGACTGCAGGCGAAAAGGCCGAGTAAAGCGAAAATCGAAAGGTCGAAACGAATGAAATTAATAGCACCATACCTGCTCCTCCCGCCGTGCTAGCTCACCCTCCAGCACGTGAACCCTGTTGAGAGCCCTAGACTTAGCCGACTAATTCTGGCAAAGGCTCTCTTTTAGCTCGTCCACCCGGGTCTGGGTATCTCCAATTTCCTGACGGGCAAAGTCAACCTCATTAGATAGTCGGGCAGCCTGTTCATCCGACCACTTCAGCCGATCCTTTGTATCAGCTAGCTCTTTATTTAGGCGGGTGAGATGGTCATGCTGCCACCGGCATTTGTGCTCTTCCTCCTTGAGCCTTTTGCCCCAGCTGGCTTTATCTTCGGCGTGGCTAGCCTTCAGCTGGTCCCACCTCTTATCAAAGAATAGTTGCATGGTTTTAACCTTGCTCTCGTGCTCCGCCCTGACCTGAGAAAGCTCCAGGCTTGCCTTCTCGGATTGCTCGTGGAAGCCTTGGAGCTCACCAACCTGTATGGTGAGTTGAGAGGCTCTTTCCCTCTCAACCGCAAGAATTCTGTTGGTCTCCCCAAGCTCCCGCTGGAGCTCACCAACCTGCACAGCGAGTCGAGGGGCTCTCTCCCTCTCAACTGCCAGAATTCTGCGAGCCTCCTCGAGCTCCCTTTGAAGGACCACCAAGGCTCGAGAGAGCTTGTCAATCGAATCTGCCCTCTCCTTGAATGATCAGCCTCGTAGCGGGCCCGAGCCCAGGCTCCAACAGCCAGATGCAAGTGCCATTTCAGTGCCCTCATAATTAGGGTGCTCTGCAAAAAAAGGATGACACGCATAAAAGCCATAGTCGAACCAACTGACTGAAGGCCTGACTTCGGTGCGACAACTTACCCGAGATGCGTAGTCTGTGGCGATCCTTGTGAGAGCAAGGTCATCGATTTCGGGGAGAAGAAAAGCCTCATTCGGCACCCCAGCGCGATGGAAGGCTATCTCAACAAGATCTTTCGGATGACCCCCTTCTGTCGAAGAACTCTCCTCTCCCTGAAACACGGACCGCATCAGAGCGGAGAACCTGGCGCTCACTTCTAGGTCGTGTGAGTGGAAGTCTGCCCCTAGGGAGCCATCCAGAACACCCACGACCCAAGAACTTCTCGACAGGCCAGCTTCCGCCATCAGGGCCCTCGCTTGAGAAGCTTCAGACGTTTCGGCTCCAGTAAGGAGAGCCCCGGCCGAAGTACCTCCTTCGCTCGCCGGCCCCCCTCCTTCTCCTCCTTCTTCTTCCTCTTCTTCTCCTTCTGCTTCCATCTCCTTAGAAATTCCCCTGTCCACAACAGGCCCTTTAGGAACTTTTGCTCCCCCCGGAGCCTCCTGTGCCTCGATGGAAGGCCCTTCACCAAAAGCCCCCCATGAATGTCAGTCGTTGGTTCGGCAGGTTCGGTCATCTCCTCGTCGTCCGCTGGCTCTCCCACCGGCAAACCAGGCCGAACCTCAGCAGCCGCAACTTCTTCCCCGACCCTGATGGAAGCAGAGGTCGCTCCCACTTCCTCCTGTAACCTCGCCGAACCACTGGCCTCCAGTGAGGGGGACTGGACCGCCTCATCTGCGGGGGCCCCCAAGCCAACCGGCGTTCCTCCTTCGCCATCGTCAGACAAAACAACCATGGGGGGGAGGAAACCTCAGCAGCCTCCTCCGAAACCCCCTTAGCTTCCCGGTCTTCACCTCTGGACAGACCCTCTTCCGGCACCGAAAGATCATGCACCACCGGAGCTTCGGTAGTGTTGACCCAATTGAGGATTTTGATGATTAACAAAACTATTTGAGTATAACATTTAAAGTTACTAATGATTTTGATTAAGTTTTTCAGATTATAAGTCAACTTGATAATCAAAATCAAGAGTCAAATCAAGTTCTGGTTCGAATCTAATGTCAAGGTAAGATTGCAGACATTAGAGTCGACACATGGAATCGCAGAGTCGACTCCGAAAATGGCACAGACTTAGAGTCGACTCCGGGACTGTTAGAGCCGACTCCAACAGAAAAGAAGAACGATGGTTTTTGACTTAAAGTCGACTCCCAGACTGTTAGAGTCGACTCCAGAAGAATTTTGTGTCGACCCCAGAAAAGTCAGAGACGACTCCAGATCGAGCGGATTAAATAATTTCGAGTTAGAGCCGACTCCAGAAAAGTTAGAGCCGACTCCAGAATGTCAGACGGCTCCAGAACTGTCAGAACGACTCTAAACTTTATCTTTATCTATTTTAATCCCAACGGCTATTGTTATTTATGGATCTAATCCTTCTTACACTTGTTTCTAACGGATAGTTTCAAACTATTTATGGATTAATCGGGATCTATAAGAAGAGGGTTTGTTGCATCCCAAAAGAAGAGACAAGAGAGGCAAAAAGAAAAGAAGAGACAAATCTTTGAGATCCATCAGAAAAGAAAAGAGGGAAAACTTGTAAGGAAAGATCATACTGATTCCCAAAAGAAGAGAGAGAGATTCCAAGCTTTTGCTGTTCTATTTCGAAGAAATCTCAAGAGAAGAAGAAGCCCTAGTTTTCTGATCTTCTGAGTCTCAAGAGCATCTTGAAGGAAGATCCATTCAAAGGAAGAGAAGGAAGAAGCCACCAAGATCTGCGAATCAGGCTTTGATTCCTATCCTCTTATTATTGTTTCATTATTGTATATTTGCTCATTGGAGGAGCTGTTTATCTTGTAAAAACAAATATTGTTTGCTGGGTCAATCTGGTGATTGATTCAGTTGAGGCTGTTAGCCTTGTGCAAGCATTAGCTTGTGGTGATAGGTTTTGTGCTGGTGAGCCTTGAAAACCAGCTGGGTTCGTTGTGCACCCGGAAAAAAACAAGTTCGAGTTGTGAGCTTGCAAAACTCTGCTGTAATCAGATTGATTATAGTGTGGACCCAAGAGGTACTTGGGAGTGGACGTAGGTGTAGGTACCGAACCACTATAAAATCTCCTGTGTTTGCCGTGATTGTCTCTTTATCTTCAACTCTCTATTTGTGCTTGTTCAGTTTTAATTTGTGTGAATCTAAGTTTTTATTTCCGCTGGGGGTTATCTTTCAAAAGAGTTTAAATTTTTGAAAAACCCAATTCACCCCCCCTCTTGGGTTGCTATCTGGACCAACAATTGGTATCAGAGCTAGTGCTCATTTGATTTGATCTAACGATCAAGAGTCAAAGATCCACATGGCAACTCAAGCTGGTTCATCTTTTTCCGAAGGCCAATCTACTAATAGACCACCCTTATTTAATGGTTCAAACTATGGTTATTGGAAGGCTAGAATGAAAATTTTCATTCAAGCACTTGACTATGATCTATGGAGTATTATAGTCAATGGACCACACACACCCACTGCTAGAGTTAATGGCATGGAGATTCCTAAACCGAAACGGAATGGGATGAACATGATAAAAAATTGGCACAACTCAATGCCAAAGCAATGAATGTTTTATACTGCTCATTAGATGCAAATGAATTCAATCGCATATCTATTTGCATTTCTGCTAAGGAAATCTGGGATAGACTTGAGGTTACCCATGAGGGAACAAATCAAGTCAAGGAATCCAAGATTAACATGCTAGTTCATAAGTATGAATTGTTTAAAATGGATGCATGTGAATCTATTGCTGATATGTTTACAAGATTTACTGATATAGTTAATGGTTTAAAAAGTCTTGGTAAATCTTATGATAATTCTGATCTTGTGAGAAAGGTTTTGCGTTCCTTGCCTAGGACTTGGGAAGCTAAAGTGACTGCAATACAAGAGGCAAAGGATCTAAGTACCCTACCCCTAGAAGAATTATTGGGATCCTTGATGACTCATGAGCTTCAAATTAAGCAACATGTTGATGATGATGAGTCAAAGAAGAAGAGACTATGGCTCTTAAGATTTCTGAATATATGGAAGAGCCTCATGAATCTGAAGATGAAAGTGATGATGAGGACATGGCACTCATCACAAGGAAATTTAAAAGATTCATGAAGAAGAAGAAGTTTGAAAAGAAAAAGCCCTTTGCAAGAAAAGATGAGGACAAGGGCAAAGAAAAAGAAGTTATTTGCTTTGAATGTAAAAAGCCGGGTCACTTTAAATCTGAATGCCCTCAACTAAAGAAAGGCACCCGGAAGTTCAAAAAGAAGGCAATGATGGCCACATGGAGTGATTCGGAAAGCTCAAGTTCCGAAGAGGAAGAAAAGAGTGAAATGGCCAATCTATGCTTCATGGCGGACAATGATGAGGTAAGTCCGAGTTTTCTTGATGACTTCACTTTCGATGAATTGCATAGTGCTTTTTATGAATTAATGGATGATTTTGCGAACCTAAGTTCAAAGAACAAAGATTTGAAAACTCAAATGCAAAAATTATCCTTAGAAAATGAAAAGCATGTTGTAGATAAAGAACTTTTGATAAAAGAAAAAGAAAGTTTGAAAAATGAAGTTGATAGACTTAAGCCTATAGTTGATAAATTCACTCTAAGCTCTATCAAACTTAATATGATTTTGGATAATCAAAAAGCTATTTTTGATAAAGCTGGATTAGGATATAATCCACTTAAAAAGCAAAAATCTTTGAAGAATATTTTTATACATGCTGAAAAATCATCAAATATTACTTGTTTTAAATGTGGAAACAAAGGACATAAATCTTATATGTGTAAATCTCCACATAATAAAAGAAAGATGATTTGGGTTCCCAAAGGAACAATATTTAATGCATCTAACCATGAAGGACCCAAGAAGGCTTGGGTACCTAAAATTAAGACATGAATGTTTTGCAGGAGTGTCTTGCAGCCATCAGACTGAAAAGAAAATGGTACCTGGATAGTGGTTGCTCAAGACACATGACGGGTGACAAAGATCAATTCATCACCCTTGAATCAAAAAGAGGTGGAGTAGTTACTTTTGGTGATAATGGTCAAGGCCATATCATGGGTATTGGTAAGATTCAAATTACTCCATCTACTCATATTGATAATGTTTTATATGTCGATGGACTTAAACATAATTGATAAGTATTAGCCAACTGTGTGACAAAGGTTTCAAGGTTTCCTTTGAAGCTTCTGTTTGCACTGTTACTAATCCCATTGATAACAGCATTATTCTTGTTGGTAAACGTTATGGCAATGTGTACTTAATTGATTTGAGTAATTTATCTCCAAGTAATCATTGCTTAGTTGCTAATAATGCTAAGATGAATGAGATTGGTTGGCTATGGCACCGTAGATTAGGTCATGCAAGCACACACCTAATTTCTAAATTATTGAAAATGGATTTAGTTAAAGGTATTCCTAGCTTAAATTTTGAAAATAATCGAATATGTGATGCATGTCAATTTGGAAAACAAACAAGAACTTCTTTCAAATCTAAGAATGTTGTTTCAACTACTAGGCCACTAGAGCTACTACACATGGACCTTTTTGGACCTACTAGAACCACAAGTCTAGGAGGAAAGAAATATGGTCTAGTGATAGTAGATGATTACTCTAGATTCACTTGGGTAATGTTTTTGGCTCACAAAGATGAGACTTTCTCAATATTCATGAAATTCGTTAAGAAAGTCACTAATGAGAAAAACACTACCATAGTGTCTATTAGAAGTGATCATGGAACTGAATTTGAAAATCACTTATTTGAAAAATTCTGTTTTGAAAAAGGCATACATCATAACTTTTCAGCACCTAGAACACCGCAACAAAATGGAGTTGTAGAAAGAAAGAATAGGACTTTAGAAGACATGGCCCGTACCATGCTATGTGAAAGCCAACTTCCAAAATATTTTTGGGCGGAAGCTATAAACACAGCATGTTACATCCTAAATAGAGCCCTGATTAGACCTATCCTTAAGAAAACTCCCTATGAACTATGGCATAATAGGAAACCAAATTTAAGTTATTTTCATGCATTTGGTTGTAAATGTTTTATTCATAACAATGGTAAGGATAATCTTGGGAAGTTTGATGCAAAGTCTGATGAAGGTATTTTCCTAGGATATTCTACATCTAGCAAGGCATATAGAGTATTTAATAAGAAGAGCTTAGTTGTAGAAGAATCCATTCATATANGCAAAGCATATAGAGTATTTAATAAGAAAAGCTTAGTTGTAGAAGAATCCATTCATATAGTGTTTGATGAGTCTTTAGCATCAAGTTCAGATAAAATTGATGATGAGGAAGATACATCTTTGATTGAAAGAGATATTGAAAAATTAAATGTATCTTCAGATCAAGAACCTGAAGTTAAGGATGATGACTCACCTAAGGATGATGGTATTGATACTGTTCAAAATGATCAAGATCTACCTAGAGATTGGAGATATGCTTATGGTCATCCTAAGGACCTAATCATAGGTGATCCATCTCAAGGTGTAAGGACTAGATCATCAATGAGAGATATCAATAATCATCTTGCATTTGTATCTCATATAGAACCTAAGACTATAGAGGAAGCCGAGAAAGATAGTTATTGGATGTTAGCAATGCAGGAAGAGTTAAACCAATTCACTAGAAATCAAGTCTGGACCCTAGTTGAAAGACCTAAAAATCACCCTATAATAGGATCTAAATGGGTATTTAGAAATAAATTAGATGAAAATGGCATAGTAATTAGAAACAAAGCTAGACTAGTTGCAAAAGGATATAATCAAGAAGAAGGTATAGATTTTGATGAAACTTTTGCACCTGTTGCTAGATTAGAAGCCATTAGGCTACTACTTGCATTTGCATGTCATATGAATTTCAACTTATTTCAAATGGATGTTAAAAGTGCATTTCTAAATGGTTTTATAAATGAGGAAGTTTATGTTGAACAACCTCCTGGTTTTGAAGATCATGAATTTCCAAACCACGTCTTCAAACTACACAAAGCACTTTATGGTTTAAAGCAAGCACCTAGAGCTTGGTATGATAGATTAAGTAAATTTTTAATTGAAAATGACTTTTCTAGAGGAAATGTTGATAAAACCTTGTTTTTAAAAAGAAAAGGAAAGGATTTATTAATCGTTCAAATTTATGTTGATGACATTATATTTGGTGCTACTAACAATCTCCTTTGTCAAGAATTTGCTAAGCTAATGCAGGGAGAATTCGAGATGAGCATGATGGGAGAACTAAACTTCTTCCTTGGACTTCAAATCAAACAAGAGAAAGCGGGAATTTTCATTAACCAAACAAAGTATACAAAGGAAATACTCAAGAAATTTGGTATGGAATCTGCTAAACCTCTTGGTACGCCAATGAGTCCCTCATGCAAGCTGGACAAGGATGAAGTAGGTAAGAAAGTAGATCAGAAGCATTACAGAGGTATGATTGGATCACTTCTTTATCTAACTGCAAGTAGGCCAGATATCATGTTTTCTGTCTGCTTATGTGCAAGATATCAATCTAATCCTAAGGAATCACATTTACTTGCTGTTAAAAGAATCTTTAGATACTTAAATGGAACTAAAAATGTAGGATTATGGTATTCTAGAGACTCAACCTTAAAATTGATTGCTTATTCTGATTCTGACTATGCTGGTTGTAAATTAGATAGAAAGAGTACAAGTGGGGTATGCCAACTTTTAGGAAGTAACTTAATCTCTTGGTTTAGCAAGAAGCAAAATTTCGGTTGCATTATCCACTGCTGAGGCAGAGTATGTTGCAGCTGGAAGTTGCTGTGCTCAAATCCTTTGGATTAAGCGACAACTTGAAGATTATGGTATCACACTTGATAAAATACCTATTAAATGTGATAATACTAGTGCTATCAATCTAACTAAAAATCCAATTCAACATTCAAGAACTAAACACATTGAAATTAGACATCACTTTATTAGAGAACATGTAACTAACAAAGATGTTTGTCTTGAATATGTTAATACTAATGATCAATTAGCTGATATTTTTACCAAACCTTTGAGTGAGGAGAGATTTTGCTATCTTAGAGGAGAATTAGGAGTTTGTGATCCTTTAGAATAATTTTCTGAAACTCTTAAGGACAACAACTATCTAGACTTCAATAATTTCTTGAAAATCCTCTATGTCCAATAAGGAAATTTATCTAGAAAGTTGATTTATTGTTTCCCCAATTGTTAAGGAACACTTATCTAGAGTTTGATGATTAATTTGATCAGTTTCAGATCCTTGAAATTTGATTTTTCTCTGAAACTATTGTGGAGTCGACACCTTCAGTTTGTGGAGTCGACACCTTCTTATTTTGATGTTCTGTCTGGGCAATTAGAGCCGACTCTGGCTTCTGTAGAGCCGACTCTAATTCGGGCGCTGACAGATTCTCTGGTTCGGAGCCGACACCTCGTTTTCGGGAGTCGACTCTAAGTGGAACTAGGTCAAAATAAAAAGGGCGGAGTCGACCCCAAACGATTTCTATCGTCTCCTAAACCTTTTCAAACTGTTCCAAACTGATTCCAAACCCTCCAAATCCCTCAAAACCCTTGATTACTCATTCCAATCGAATCCAATGGCTCCCAAAAGGCGTGCTATCATTGGTGGTTCGACTGTTCCGACGAAGCGCCGTTCAAATCGGAGGCAACCTTCGTCATCTTCTTCATCTGCCACTCAAGATGACTCTCCACCCTCACCATCTTCTCCTCGAGTCGACCAATTAGCTGGTAAGGCCATTACAACCGGAAGAAAAGTTGATTTCAACTTCTTTATTTCGGAGGGCTTTGCTATTGGGCGATTGTTGCAAGAAATGGGATGGGAGAAGGTCTGCTCTTTGGATATCCCTACCTACCCTGCCCTAGTAAGAGAGTTTTATAATGATTTAAGTAGAGGAGAGGGAGGCTTAGTAAGTGTTGTAAGAGGAACAAAGGTAATCATCACAGCCGAATCCCTTGGTAATTTATTGGAAATGCCTACTGTTGGACTTGTTGAATATCATCATGAAGATAGAGGAGGAGCACTATCAAGGATGTTAGGGAGAGAAGTTTCTGAGTTTGAGGAAATCTTGGCAAATCAACTTAATTTGGAACTCAGATTACTTCACAATATCTGTGGAAGGATTCTATTTCCTAAAATCGGAAGGTTTGAATATGTCTCGGAGCGAGACATTTTATTGATGGACTGCATACTCACTGGTAGACCTTTAAATCTTGCTGAAATGATGATAGGCTATATGGCGGAGGCAGCTACTAAGAAGAGATCTACATTGCCATATGGTATGGTTTTAACATTGGTTTTCAGAAGCCAAGGTGTACTTATAATGGACAATGAGCCACTAAGAAAGTTAAGACATACAGATTACTATAGTGTCTCTACAATTCACCGAATGGGCTTTAGAAAAGAAAATGGAAACTGGATTAAAAGAGGACATGAGGCCAGAGCTGAGAGGTTAGAGTTGAGGAAGTCAGAGGAGAAGACATTCCTGAACCATCTGCTGGACCTTCTTCTGCTGGACCTTCTGGACCACCTGCTGGACCCTCAGAAGCTGGACCAAGCTCTCAACTTCCACATCAGTCAGCAATGGCATCAGAAAGATTTTCTGAGGAGCAAATTGGTCAGCTCAGGGCTTTACTGGCTGAGTATGACAGTGTAAGAACAAATGATATGTGTAAATTAAGAGAGGAGTTCAATCAATTAAAGGATGAGATTAATTCAAGACTTGACATGATTTCTTTTTCATTAGCAATTCCGTCGAATCCTTTAGCACTGATCTTCATAAAATTTTTGAAAGGATGGAAGGCATTGCAGACGGTTCTGGAAAGTATCTTCATGCTACAAGTCAACTAAAGAAAGATATCGACCTTGCCGTCTCTCAAATTGAAGCATGTCTTGAAAGTTTTAAGAAGACCAAAAAGATGATGTTATGGAAATGATTGGACATTTAAAGAAAATTGTGTATAAGCATATTTGATTTTGATTTCAATCCTAGGTTGTATCTTAGGATTTCTTGTTTTCTTTCTTAGCATGTATCTAGGATTTACATACTTAAATCTGTCATTTTGAATACATGTAATGGATCTTGCTTTGGAATACAAATGGTTGAATGAATATTACACTTTTATTACAAATTTGTCTTTGATTGAATGTCAATGAATGAATTTCCTATCTTTATGACTATTCGAACCAACATCCTCGCTTTGATAACATTCTTATTGCTTTTAAACTCACCTTATTGTTGATAACAAAAAAGGGGGAGAGATGAGTGTATATGCATAAAAGAGAATATAAAGAAAAGAGAATGAAGAGAAAGAAAATGAAGAACAATTCTGAGAATAGAAAGAATGAGAGAATTTTTAAAAAATTCAGTTTATCTACATAGGGGGAGTTATTCAATGCAGGGGGAGCTTAATAAATTTCTCCATATAAAAGTTAAATCATTTTGATTGATGTCAAGTTTTGTTTATTTATTCATTTTGAATATTGGCATCAAATTCTCTATTAGAAGTCTCTAAGCTTTAACAATGTCTATAATTCTCAATTCAAATGAATTTTTTAATGCATATACTCAAAGTTTTTGTCATCATCAAAAAGGGGGAGATTGTTGACCCAATTGAGGATTTTGATGATTAACAAAACTATTTGAGTATAACATTTGATGTTACTAATGATTTTGATTAAGTTTTTCAGATTATAAGTCTATTTGATGATCAAAATCAAGAAGGAAAATCAAGTTCTGGTTTGAATCTAATGTCAAGGTAAGACTGCAGACATTAGAGTCGACACATGGAATCGCAGAGCCGACTCCGGAAAATGGCACAGACTTAGAGTCGACTCCGGGACTGTGAGAGCCGACTCTATCAGAAACAACAGAACGTTGGATTTTCAGGCCACGACTTAGAGTCGACTCCCAGACTGTTAGAGTCGACTCCAGAAGAATTTTGTGTCGACCCCAGAAAAGTCAGAGACGACTCCAGATCGAGCGGATTAAATTATTTCGAGTTAGAGCCGACTCCAGAAAAGCCAGAGCCGACTCCAGAATGTCAGACACGGCTCCAGAACTGTCAGAACGACTCTAAACTTTATCTTTATCTATTTTAATCCCAACGGCTATTGTTATTTATGGATCTAATCCTTTTTCACTTGCTTCTAACGGATAGTTTCAACTATTTATGGATTAATCGGATCTATAAGAAGAGGGTGATTGCATCCCAAGAAGAGAAAAGAGAAGAAAGAGGCAAAAAGAAAAGAATAGAGAAAATCCTTGAGATCCATCAGAAAAGAAAAGAGGGAAAACCTGTAAGGAAAGATCATACTCATTCCCCAAAAGAAGAGAAAGAGATTCCAAGCCTTTGCTGTTCTATTTAGAAGAAATCTCAAAAGAAGGAAGAAGCCCTAGTTTTTCCAATCTTCTGAGCCTCAAGAGCATATTCAAAGGAAGATCCATTCAAAGGAAGAGAAGGAAGAAGCCACCAAGATCTTCGAATCAGGCTTTGGTTCCTAATCTCTATTTATTGTTTCATTATTGTATATTTGCTCATTGAAGGAGCAGTTTGCTTTTGTAAAATCAAATACTGTTTGCTGGGTCAATCTGTGATTGATTCAGTTGAGGCTGTTAGCCTTGTGCAAGCATTAGCTTGTGGTTTTAGGTTTTGTGCTGGTGAGCCTTGAAAACCAGCTGGGTTCGTTGTGCACCCGGGAAAACAACAAGTTTGAGTTGTGAGCTTGCAAAACAACTCTGCTGTAATCAGTTTGATTATAGTGTGGACCCAAGAGGTACTTGGGAGTGGACGTAGGTGTAGGTACACCGAACCACTATAAAATCTATTGTGTTTGCCGTGATTGTCTCTTTATCTTCAACTCTCTATTTATAGTTGCTTAGTTTTAAATCTGTGAATCTAAGTTTTTATTTCCGCTGGGGGTTATCTTTCAAAAGAGTTTAATTTTTGAAAAACCCAATTCACCCCCCCCTCTTGGGTTGCTATCTGGACCAACAACGATGCATTGGTTGTATCTCTCAATTTAAATAACTATGATGTAAGTCGGATCCTTGTTGATAGTGGAAGCTCCGTGAATGTTTTGTACCTTGATGTGTTTGCTAAGATAAAATTGCTTATGGAAAACCTTCGAGCCATGGACTCCACTCTAATGGGGTTCACCGGCGATGTTATCATCCCAGAGGGGGTCGTAACCTTAACGGTTCGGGCAGGAACCTGGCCCCTTGTAGCCACTGTTCACACGGACTTCCTAGTGACCAAGCTTAGGTCGCCTTACAATGCGATATTTGGGAGACCTGGCCTAATGTCCCTCAAAGCCGTTGTCTCCATCCCACACCTATCTATGAAATTCCCCATCGGGCAGGGAGTTGATGTTGTCCAGGGAAGCCAAACTATGGCTCGGCTGTGCTTTGTCACCAGCCTTCAGTCCAGAATGCCTGAAGTTGATGGGTTGGACGCTCGGGAGGAATTCACCGAGCAACGAGGAGAACCAGCTGAGGAACTGGAAGAAGTACCACTGGATGAAGCTCATCCCGACTGAGCCATAAAGATCGGGTCGCTACTGAAAGGCGAATCCTGGTAGGAGCTGATCGACTTTCTCCGAAGCAACGCCTATGTCTTTGCCTGGTCCGCCTCCAACATGCCAGGAATCAGCCCCAAAGTTCTCATCCACTACCTTAATGTGGACGAGATGTACCGGCCCGTCAAACAAAAGAAGATGAGTTTCGCCCAGAATGGCAGAGAGCTATTGAAGAGGAGGTTGATAAACTTATCAAGGCAAACTTCATTCGGGAGGTGAATTACCCAAGTTGGCTGTCAAATGTCATCATGGTAAAGAAGTCGAGCGGCAAGTGGCGGATCGGCATCGACTTCACCGATCTCAAGGCTACAACCAGATCCGGATGGCCCCCGAAGATGAAGAAAAGACCACCTTCATAACCGATCGAGGTACTTACTGTTACCATGTTATGCCTTTCGGTCCTAAAAATGCAGGTGCCACCTACCAAAGGCTGGTCAACAAAGTATTCAAAGAACAAATCGGTCGGAACATGGAGGTATACATCGATGACATGCTGGTCAAAAGCAAAGAAGCATCACAGCACGTCAAGGATCTCTCGGAGAGCTTCGCGACACTCCGCAAATATCGAATGAAGCTCAACCCAACTAAGTGTGCCTTCGGCGTTAACTCTGGGAAGTTCCTTGGCTTCTTGGTCTCCCAGCGGGGTATTGAAAGCTAACCCCCAGAAGATCCAAGCTCTCCAGTAGATGGTGCCCCCGACGTCTATTAAAGAAGTCTAGCGCCTAACTGGAAGAATAGCAGCCCTTAACCGCTTCGTGGCGTGTTCTGCCGAAAGATGCCTCCCCTTCTTCAAAACTCTTCGGTCAGCTAAGAATTTCCAATGGTCTTTTGAGTGTAAAAAATCATTCGAAGATCTCAAGAAGTACCTCGGCTCTCCCCCTCTCCTCAGCAGTCCAAATCCTAGGGAGACATTGTTCCTGTATCTGGCTGTCTCGGAAGGTGCTGTTTGCTCGGTGTTGGTCAGAGAAGAAAATAAGGCCCAGTAACCGATTTATTATGTCAGCAAACTGCTCCGAAACGTGGAGATGAGGTATACCCAGATCGAGAAGATGGTGTTGGCCTTGATCACCTAAGTCCGAAAGTTGCGGCCATACTTTCAAGCACATTCTGTGATGGTCCTAACTGACCAGCCCATCAAGGCGGTGATCCACCACCCGAAGACATCGGGGAGAATGACTAAATGGGCCGTCAAGCTGAGCGAGCACGACATTCGATTCCAGCCTCGCCTGGCCATCAAAGCTCAGGTGCTAGCCGACTTCCTCCATGAATGTACCATCTCGGAGGACGGCTCCACCCCCAACTCCCCTAAGAGCCCAAAATCTAACGCCCGGTGGCTTCTCCATGTCGACGGGTCGTCCAACACCTATTGCTCCGGTGCCGGCTTAGTCCTCACCAGCCTGGAGGGGGCAACTTTTGAATATGGCATCCGCTTCTCCTTCCTGGCCTCCAACAATGAAGCTGAATATGAAGCCCTACTGGCCGATCTCCGGATCGCTCGCAGCCTTAAGGTGGAGAAACTTAACGCCTTCACCGACTCTCAGTTGGTGGCAGGTCACGTGCGAGGGGAGTTTGAGGCCCGGGAACCGAACATGATCCGATATCTCCAAGAGGTTCGAAGCCTACTCTCCCATTTCCCTGAATTTGAGATCATTCAGATTCCTAGATCCAAAAATGCCCGTGCCGGCTTGTTATCTCAGCTGGCAACTGCAGAATCAAGGGACGCCGAACGGAAATTTTATCTGGAGATTTTGGAGAGACCTAGTATCATGGAAGCTGACCGAGTGATGCAAGTTGAGGCCAAACCATCATGGTTCGACCCCATCCTGAAGTACCTCACTCCCGGCCAATCGGAGAGAAGCTAGAAGGCTAAAGCTACAAGCTACCCACTATGTGTTGATTGATGACCGGCTCTACAAGCGCATCTTCTCTATGCCATTGCTCAGATGCCTTCGCCCATCTGAAGCTGATTCTGCCCTTCGGGAGGTGCATGAGGGGATTTGCGGCAACCATCTGGGGAGCCGATCCTTATGCCACAAGGTGCTGCATCAAGGTTACTATTGGCTAACCATGTAGAAGGATGCAGACGACCTTATCCGAGCTTGCGACCCATACCAAAGACACTCCAGTATTCAGAGGCTCCTCTCCGCCAGCCTGGTCCCCATTTCCTCCGCTTGGCCCTTTGCCAAGTGGGGAATGGATATTCTCGGCCCATTTCCACTCACCACGGAGCAGCGAAAATTTTTATTCGTCGTCATTGATTACTTCACCAAATGGGTCGAGGCGGAGGCAGTTGCTCAAATAACTGAGGCTCGGGCCAAGGACTTCGTGTGGAAATCCATCATCTGCCGCTTCGGCCTCCCACACACCATCATCACTGACAACGGCAAACAACTCGACAATCCGAAGTTTCGTCGGTTCTGCAAGGAGCACGGGATCCATCACCGCCTTACCTCGGTCGGACATCCACAGGCTAACGGAGTAGCCGAAGTAACCAATCGAACCTTGCTTTAAGGGATCAAAGCTCGACTCTTCAGAGCCCGAGGCAGGTGGGCAGATGAGTTGCACCATGTCCTATGGGCCTACCAAACCACCCCGAGAGTGCCCATAGGCGAGACCCCATTTCGAATGGCCTTCGGCACAGAGGTTGTCATCCGTATGGAGATAGGACTCCCTTCCCTGCGGGTGGAGAGCTACTCGGAGGAAGCCAGTGATGAGCAGCTCCGTGCCAACCTTGATCTGGTGGAAGAGATCAGAGAAAAAGCTCAGATCAGAATAGCCGCCTATCAGCAAAGAGTGGCCCGTTACCACGCCTCTAATGTCAAAGGGAAAGCTTTCTTGCCTGGTGACCTCGTTCTCCAGAAAGCATCTGTCTCCAAACCACTGGAGCAGGGGAAGCTAGCTCCAAACTGGGAAGGCCCCTACCAAGTGGCAGAGGTCGTTGGACCCGGGACCTACAAGCTACAAGATCTAAGCGAAAGATCCATCCCTCGGATGTGGAATTCGGACAATCTCCGCAAGTATCATCAGTAGGGTACGCCCTATATAGGCTCACCTTCTTGAATTTTTGTTGGCATATTGTTTTATAATTCATGACATAAATCACCACAAATTATATCACCAAAAATCGTAAGGAAAAACAGATGCTGCTTACCAATCCTCGGCACGATCGAGTTATCTGTTTAAGCAAGAAATCTCTGAACCTCGGCTGGGCAACAAATCTCTGAACCTCGGCTGGGCTGAGCAACAAATCTTCGAACCTCGGCTGGGCTGAGCAACTAATCTCCGAACCTCGGCTGGGCCGAGCAACTAATCTCCAAACCTTGGCTGGGCTGAGCAATAAATCTCCGAACCTCGGCTGGGCCGACCAACTAGTCTCCAAACCTCGGCTGGGTCGAGCGATGGATTCTAAAGCCCCGGCCAAAACCGGAGTGCATAAAGCCTCGACTAAAATCGGAGTGCATAAGTCCTGGCAAAAACCGAAGCACGCAAACCTCGATTGAAACTGAAGGACTTCCGAACAGTCCCTAGAGCTTTGGCCAGTTTGAAAAATACACACCGTGCAAAATTGTCAGCGGGCACAAAGTCCGCGCCTTTAGCAAATCCCTAAAGGCCTCGACAGGCCCTACACGGTCGCCTAAGAACCCTAGACAAAGTCGGGGAATCTATCCTACTGCTAAATCCCCGAGCAATATCCCTGCACCTTATCGCCCAAGCACCTATCTCACTCCGCAAATGAGACCATGATTTACCGCGTAAGCCCACGGGACCGCCCAAGTCTCCCTTTGGCTCAAACAGGGACAAATGGTTTTTCCTTTTATGGAACAAATGACGATCTCAGTAGGGAACAAGAGATTGCCAAAAAAGAACTTTACTCTTTATTCATTATAGAGAAAAGTACAAAAAGAAAAAGTTAAAAAATGGCATTCGCAGAGGCCTACTGTCTCCCCCCAGGAGCTGCCGGGTCCTCCATACGCTGAGTCAACTCGGCAACTTGCTGACGAAGGGATGCTATCACCCCCTCCTGCCGGTCAATGAACCGGCGGAGAGCCTCGGCCTCCCTCACAGAAACGGTGAGAAACTCCTTGACCGACTTCTCGAGCTGCTCGTGGCATGCCAGAGCTAATGCCAGGGCCACACCATCGAGAGTCACGGAGGAACGGCTCCCCTGGGAGCCCCCACGGCCATTGCTAACAGTGCTCGATTCTTCAGACGATTGCCCTTCACCCTGAGAAGCCATACCTGCTCCCAGGAGCTGTTGAGAGGCTAACTGAAAGAATGACAAACACTGGCATCCCTCTCATCCATATTTATACTGCCCAGGTGAGTATCTCGAGCAGTCGGGTCATTAATACCGACCCTTGAGAATCTGCCGTGTGTCGCCACTTAGGCTGGGGCCCATGGGAAGCGAAGAGTCGCGCCCCTTTCCGAGGAAAATCGGTAAACATCGACGAATTACTCGGGAACCCCCCTCCTTCTCTGGAAACTGGGTTCCTTCCGATCTGCCGGGCCCTCACATAGTAAATATTCTCGAAACCTCACCAATTTTCCTCAAATCGGCCACCCTTCAAGAAGTGCAAGGAAACAGAAAGGCGCGTCAGCAGCTGACGCTAACTCGCTTCCTTCGGAAACCACCAAATCATAAATATCGGGCATCCCCATGCATCGCCCATTTCGCTTTGGTGGTCCCCGCCGAATCTCACAGGAACCAAACATCAGGAGTCTCGGCGACGACCGAGTCATCCCTCCGAGCATCTCCGAACCTCGGCTGGGCCGAGCAATAAGTCTCCGAACCTCGGTAGGGCCGAGCCATAAGTCTTCAAACCTTGGCTGGGCCAAGCAATAAGTCTCTGAACCTCGGCAGGGCCGAGCCATAAATCTCCGAACCTCGGCTGGGCCGAGCAAAAAGTCTCCGAACCTCGGCTGGGTTGAGCCATAAATCTCTGAACCTCAGCTGGGCCGAGCAATAAATCTCCAAACCTCAGCTGGGCCGAGCAATAAGTCTTCGAACCTCGGCAGGACCGAGCCATAAATCTCCGAACCTCGGCTGGGCCGAGCAATAACTCTTCGAACCTCGGTAGGGCCGAGCCATAAATCTCCAAACCTCGGCTGGGCCGAGCAATAACTCTCCGAACCTCGGCTGAGCCGAGCCATAAATTTCTGAACCTCAGTTGGGCCGAGCAATAAGTCTCCGAACCTCGGCAGGGTCGATCCATAAATCTCTGAACCTCGGCTGGGCCGAGCAATAAATCTTCGAACCTCGGCTGGGCCGAGCAATAAATCTTCGAACCTCGGCAGGGCCGAGCAATAAATCTCCGAGCTTCAGCCAAAGTCAAGGAATATGTTCTACTACCAAACAATCTCTAGAGTTCCATCTGAATTCGAGCAGCTTATAAGCCCTGACCAGGTCGGGTAGCGCAAAATCCTCGGCCAAGAACGAGCAATATCTTCAGAACTTGTCCTGTGCTAAGTAAGATACTATCTGAAAGCTCGAACAAGCCAAGCAGCTTCTTAAATGCCGATACGAGGTTAGCGCCTCGCGGTGCTTCGGTAGAGGTAAAGGACCTCCCCTTGCCCAAAAGAGACATACGAGCTCTCTTCGAAGAAACACCTGTTTCAAAATCAATGCCCTCGCGTGAGTCTGCACGACTGCCCAAGTCTCCCCTCAAACAGGAACAGATGGTCTCCCCTACTGAGAACCGAGCCTCGATTCAAGCAAAAAACAAAGCGGTGAAGTATATTACGACATGGAAGCAACAACTCTCGGCACAAAAGAAACAGAAACTAGGAGAAAGAACAAAACTTTCTTTATTTCATTGCCATCGAAACAAATTATAACCGCCTGAGAGACGTTACAAGTGCGTTTGAAATACATGAAATAAAGACGAGTACATAGCTCAGCTAAACTGTTCCAAGATAGCTTCGGGTGACAATGATGCTTCGGCATCCGATCCAACAAATCAGGCAAGCCGTGAACCAATCAGCTCGTGCTGATAATGAGCAGACGACTCGGCCCGACCGTTGCGACCAGCTTCGGTTAATAATGATATCTCGGCATCCAACCCAAGATATCAGAGAAATCAGAAAGGGTGGACGGGCTTTGCCCCAAACCACCCAACCGCAGGGCCCTCCGATGAGTAGGAAGAAAGCTCGTGGACCCTAATACCGGGGCACTCCCCCAAATCTAGTGTGTACTGCTAGCCACTGACCGAGTCAAAAGGCAATGTACTAGCGAACAACACACCATCACCCCTCCTCACGTGGCAATAGATTCTTTGAGCGGACGAGCCCAGGAATCCGGACCAGGGGAGGAGGAGAAGTTCACGCAAGTCATGGGGAGCACGCGTATACTTCCTACCTTGCGTCCCCGAGGGTGAACCACAAAGGACACACAGGAAGCGTACATGTGCGCTCTCCATGCGATCTCTGTGAACCTTCTGTGCGCTATCCATACGATCTTCGGAACTCATTTCTTGAGGATGAGCCACCCCCCGACGGCTCCTTCATCACCCCAGTTGTCCGGAGGATGATGACTTGCAGGAGAAAAGCTCGATCCTCCCGCTCTAAGCCCCAGAGAGATAGGCATTGTGTGTACCTTCACAATTCATAGAAAAGAAAACACTGGGATGGCCCAACACAGCCCTCTTTCCCCTTTTTATAGACGGAGACGAACCGGGAACAGCTATCAGAACAGAAAGCCCCGAGATTCAAAACGCCTAACCCACACCACCACGTGGCCTCCTGAAATGAAAATAGCACCCCACGTTGCGCACCAAGCGCATCGCCCGAGCCATGACGCATGCCAAAAGATTGTCTCTAATCCCAGATCGCAATCTTTAAATACAGAAAATCATCCACCGATCTTACAGGTACTAGCAAACCTAGGAGATCGTCCAGTGAAAATGACATCCTCCAATGGAAAATAAGCACTTACACCACATGCCAAAGCAACCTGCATTGGAAAAGATCGACACAGCAAAGGTCCCTCGGAAAGTGCCAGGCGACCTTTTGCTGGCTGCAGAGCCGTACTACTTACTTCGACGAAATGAAAATCGACCTGCCTTGGAAAAGACAAAGCACTGATAGGGGCAATAAATAGACGCAAAGGCCAAACCCTCCCTTTACCGAAAAGAATAAAGGGGTGACAATGAAGATTCAACAAACCCTCCTGTTCGGGAACAAACTCCCCTCTTTTCGTCGAAGGCACGATCATAGTTTGGCCACTGATAAGGCGGACTACCCCAGTCCTAGCCAGGGTGCTTCTGTGGTTTCTGGTCCCGTCTAGCCGAGCTATCTCGTCCCTCGGCCCTAGCCGAGCTATTTCGTCCCTTGGCCCTAACCGAGCTATTTCATCCCTCGGCCCAAGCCGAGCTATTTCGTCCGTCGGCCCTAACCGAGCTATTTCATCCCTCGGCCCAAGCCGAGCTATTTCGTCCCTCGGCCCTAACCAAGCTATTTCGTCCCTCGACCCAAGCCGAGCTACTTCATCCCTCGGCCCTAGCTGAGCTACTTCGTCCCTCGGCCCTAGCTGAGCTACTTCATTCTTCGGCCCTAGCCAAACCATTATGCCATTCGGCTTAAGCCGAATTGAATCGTCTCTCAACCTCCTTTTGTACCAAGCTGTGTTGTCGCTCGACTCTTTCGTCGGGGCTATCCCTATGCCTTGGCCTCGACCAAGATGTTCCTTCAAATTCGAGCCAGAAAACCAACCAAGCGGCGCTCGCAGTTGGGATAAAAATTTAAGACAAGAAATCATCCAAGAAAGACAAACAAATGAAAGCAACTGACCCGTTTATTGATTTCCGATCAAACTACAAAAGAAAAGAAATAAAAATATATGGTCCCCAAAGGGTCAAGACTTGGGATCAGACCTGGCATCTCCTACAGCAGCAGCAGCGGGAACGTCGCTTGGCCCACCCTTCTCAATGGTGTCCCACCGAGATACCTCGGTAGCAATGTCGACGCCCAGAACAACTTCGAGATCGACATCAGAAATCTCTTCATATTCATCTTCCTTGGCCCCCGAGGTGCGTGTCTCGTAATACTCAGCTTCCAAACAAGACAAGTCCAGTTCAGGATAAGTTTGAGCAATCTTAGCCCACGCCTCCTCCTTGCCGAACCAGAATGCATCGGCGCAGGCTACCCTGCGTTCCTCGGCAAATTCAGTGGAGTTCTTGTACTCCTCCACCACTGAAGAGGCCCGCGCATTTGCCTCGGCCAATTGCTTCTCCAATTCGGAGATCCTTCGGTGCCTCGAGGCCGCCTCCTCTCTGAAGGCCTTCAACCGCTCCTGAAACTCCTGGCTCATCTTGTTCAACTGCAGACAAAAAGCCAAGTAAAGCGGAAGCCGAAAAACTAAAATGGATAAAACAGATAGCACCCTACCTGCTCATCCCACCGAGCTAGTTCACCGTCCAGCACTTGGACCCTATTGAGAGCCCTAGACTTAGCCGATTGATTTTGGCGAAGGCTCTCTTTGACTTCGTACCCGGGACTGAGTGTCTCCAATTTCTTGACGGGCGTAGTCGAGCTTGTCAGAAAGTCAAGCAGCTCATTCGTCCGACCACTTTAGCTGATCCTTTGTGTCGATGAGCTCTTTATTCAGATGGGTGAGGTGGTCCTGCTGCCGTCGACACCTTTGCTCTTCCTCCTCGAGCCTCTTGCTCCAGTTGCCCTTATCTTCAGCTGGGCTGTCAAATACATGTCCCCCATTTGGATTGCGTCAGCTAAGTCTATACTCCCTACGCCCGAACCTACACTTTGAACTAGGGAGTAGGGGTCATGTGTTGAGTGGTAAAATTACCATTGCATTAATAACCGTGCGAAGGGGCTAAGATCAGCCCCATCCCCCCGCCCACTACACTACACCCATAAAGAACGAGCTAACTAGTGTGGTCCAGCGGGTCGAGCAACCCATAGCTCGGTTTTCCCGAGTAATCCATAGCTCGGTTCCCCCGAGCAATCCATAGCTCGGCTCCCTCCGAGCAACTCATAGCTCGGTTCCCCCCGGGCAATTCATAGCTCGGTTTCCCCAAGCAATCCATAGCTCGGTTTCTTCGAGCAATCCATAGCTCGGTTTCCCTGAGCAATCCATAGCTTGGTTTCCTCGAGCAACACATAGCTCGGTTTCTCCAGGCAATCCATAGCTCGGTTCCCCCGGGCAACCCATAGCTCAGCTCCCTCGAGCAACCCATAGCTCGGTTTCCCTGGGCAATCCACAGCTCGGTTCCCCCAGGCAACCCATAGCTCGGCTCCCCAAGCAATCCATAGCTCGGTTTCCCCGGGCAACCCATAGCTCGGTTCCCTCGAGCAACCCATAGCTCAGCTCCCCCGAGCAATCCATAGCTCGGTTTCCCTCGAGCAATCCATAGCTCGGTTTCCCCCGAGCGACTCATAGCTCGGCTCCCCCAAGCAACCCATAGCCCGGCTCCCCCGAGCAACTCATAGCTCGGCTTCCACGAGCAACCCCCGAGCAATCATGGCTCGACATGCACCTCCGCGGAACCTGGCGCGGGAGAGCCCAAGTCTAGTGTAACAGAATCCCAAACAAAGAATCATATCAAGGAGTGGTCTAGGATCTACAATAACGGCCTAGGTCCTACGCAGTCATCGGATCTCAGGCCATCAAAGAGCTCTCCCAGCCATCGATCCTCCAACAGACAAGATACGGATCCCACCGGCTTCACAACAGCTTGATTAGAATCATCTCCGTATCCCAACAACCTTCGAACCTTTCAGAAGGTGCTTAAGATTCAGGTGATTGTCTATAAATATGACACTCCCAGATTCTCTCAGATATGCGCACAACCCCCCGTACACAGCTCCTGGCTCACTCTCACTCTCTCTCTGTTACTGCTCACCCTTCTCCTTCTCTGCCGTCGGCGCTCCCCATGAGCTCCTGATTGGCCACCCGGGAGGGACTCCCTAGAGAGATCCTTCTCCTCATTTCTATTGATCGTCGATCCCCACTGACTTGAGCGTCGGAGGGTCTTCTGTGGAGGGCCATCCCCAATGCCTCTCGCATGAGGACTTCTGTGTAGGTCCGCCCAGGAGGAAGCCCGATCAGGAGACTAATCGCGCCCGAGTCGGAGGACAGATCCTGGCGGCAACAATATATATATACATATATATGTCTGTATGTATGTATAGGTATATGTATATGTATGTATGTATGTATGTATAGGTAACATGGCATCCTTATATGGATGCATATATTATGGTCTTGATGCTTACCCAAAAAAGAAAAACTGAAAGGTGAAGAAGATATATATATATATATATATATATATATATATATATATATTGTGAAGATGCTATCTAACAAACCAGATAATATTGCTAGCTTGATTTAAATTTAGTTATGATGTATTAAAATACTTTAATTGATCATTAAGTATACTAACCTTACAGTAAAATAATAATGAACCTTTGCTTAGAGTATCCACATAACTGTGATAACTGAAAACATAATGACAGTTTGCTTAGAGTGTCTAGCACTTGAAACTAAAAGTCATGTCACTCCAAAAAAGTGAGAAGCGTTGGCATGCTTTGTTGTCAACGATATGCTTTAGAGTGGAGTGTCTAGCTGTGGCATATCCCATCTTGCAGTGTTTAAGTATCCAAAAAGTATTGTCACTTCAGAAAACCTAAAAATGGAGAGCCTATGTGATATAATTATGATAAAGAGAAAGAGTCTGAATGATTTATAATAATTCAAAATCATTCACCTTGGAAATGAATTAGAGAGATGAATGCGCACATATCCTCTTCTATCATTTTTTTTTTCTTTTGCTTAAATTGTTCTTTGTTCGTTTTGTTAATGCATAGAAAGTAGAATATATCTCTGCTCTAACTTTGATTTGAAATTAATAATAATTTGCCCGTCTTGCACAGCTTCCTTCTAGATCATCTTTTTATAGAACTGGAGAAGTAAGCGGGCCGCTTGAGCGGACAGGCAAGTGGGTATGTTATCTATCCAGTTACCTATGGTATCTACTGTGATCAAATATCTAACCTCTATGGTCATTTCAGATTTTTACATGGAACACAGATGCAGGGGGTTATGGTCCAGGAACCACATCCCTGTATCAGTCACATCCTTGGGTTCTAGCTCTTCTACCAGATGGAAAGGCACTGGGCATTCTTGCTGACACAACTCAGTGTTGTGAGGTCTAGCAGGATTCCTTCCTATTGCAGATGAATCTTCTGGACCCATTCATGTTTTGGTTTCACCTCTAAGTAGATGCCACATTCTATTAGTCTAGTGATTATATTGCTTCTTGACATATTGACTTATGGGAAGATTCCATGATAAAGTTTACGGCTGTGGCTGTTTACCCTGTGATCACGTTTGGTCCATTTGAGACACCCATTGATGTCCTGATGTCATTGTCTCATGCAATTGGTTTCTCAAAGTCAGTCTCCAATTTTCTAGATATCTTTTGAGACACTTTATTCTATTTTATAATTTTGAATTTATCTGCTGCCTCTGTTTGTATTTGTTGCGTACTTAGATTGCTACATATCAAATTAATTTTTTTATGATAGTAAATATCGAATCCAATGGGACATGTTTCATGCTTATTTTCATTTATATTTTCTTTGAAGCCAAATGAAGTGTAATTAGCAGAATTAAATTAGTGATTTGATAGCTTTTGAACATGTGTTTTGGATCATGACTTTGATAGCTTGTAGATCATGCAACTAGATGTTGAAGAAAGTTAATTAGCCAACTTGTTGGTGAATGGAACAATGCAATATTCCTAGTCTAGTTGTCCAATGAGAAATTTAACACCAGAATTAGGTTCCTCACACAAATCAGGGTGGTCCTAAATGAATTTTTTAGGTGACCAACTTGAAATAGTATGTTGGAACTAATGATCATGTGGTGAAGAAAGTGTGTAGAGGGGACATCGATAACAATATGTAACCAACAATAGATGATAATAATTATTGGAAGGATCTAAGCAATGCATGCCGCCAAATTATCTGGATTCAAAAAAGACTACATGATTTTGTATTTGAATTTCACAACATTGCAATGGTTCACAGCAAGAATGGTAGCTTAACATTAAAAGCTGCACTTGGCCACGACTTTTCTCTTATATCATTTACTGAACAAACATTACTCCAATATATTTACATTAGGAGACTTCGACAAACAAACAACAAAATATACTATTTTCATTGTCATTTGTTTCTGAAAGCCCCTAAACCATACTGGCAGTTTATGCAAAATTCTATCCTTTCATTCTTATCTACTATACTCAACTCCCAAGTGCTCTGTTCATGAAGCTTCTTGCTTCCATGGCTCAATATCACATGCATTGCTCATACCGTCTTCTAGTAGTTTCTATATAATGACATTCAACTATAACACATTTAAGTATATGAAGCTGCAGTTAGTATAAAACTGAACTTTGTCAAATCATGTAATACTTGGAAATTTGCTTATAATAGCTGAAATTTCTTTTGTGATCTATATTGCTTTTACCATTACAACTCTATTCTGATATCTAATCTTCTCTATTAAAATTTTAGGAACTTTCTTTATGCCTCCAAAATGGTCACTTGGCTATCATCATGTCGTTGGAGCTATGATTCTGCTGCAAAAGTTCTCAAGGCACTTAGATATTAATTACTTAATTTGCATATTGCTTCTTTCATTTGTATTTTAGATCTTTTCCCCCCATTTTGGGTTTGCAAACTAGTTTAACTGTTTTCTTTTATCTGAAGCTTTTGTTTCTGATATTCATGCTTTGGCTTTTTCCTCATACAGATTGCCAGAGCATTTCAAGAGAAACACATAACTTGTGATGTCATATGGATGGACATTGACTATATGGATGCTTTCGATATTTTACATTTGACAAAGTATATTTCTTCATACTAAGGTAGGATATAATTTGTCATCATCATTGTGCATTTCTATGCAGGTTTTATATGTAGACTATATTTTTCTTATCTTTTTGAGACCAGGCTTATGATGTGGCATATACGAAAAGAATAAGCTGCTTGTATCCTAATTCAAATGGTTAGTAAATGGAGATTAAATACAACTGAACAACTAAATGCAAACAATAAGCTCATTCATTATTTAAGAATGTGTTTCCTGTAACTTCATGCAATATGATATTTCATACACTAACATTTATGTATGGATGCATTATAGCATGCATTTGTTAGATTTATTTGTTTTAGATGATGGTTTAAATGTCATATTGTATTGGCTAGTATGGTACATGCCATACCGTATCTGTAGGGAATTGATACTTGGTTCATGATTCTGTCCCTTCCATTGGTCAGCTTGGTTTCAAAATATTTATCCGAGTTTAAATTCTAACAACTTGAAGCTTTGTCCAAACTTAGAAATGGCTGATTCTTTAGTATTATTCTTACTGGCTTAGCATTCATCTTTCTTGTTCCTAGACAAATGATAATCCTGTCCTTCATTTGTATAATGTAGACACAAAAATGTTGTGGGAATAAGAATTATCAGGAAACAGGTAAGAGAGAGAGAGATGGAATCAATATATTACATGAGATCAGGAGCTCGAGAAGTTCAGCACTATGGACTTCTAGGATTCCCTAATGGATTTGCATGATTAAAACAAGATGGATTATTGCTATTTAAATATTTGTGAAGGCTGTAATGAGACTATTCTACTTGGTTGATCACTGAGTTGCTGTATTCCAATAGTTAGCTCTTTCTACGATTAATCTATGATGACTACCTGCTGATATACCTTCTTCTTAAATGAGGACCGTATGATGCATCTGATCATCACCAGACTATATAATGATAATGTAAGTGTTGTCATGCACACTATTATTAGCCTTTGACATGATAGCATATACAACATCAGGATTATTAGTCTCAATATCCAAAGGAACCACACCAAATGCTTCAAGAATGGATACCCTAAGCATGGAACAAACAAACAGAATATCAATAACATTATTTAGTTCAGAGGAATAGATAATGGACTATTAAAATGTCAATTACTATGGAGATAGGGAGTACCTAAATCATCATAGTAGCTAATAATCAATTCTATTTGGGCATTGATGGGAAGGTAAACCACATGGAAAGAAGATTATATTATGATTATTTTTTTTGATGAAATTTATTGTCTTAAACTATTATTGTTTCTTTTAAGAGATATCCTGTTACAGAAGAGGAGCCATCAAGACTTTATCTATGGAATACTCTTCATTTTGACAAAAGAAAGAATCAATGGATAAATGAAAAAGCTGAAGATATTTATGTAAGTTTTATCAATTAAAAATATAATATTTTTTAATGTAATATTTATACTAAACATATTGAATTTTTTTCTTTTCATTGGAGGCATAGTTATAGAGCGACTTTCTCCACAAGACTCTACAGTAGAACCAATCAATGAGGATGCCGCTTTTGAAAAGGTTTTAGGTTCTAGATCTGGTTACAAAAGGGGATGGGGTTCACTACCGAAGGGTACGTCGAGAATTAGAGGTAGTTCTTCATCTTCGAAAAACTCACAATTAAAGCATGAGCTACATGAATGCCGAGGAGAACTACACATTACAAGAAAAATGGCTTATTATGATGAATTAATTCATTGTAGTAAGTACAAAAATGATAAAAAATTCATCATGTCCAAAATCATCGTAATAAGTTGTCATAATAACTTATTACAATGTAACTAATTTCGACGTAATAAATGACATATTATGACAAAATATATCATCATTATAATTTTTTTAAAAAATATATTTTTAATGAAAACCTATTACGGCGACTTAATTTCGTCATAATATCTATCTATTATGGTAAAATTAAGTCACCATAATAACTTGTAACCTATTATAGCTATTACGATGAAATTAAGTCACCGTAATAACTTTTAACCTATTGACTATAATAGGTTACAAGTTATTATGGTGACTTAATTTGCCGTAATGGATAGCTATTATGGTGAAATTAAGTCACTATAATAAATATTTATTTTAATTTTTTTTATTTTACATCTATTATAATAATTTAATATAATACTAGAGCAACTATATTAGAAATGCTTCAAAATTTTTATAAAAAATTAATAAAAATTTTCATTCATTTCAATAAAATTATCATATACAATGTTTTTGAAAATACATAATTAAAAAAAAACATGTACTATTAAGGAAATGAGGTCATTTGGGATCTACTAGGAGAAATCCAGGCACTAGCTGCCGCATGTAAGTAGTGAGCTTATCGGTGTCGCCTTTAGATCATCGATGATCCTCTGTTGCTCAGTGATGATATCCTTATATCGACTCAATTGCTCTTGACACTTATGTAGTTCTTCGGCATTTATGTAGCTCCTGCTTTAATTGTGAATTTTTTGAAGATGAAGAACTACCTCTGATTCTTGATGTACCCTTCGGCAATGGACCCCATTCCCTTTTGTAACCAGATATAGAACCTAAAACCTCCTCAAAAGCAGCATCCTCATTGATTGGTTCTACTGTAGAGTCTTGTGAAGAAAGTCGCTCTACTAACTATGCCTGCAATTAAAAAAAGAAGTTCAACATGTTTAGTATAAAATATTATATTAAAAAATATTATATTTTTAATTGATAAAACTTACATGGGTATCTTTAGCTTTTTCATTTATCCATTGATTCTTCTTTTTGTTAAAATGAAGAGTATTCCATAGATGAAGTCTTGATGGCTCCTCTCCTGTAATAGGATATCTCTGCAAAAAAAATAATAGTTTAAGATAATAAATTTTATCAAAAAAGAATAATATCTTCTTTCCATGTGGTTTACCTTCATGTCAATGCCCAAATAGAATTGATTATTAGCTACTGTGATGATTTAGGTACTCCCTATCTCCATAGTAATTGACATATTAACAGTCCATTATCTATTCCTCTGAACTAAATAATGTCATTGATATTCTGTTTGTTTGTTCCATGCTTAGGGTATCCGTTCTCTGAAGCATTTGGTGTGGTTCCTTTGGATATTGAGACTAATGATCCTGATGTTGTACCTGCTATCATGTCAAAGGCTAATAATAGTGTGCATAGCAGCAATTACATTATCATTGTATAGTTTGGTGAAGATCAGATGCATCATATGGTCCTCATTTAAGAAGAAGGTATATAGTCATCACAGATTAATCCGTAGAAAGAGCTAACTATTGGAATATAGCAACTCAGTGATCAACCAAGTAGAATAGTCTCATTACAACCTTCACAAATATTTAAATAGCAATATCCATCTTGTTTTAATCATGCAAATCCATTAGGGAATCCTAGAAGTCCATAGTGCTGAACTTCTGGAGCTCCTGATCTCAGGGCAAATGGGTTGAATACATTCAGGCATACACTTTTGTCCTGAAACACCATGCCGGAATAGAAAATAAGGTAGCAGACGTCTTGAGCCGTAAGTCTTTGTTGTTGAGTACTGTTAGCATCGAAGTTATAGGGTTTAACCTACCCTGACTTTGGTAAAATTCATAAGACCCTTCGGCTAGGACCATCCAGTACCCGTGATGATTATATCATCCAGGATGGTTACCTTTTTAGGGGCAATAGACTTTGTGTCCCTAGGACGTCACTTAGAGAGTTCCTAGTCTAGGAAATGCATGCTGGGGGATTAGCTTATCATTTTGGAAGAGATAAGACTATTCTAGCGATAGAGGATCAATTTTACTGGCTAGAATTAAAAAGGCTCGTTGTCCTGATAGTAGCCTAATGTTGAACTTGTGCTGTTGCAAAATAGTAGAAGCAGAATACTGATCTATATACTCCTTTATCAGTACCTGATTGTCCTTGGCAAGACCTCAGTATGGACTTCATTCTAAGATTACCTAAGACCCAGAAGAAGCACAACTCCATCTTTGTAGTGGTCGATAGGTTCTCTAAGATGGCCTATTTCATCCCTTGTTCGCAAACCTTTGACGCTTATAGGTTAGCCTGACTTTTCTTAGATAGTGTGGTTAAGCTCCATGGCCTACCCAAGACCATTATTTCTGATAGGGATGTTAGGTTCACCAGCTATCACTACAAGAAAAATGACTTATTATGGCGAATTAATTCATCGCAATAAGTACAAAAGTCACCGTAAAAAGTTATTACGATGATAAAAAATTCGTCGTAATAAAATACAAACTCGTCGTAATAACTTGTTGTCGTAATAACTTATTACGACAACTTATTTACGATGAAATCATATCGTCATTATATATTATTAAAAAATTAATTAAAAAAAACTTATTACGACGACTTATTTTCACTGTAATATCAACCTATTACGGTGAAATCAAGTCATCGTAATAAGTTTAAAATATTTTTAAAATTTTAATAAAAACTTATTATGACGACTTATTTTCGCCGTAATAGCTTCCTATTACGGCAAAATAAGTCACCGTAATAAGTTTTTATTTAAATTTTAAAAATATTTAAAACTTATTATAACGACTTGATTTCGCAGTAATAGCTCCCTGTTACGGCGAAAATAAGTCACCGTAATAAGTTTTTATTTAAATTTTAAAAAGAATAATTTTTTAAAATATTTTTTTTGTTTTTGCACCTGTTACAATAATATAATGTAATATTACAGCAACGATATTAGAAATAATTTTCTATTATAAAAGTTTCATAAAAAAATTAATAAAAGTTTTCATTCATTTCAATAAAATCATCATATACAATGTTTTTGAAAATACATAATTAAAAAAAATACATGTACTATGGAGGTGAGGTCTGCTGGGATTCACTAGGATGATATCCAGGCACTAGCTGTCACATGAAAGTAGTGAGCTCATCAGTCGTCGCCTTTAGATCCTGGATGGTCTTCTCTTATTGAGCGAGCTTATCCTCTTGCTGAGCGATGAGATCTCGCACTCATGTAGTTCAACCTTTAATTGTGAGTTTTCAAAAGATGAAGAACTACCTCGATGTACCCTTCGGTAGTGGACCCCATTCCCTTTTATAACCAGATCTAGAGCCTAAAACCTCCTAAAAAATGACATCCTCATTGATTGATTCGGTTGTAGAGTCTTGTGAGGAAAGTCGCTCTACTAACTGTGCCTGCAATGAAAAGAAAACAAATTCAATATGTTTAGTATAAAACATTACATTCAATAATATTATTTTTTTAATTGATAAAACTTACATGGGTTTCTTCAGCCTTTTCATTTATCCATTGATTCTTCTTTTCGTCAAAATGAAGAGTATTCCAAAGATGAAGTCTTGATGGCTCCTCTCCCGTAACAGGATTTCTTTGAAAAGAAATAATAATAATTTAAGACAATAATTTAAGATAATAATCTAATATAATTATCATTGTATCAATGTATCAATGTAATAATCTAATACAATGTATCAATGTAATAATAATACAATGTATCAATGTAATAATATAATGTATCAATGTATCAATGTAATAATCTAATACAATGTATCAATGTATCAATGTAATAATCTAATACAATTATCAATGTATCAATGTATCAATGTAATAATCTAATACAATGTATCAATGCATCAATGTATCAATGTAATAATCTAATACAATGTATCAATTTATCAATGTAATACAATTATTAATGTATTAATGTATTAATGTAATAATCTAATACAATGTATCAATGTAATAATCTAATACAATGTATCAATGTATCAATGTAATACAATGTATCAATGTATCAATGTAATAATCTAATACAATGTATCAATGTATCAATGTAGTACAATTATCAATGTATCAATGTATCAATGTAATAATCTAATACAATTATATCAATGTATCAATGTATCAATGTAATAATCTAATATAATGTATCAATGTATCAATGTAATAATCTAATACAATGTATCAATGTAAGACCTAACCTTATATTTCTTGGTTCCTTGGCAAAATTAGGATACTTTTGATCAAAAACTTTTCATGCTTCTCCATCTGTTGGATGTCGTAACACCCCATCTGTGATCGGTCGCTTATTATATTATGAACAATTTCATTTCTTATGTATCCAACTCTTATCAATCGGCATTGTTGGATAACATCAAATCTAAGTAAAAATAGTGAACCTCATTAAAAAAAATTTAGATTTATCTAAAAAATATCCTACTCATTTTTGAAAAGAAAGAAATATAAAGCTAAATGAAAAGATATTAAATTAAAGGAAGAAAAAAATCCTTAAAGAATACAATTGGCTAACCATTACTAATATTTAATTAAAAGAATCTCCGGCATATCATTATGTTGATAACTATAACAATAAAAATATATTAAAAAATTAATATACTTTTATAAGATTTCTTCTCTTTTCATGGAAAGGCAAAGAATGTGCAACATATGATAGGAAGCAGTATCTATAAATTTTAAAAAGTAAAAAATTTTATATGCTTATTTAAAATCAAAATTTCAAAAGTACCCTACATTAAAAAAATCAAGAATAAAACTACTCATACTCCATTATGCTGTTTAGCCAATTATAAATAATTATTTAAAGCATGCTTTAGAAACAAATTACAAAGTATTCCAAATATGAGTGCGTGAGAGAGGGTGCCAACTGGATCCAATGCATCCCTCATCCAAATATGATCATATTTCTATCTCTGCATGCAAAATTTCTGTGGAAGCTCAATATGAAAATTAATCATTTTTTAACAGCAAATTGATCTGCTTCTCTATTTCACAGCAAATCAAAAGAAGACCAAGCCCCTACTGGATCTTCCAGGAGCCAGCCAAAGACTGACCCTCTGGAAAGCAGACCTTGGTGAGGAAGGTAACTTTGATGAGGCAATTGAGGGATGCACTGGGGTGTTCCATGTGGCCATTCCTATGGATTTTGAGTCCAAAGACCCTGAGGTGAATACTAATACTTAGCTCTAAATTTCAAGCATGCTGCTGTGTAAACCTTGTCTGAAGTCAATTGAAATGCTCCAATCCATTGGGTCTGAGGGAGAGAGGACTGTTTTGAAATTTGCATCTGAGCTGAATACTTAATAAAAGGTTATCCATCCAAGTTTTATTCCAAATCATCTAGACTGAATGGCATTCCATGTGTTGGATTACTTTGTTAGGTAATTGAAAATCATTTTCAACTCAATGTTTCTTATCAGTCTCTGTTACTATTAATTCAACAAAGGTTGAAGCTAACAGTAGAGATCATACTATTTTCCAAAGAGACATGATAGAATTGGCTTAGGATTTAAGACTTCAACATCACATAGTTGGGACAAGGCTAGATAACTATGCCCCTTGACCATGGTAATGTGATGCTTTTCCTTGTAGAATGAAGTGATCAAGCCCAAAGTTGATGGTGTATTGAGCATAATGAAGTCTTGCAAGAAAGCTCGGACAGTAAAGCGTGTGATCTTCACCTCCTCTGCTGGGACTGTGAACGTGCAAGAGCAACTACAGCCAGTGTATGATGAGAGCTCATGGAGCGACACTGAGTTCTGCCGGTGTGTCAAGATGACTGGATGGGTATGCTTCCAAGTCTTGCCTTAGATCTCTTGTGTTGTGTCACCCTACTCTATGAACTCAACATGAATCTTTTTCTGAGAAGATTGAACCACTATGAATCACTATCACTATCAGTCTCCAAAAGCACACTACTTGTTATTTGCAAACCTTTTAGAAGCATATGATTAAATTTTTCTTGCATGAAATTTAAGTATGATCATCATGAATTTGTTTGGCAAGTGAAATCATAGTATCAAAACCCTACTAATGGCTCTATTTGTAGAATGCCAGTCCTGAAATTCTTTCAGTTCTTGGCGTACGTTTCCATATAAATCTGTAGAGCAGTCTCTGATCTCTGTTTTCCTAGGATGGAGGGGTGAGTGGATGATAACGTAATAAGCCAATTTTGTGACACAGATGTACTTTGTATCCAAATCTCTAGCTGAGAAAGCTGCATGGGAGTTTGCAAGGGAGAATGGCATTCACTTTATCAGCATCATTCCAACCCTTGTTGTTGGGCCATTCATCAGCTCATCAATGCCGCCCCGTATGATCACTGCATAGTCACTGATCACAGGTACTTCCAGCTTCTAATGACCTTTTTTTAAAGCAAAGTAGGAGATAACCCACCCAAACTATCCTGCTTCTAATGAATTATAACTTTCAAATTACTTCCCCATCCCATCCCCCCTCCCTGCGCCAAAAAAAAAAAAAAAAGCTCTGATCTAACGTTTCATAAGATTATCTTCTAGGAATAAAAGCTAAACTATCTAATCCATGCAATCTAGAAGATAGCTCTGGCTTCTTAGACTCTAGTCTAAACATTCGACTTGTTAGGATTTATACCTTGATGAATAGCAATGGGATTCCCCGTTGAACAAGAACTAGAACTAAGGATTTCTAATCCTGTTAGGTTTAGACCTTGATGAATAGCAATGGGATTCCCCGTTCAACAAGAACTAGAACTAAGGATTTCTAATCCTGTTAGGTTTAGACCTTGAAAAAGGAGGAAGATGGGGAGGAGAAAGAAAGGGCTGCCGCCCTATGATGAGAGAAGGGAATTTTTGGGAGAAAAAAATCTGTTCTCTATTCCATCCAAACCCTAGAGACTAGAGTTTAAATACATCCACGAAGTGGGCCAGACCCAGACTCAACAAAAACTCCCATGGACTAACCCAATGAGATTAAACTAATCCCCAAGCCCGTGTACACCCGTGACTTGATTTAATCTCAACCCTTGGACTCAAACCCAGCCCAATATAAGTTAGCGCACCTGGGCCTTAATAGCACCACACCAGGCCCAACAATCTCCACCTTGGTGCTTTCAAGGCCTCAGCACGTCCACTGTGTCCATCAGCTTTAACAACGAAATACACTTTTGAAAACTGTCCCGTGGAAGAACCTTAGTTAGTGCATCTGCTGGATTTTCTTTGGTGTATACCTTCACCAGCTCCACCTCACCATCTTCCACCAGCTCTCTGATCCTGTGGTATCTGAGGTCAATGTGCTTCGTCCTGGCATGATAGACTGCATTCTGCGCAAGCATCAGAGCACTCTGGCTGTCACTATGCATCTGGACAACCTTCTGATCAAGTCCCATCTCCAGCATCAAGCCCTTCAGCCAAAGAGCTTCCTTTGCTGCCTCTGTGATACCTATGTATTCTGCCTCCGTGGTAGATAAGGCTGTGATGGGCTGCAGACATGATCTCCACGATACTGGACCACCAAACAGGCTGAACACAAAGCCTGTTGTGGATCTCCTAGTGTCCACATCTCCACCAAAGTCTGCATCCACATACCCATATAACTGCCCACGAGCCTCCTTGGATAAGTTGGATCTCTCAGCACCTTCTTGCTGTCCATAGCAAATACCAACCCCAACTGTACCTACCAAGTACCTGAAGATTCCCTTTAGTGCTCGCCAGTGCTCCCTGCCAGGGTGCGCCATGAACCTGCTCACTTGGCTCACTGCATGGGCTATGTCTGGCCTACAACATACCATGGCATACATAAGGCTTCCAACACCAGAAGCATATGGTACCTTCTCCATCTCCTGAGCCTCCACCTCAGTCTGTGGTGACATGGTCTTCGATAAGGAAAAATGTACTGCCAAAGGTAGTGCTGTCGGTTTGGCATCCTTCATCCCATATCGCTCCAGAATCTTTTTAATGTAGCCACCCTGACTCAGATGCAGCACACCTTTGGATCTATCTCTGATGATTTCCATCCCTAGGATCTTCCTGCTGGCCCCAGATCCTTCATCTCAAACTCCCGAGACAAAGCTATCTTCAGTTCCTGTACAGCCTTCTCACTCTTGCATGCTATCAGCATGTCATCTACATACAAGAGTAAGTACATCCTAGACCCATCATCCAGAGATTTAACATACACACAAGAATCATACTCACACCTGGAAAGTCCAATGCTCCTAACATAAGTGTCAAATCTCTTGTACCACTGCCTCGGCGACTGCTTCAGCCCATACAGAGATTTCTTCAGCAAACAGACTTTTCCATCTGATCTTGGTTCTCTAAACCCTGGTGGCTGCTCCATGTAGATGCTCTCCTCCAAATGACCATGGAGGAATGCTGTCTTCACATCCATCTGCTCCAGCTCCAAGTCCTGAGCTGCTACAATACTCAATAATAGTCTGATGGAAGTGTGCCTGACAACTGGAGAAAATATCTCACCATAATCGATGCCTTCTTTCTGAGAGTATCCTTTGGCCACTAGTCTTGCCTTATACCTGATACCCTCTTGTTCTGAAGCTCCTTCCTTGCGCTGATAAACCCATTTACAACCAATGGGTTTCTTTCCTTGTGGCAGCTGGACCACCTGCCACGTATTATTGCTGTGAAGAGACTGCATTTCCTCTGCCATAGCATGGATCCACCTATCTCTATCCTGACTTTCCATAGCCTCCTCATAGGTGAAAGGGTCTCCATTCGCTGTCACCAGGGCATATGACAACGAATCCTCAAAGCCGTATCGAACTGGTGGTCGCACGTTCCTCCTGGGCCTTTGCTGTGCGATCCCAGTATCAGTCCCCTGTCCAGCTGCATCCTGCTGAACTCCCTGGCTTCTACCCCCTCTGTCAGTCCTCTCCACCTGAATCTCAAATCCTCCTGGTCCACTAGCAAATGGCACAACTGTATAGGAGGTTGTCTGACTAGTGTTACCGTGTTCTACCTCCTGTAGTCCCTGCTGTGCATCCATGCCACTTCTGTTCTGGAGGATTGAGCTCTCATCAAAGGTTACATCTCTGCTGATGACAACCTTCTTCTCCAAGGGGTCCCATAGCCGATACCCCTTGACTCCTCGCGGGTAGCCTAGGAACACCATCTTCTTAGACCTGGCATCCAACTTACTCCGCTCCCCAGCTCCAACATGCACATATGCTGTGCATCCAAACACCCTTAGATGGTTTAGGCTTGTCTTCCTTCCAGACCATATCTCCTCTGGAATGTCTCCATCTAACCTGGTATGCGGTGACCGATTGACCAGTAGCTAGCTGCATCTACTGCGTCAACCCAGAACATCTTTGGAAGCCCTGCCTACAGCCTTAAGCATCTTGCCTTTTCCAATAGTGTTCTGTTCATCCTCTCAGCCACCCCATTTGTTGAGGAGTTCCCATCACCGAGAAGTGCCTTCTGATGCCCCACTCCTCACAAAAAATCTGGAACTCCCTGCTGGTGTATTCCCCGCCATTATCAGACCTCAGACACTTCACACTTTTACCCTGCTCCTTCTCCACCTCAGCCTTCCAGATTTTGAACTTGGTGAAGACCTCTGATTTCTCCTTCATAAAGTAGATCCACAGCTTCCTTGAGAAATCATCTATCAGGGTCATAAAGTATCTGGCCCCATTCCTTGCAGAAACTGGGGCTGGTCCCCAGACATCTGTGTGTACTAACTCCAGGGGTTCACACTCCTAGCTGTGCTGACTGAGAACTGTACTCTCCTCTGCTTTCCCATCTGACAAGGCTCACAGATCTCCATATCTTCGCTACTCAAGTCTGGAAGCAGACCTCTCTTGCTCAGTTCTTTCATCCCCTTGTCTCCCATGTGGCCCAGGCGGTAATGCCACATCCTGTACACATCCCGGGGATCTTGCTCCACAGCTACCACCTCAGATTTCACAGTCATCACAGAGCCCTCCATCTTGTATAGATTATTTTCCAGCCTCCTCCCTCTCATCACCACCATGGCTCCATTGGAGATGTTCAGAACTCCACTCCTGGCACGACTGCTGAAGCTGTATCCAGTCCGCTCCAAGTACCCCAGTGATACCAGATTCTTCTTGAGTTCTGGGACATGCTTCACACTGGTAAGAGTGCGCACTATACCATCAAACATCCTCACCCTCACTGTGCCAATACCTGCCACCTTGCAAGGGTGATTATCTCTAAGAGTCACATTCCCCTCCTCAACCTCTGTGTAAGTACTGAACCATGACTGGTTGGGAGTGTAATGATGAGAACAGGCTGAATCCAAGGTCCACATCTCTGTGCTGTGCCTGTGATCATCTGATACAACCAAGAGATCATCCTCCACCTCCTGATCTGCAACTGTACTCACAGACTCAGATCCTCCTTTTTCTCCCTTCTGATTTTTCCACTTAGGACAATTCTTCTTAAAATGTCCTACCTCTCCACACTTATAGCACTTCAGCTCTCTCTTGCCTTTCCTGGACTTTGATCGTCCTCCAGACTTACTTCTGTCCCTGCCCCTACCTCTGCCTGTCCTTTCCCCAACTGATAGACCCTCCTGGGGAACAGCTTCCTTGGTCATCTTCTCCCTCTACTCATTCATCCGAAGCACCGAGACAATATCTTCATAAATTAATGTCTCCTTCCCATAGAGCAGTGTTGTGACCAATGAGTCATAAGACGTGGGCATTGAACATAAAAGCAGAAGTGCTTTATCTTCTTCCTCCATCTTGACCCCAACATTCAGAAGTTCATTGCTCATCTGGTCGAATATCTGGATGTGACCCAGCACATCTCCACCTTCTGACATCCGAAGGCTGTAGAGGCGCTTCTTCAACATCAACTTGTTGCACATATTCTTTCCCATATAGAGGGTGTGCAACTTCGTCCAGAGTCCCTTCGGGGTCTTCTCCTCCAGCACTGAATAGAGGACTGAATCCGCCAGACAGCCCCTGATCATTGAACATGTCTTCTTCTCCAATGAAATCCACTGCTTGTCTGTCATCCCATCTGGCCTTTCCTCCAAAGCCAAATCTAAACCCTGCTGCACAAGGAGGTCCTCTACCCGGACTTTTCACATGGAGAAACTTCCTTTCCCATCAAACTTCTCAACCTCTATTTTTATGCTACTCCCCATGGCCAATTTCAAAAATAGCACAAAAATAAATTTTATAAAATAGAGAAGTACCTTGATGAGATTCTGTTGAAATTATTTCAACTCCTTGAAGGCCTCCAGATTACTCCTTGAACCTGGCTCTGATACCACTTGTTAGGATTTATACCTTGATGAATAGCAATGGGATTCCCCGTTGAACAAGAACTAGAACTAAGGATTTCTAATCTTGTTAGGTTTAGACCTTGATGAATAGCAATGGGATTCCCCGTTCAACAAGAACTAGAACTAAGGATTTCTAATCCTGTTAGGTTTAGACCTTGAAAAAGGAGGAAGATGGGGAGGAGAAAGAAAGGGCTGCCACCCTATGATGAGAGAAGGGAATTTTTGGGAGAAAAGAATCTGTTCTCTATTCCATCCAAACCCTAGAGACTAGAGTTTAAATACATCCACGAAGTGGGCCAGACCCAGACTCAACAAAAACTCCCATGGACTAACCCAATGAGATTAAACTAATCCCCAAGCCCGTGTACACCGTGACTTGATTTAATCTCAACCCTTGGACTCAAACCCAGCCCAATACAAGTTAGCCCACCTGGGCCTTAATAGCACCACACCAGGCCCAACACACAGATGTACTTTGTATCCAAATCTCTAGCTGAGAAAGCTGCATGGGAGTTTGCAAGGGAGAATGGCATTCACTTTATCAGCATCATTCCAACCCTTGTTGTTGGCCCATTCATCAGCTCATCAATGCTGCCCAGTATGATCACTGCATTGTCACTGATCACAGGTACTTCCAGCTTCTAATGACCTTTTTTTAAAGCAAAGTAGGAGATAACCCACCCAAACTATCCTGCTTCTAATGAATTATAACTTTCAAATTACTTCCCCATCCCATCCCCCCTCCCTGCGCCAAAAAAAAAAAAAGCTCTGATCTAACGTTTCATAAGATTATCTTCTAGGAATAAAAGCTAAACTATCTAATCCATGCAATCTAGAAGATAGCTCTGGCTTCTTAGACTCTAGTCTAAACATTCGACTAACCACCAGCACGCTTAGAATAATAATATCAAGGTCTAACTGAAATTTTGATTGTTTTTAAGGAGTGATACGAGACCATCGGTTTGTGCATGCAGACATAGTGGACTGAAGGTGAAATCAGCAAGAAACAGCAGCAAAGTTGTTCATTCTCAGATGCAGATGGCTCCTGTTCAGTGAATTCCATATTTATACTCATTCTGTCTTAATTAACCAGTTCAATCACTTCCAATGGGGACTAAATTTCCTGAATCAATAATATCCAAGGAATGAAGAACAAGATGCAGAAAACAACGGATCTTTGATAACTCTAGTAATTACTTTCAGCCATTAAAACCCCCCAAATCAGATAACAACAAAATCAAAAAAAAATCCAAGTAAAAAAAAAAAAACACGGACCAAATCTACAACACGAGAAGCATAAGTAAATCGAAAAGAAGAATAAGCTCGAGGAAAAAGAAAAGAAAAGAAAACGAACCTGGATTCACGCCAAGAAGATCGACTCCATCGACCGGATAAGAAACTCTGAGCGTCTGACTGATCTCGACAGTTGCACGCGAGCGAGGGATAAGAAATTCTTCTCATATCTCTTTCTCTGCTCTAATCCACTATTCGGGGGCCGACGGCGGCGGAGAGGAGCTCGAGGGGGAAGACGGCGGGAGCAAGGGTTTCACGAAAGAAAATCGCGCGAGGGTCTTAGGGAAAAGGGGAAAAGCGGGACCTTATTACGACGAATTAATTTTCATCGTAATAAGATCCCGTAATAGATTAAGATTTTTTTTTCATTCTATTACGATGAAATTTATTTTTCATCGTAATAGATCGGTTTATTACGGTAAAAAATAGTTTCACCGTAATAAAATAAAAGAAAAATAAAAAAATATATTATCGTGACCTATTACGATGAAAATCAAATTTGTCGTAATAGGATAGTTTATTACGGTGAAATATATTTTACCGTAATAAAATGGAAAGAAAAGAAAAAAAATCCTGATATATACTATTACGATGAAATTAAATTTTCATCGTAATAGGTTAATTTATTACGGTGAAAATAATTTTGCCTTAATAAAAAGGAAAGAAAAGCAATAAAAAAATCATGATATATACCTATTACGATGAAAATTAAATTTCATTATAATAGGTTAGTTTATTACGACGAAATATATTTTCACCATAATAAAAAGGAAAGAAAAGTAAAAGAAAAAATCCTGATATATACCTATTACGACTAAATTTAAATTTCATCGTAATAGGTTATTTTATTATGGCGAAAATATATTTCGCCGTAATAAAAAAAGGAAAGAAAAGTAAAAAAAAATCCTTATTACTAGAGGATCTAGCAGAGAAACAAATGTCTTAGTTCATGCGTATCAGATAGATGAACTCAAAAGGGTTAAATTAAGCAGAATAGCAATTGAGTTTCTTGTTTCAGCTTGTTTATGAAGTTCCTTATTACAATAACTTCATGTAGCTAGTTGATGTTTAGTATTACAAATGTTCCAAGTTTGTAGTATCACAAAAGTTTCATATTATGATTATCCTTTTTTGACAAAATTTATTATCTTAAACTATTATTATTTTTTTTCCAGAGAGATCATGTTATGAAAGAGGAGCCATCAAGACTTCATCTACAGAATACTCTTCATTTTGTTAAAAAGAAGAATCAATGGATTAATGAAAGAGCTGAAGATACTCATGTAAGTTTTATCAGTTAAAAATACAATATTCTTGAATGTAATGTTTTATACTAAATATATTGAATTTATTTTCTTTTCATTGCAGGCATAGTAGAGCGACTTTCTTCACAGTAGAACCAATCAATAAAGATGCTACTTTTGAGAAGGTTTTAGGTTTTAGATTTGGTTATAAAAGGGGATTGAGTCTACTATCGAAGGGTATATCGAGAACTAGAGGTAGTTCTTTATCTTTTAAAAACTCACAATTAAAGGATAAGCTACATGAGTGTCGAGGGAAACTACATGAGTGCCAAGAGCAATTGAGTCAACATAAGGATATCATCACTTAGCAACAAAAGATCATCGAGGATGACCCCATTTCCTCTATAGTGCCCTTAGTGACATGTATTTTTTTAATTATATATTTATAAAAACATTGTATATGATGATTTTATTGAAATGAATGAAAATTTTTATTTATTTTTTTGTAAAAAATTTGAAGCAAAAAATCATTCCTAATATCGTTGCTTTAATATTATATTAAATTATTGTAACGTATAAAATAAAAAAATTAAAATTACAAGTTATTATGGTGAATTAATTTTGCCATAATAGCTGCCTATTATAGCAAAATTAATTGTCGTAATAGATTATAAGTTATTGTAATAGCTGCGACAAAATTAATTCACCGTAATAGGTTATAAGATATTATGACAAAATTAATTCACTATAATAGGCAGCCGTAATATGTTATTTACTACGACGAAATTATTTTTGTCGACAATAACTTATTAAAAAGATTTTGGGATGTATTGCGATGAATTAATTACTAATAAGTCATTTTTCTTGTAGTGTTTCATATATTCAATTTTAGTTCTACTAATCTTAAAACCTTTAAATTCTAAAGCCTCACTCCAAATCTCTAGCTAAGCATTTACTCTAGATTTAGTTTTATAGCATTTACTCTAGATTTAGTTTTATCAATTAACACTATATTATCTGCAGATAACATACACCATGGGATATCATTTGAATATATTTGGTTAATTCATCTATAATTAATACAAAAAGCTATGGACTTAAGGTAAACATACAGTAAAAACTCACTAGTTTCTTCTATTATTGTTTTAACAATAGTTATTGCTCTATCATACATATATTTTATCAATTCTATGTACCTTGGTAACCCCTTTTTTTCTCTAAAACTCACCATATTATTTTCTAGATACTCTATAATATGCTTTTTCTAAATCAATAAAGACCATATGAAGGCCTTTTTACTTTTTTCTATTTCTCTCCATCAATATTTTTAATAAATAAATAGCTTCCATGATCGATCTTTCAGGCATAAATCTAAATTAATTATTTGACACCAAAGTTTCATCCCTATAATTTCATTTTATGACTCATTAGCTTAATCCCTCTATAATTTGCACAGTTTTAAATATCTCCTTTATTTTTGTATACGAGTATTAATATCCTTTTTCTCCAATCATCCAACATTCTTTTAGTTACTACAATCATGTTAAATAAATTGATTAACCATATAGCTCCAATTACTCTTAAAAATTTCCAAACCTCAATAGGGATCGCATCTGATCTAAATGCCTTTACATTTTTCATTTTACTCAAAGCCTTTTTAACCTCAAGCATTCTAAATCTATGAAAAAATTTATGCTCATTTGTTACTCATAAGATATCACATCATTCTATCCTTAAATTTATCAAATTATTTTTATTTAATATTTTTTAAAATTTTTTAAAATTTTATATATTTTATTTAACAAAATTAATTAATTTTTTAAAAATTTAAAAATAATTTTTTTGACATATATTTTCTTTAAATTTTAAATTTTGAAATTAATAAATTTAAAATTTAAATTTAATTATATAAAATTTTAAAAATAAATTTATGTTTTTAAAAAATTAATCTTGTCTCGCTTATGGAGCCTTCGAATTTAAATGCTATCATCCAAGAAATTGCCTACAAAAACAAGGTAGTGTTCGCGACTACAACAAATTCCTGATTTCTCGATGCTAAAAATGTCATTTGCCGACGCTTTAAAGCATCGAAAAATATTCTTCCGATAGGTGGAGACGTTATTTGCCAACGCTTTGGAAGCATCGGCAGTGTCACGGCGTCGGCAAGTTCAATTAGTGTCGCGATATTCTGATGCTTTAAAGCATCGGGACTTGCCAAAAAATGCTAACGGTTGCCGATGCTTAAAAGCATCGGCATATTCTATTTTTTTAAAAATAAAATAAAGAATAGAAAAGTTAAAAAAATTATATTAAACATGTTATATTTAAACCTATGCAATTAAGATAAAATTTATATTAAACCTGTTATATACAATGCAATCATAACAAAAAAAATCACATTGCACATATTCTTCACATTCAAATTAAAATTTCAAAAATAAATTTCATTACATTAAGAGAGTGTTACAATTTAAAGTTTACAAAATTTAAAGATATATGAAATGAAAGATATAAAATAAAAAAAGCTACTGTCAATGATCTACATGAGGAAGGTCGTTACCCTGTCCGCAAGGATCTGATGCTCCAGAAGCCTATAAGAAAAATTAACATATTTAATTTATGAAACTATCAATGAATATTAGACAAATAATTAATATATAATATATATATAATAATATATGTATTTATTATATTTAATATAATAAATATAAATATATTTATTATATTTATTATAATTAATACAAATAATATATGTATTTATTACAGTATGCTAAGAGGCAACATGTTTATAGGTAGTGCTTAGCAAATTTTTTTGAGCTCAATATTCTCCCTGAGCTTCAAATGGATGAAGACCTGTTATCCTCAAGCAGGGGATCCAAGAAATTTAAATGCTATCATTCAAGAAATTGCCTACAAAAAGCAAGGTAGCATTCGGAAGCGTACCACAAGAATTGACCTGCAGGAGGACCAAACAACCTAATGTCGTCGGTTACCGGGCACCGCATGCTCGGAGCCCACCGGAGAGGGTCTGGCCAAGGTCCTCATCGGCTGGTCCCATACCATCCATACCTAAAGAGCGGCTATGATGAGTCCCACCATCACACTATAGAGCTGAATTTGGGGTTAATGGTCCTCACAGAAACGATGGAAAAAATAGCGCGGATGGCTAGCAGAGGTCGGGAAAAGGAGATGTGGTGGCAGAAGAAACTCCAAGGGTTGAGCTCCATGGTGCGGCGGTCCCTCGAAAATGTGGATGGGGCCAACATGTTTAGCATAGGAGCGAAGGGATATCATATCGGAGGACTTTGTGGCTCTTCAGTTTAACTTTTATATTCTATTGTTATTTCTCCTCAAGAATGTAGTGCCACGAAGGACTAAAGAATTAAATATTTTATTTTGTTGTTATTGTTTAATTTAATGGTCATCCTTCTGTCTGAAGGTTTTTGCATGGTGAGGGATAAATGATCGAGGTCTATTTTTGCTGCGATGTGAAAGCTATTGTGTTAGAACTTTGGAGCACATAAAGATTTTCTCACTCTTTTTTTTTTTAATTACAACTCTTTGCATGCACAATTTTTGTATTGATGCTATTATTCGTTTGTTAGCAAGTGGAGATGTTACGAATAGATTGACCCACCCAAATCTACAAGTCCATCATACCAATCTATATCCATAGGGATGTGCGTTTTTTGCTAATTTTTCAACTATAACTCTTTGGATGATATATAATATGATTAGCTTCATTCGGTTCGACAAATCAGATCACTCCTTCATTTTCTCTAAAGAATTTATATGTCCTACCTCTGGAAAAATTAATCTCTGTCGTTTGTTTCACCCAATCCAAGCCGTAAAACCATTCCTGGTTTTTGTAGTGATAATAAATATACGCTACTTCACATCATTACCACCGTGTCCACCTTTGGAGGGATCAGACGATAAATTCTTTCTGCTTTCTATGCTCCATGGATCCAAAAAAATATCCAAATATTATAACAAGCTAAGGTTTTTTCTAGAGAACCACATGGTTTTAAAAATTTATCTTATCTTTAATTTTAAATTAAAAATAATATTTTTAAAATTTAAATTTAATAATATTATTTTTGCAAAAATCTATTCTCTGACTCGGGTGTTGTTGGGGCTTCGAATCCGGGCTCGACTCCTGGCTGGGACTTGCAAGAGAGTCCTCGAGCAGAGGGTGGTTTGGGGTGTGCCCTCTGTGGAAGACCCTCCGACGCCCAAGTCAGTGGAGATTCACAGCAAGCAGACAAATGAGGAGAAGGATCCTCGAGGAAGAGTTCCTCTAAGGGTGGTGCTAGGAGCTTTGTCAGAGCTCTAATGGAGTTTTTCTAAGAGTGAGAGTAAGTGAAAGAGAGGTGTCTTGAGTGTGCAGAATGTCATACCTCAGGAGATCTGAGGCTGTGATATTTATAGGTGATCACCTGATTTTTGGGTATCACAGAGGGTCTAAAAGTTGTTGGGATTCGAAACTGATTCAAATATGCAGTTACAGGGCCGGTAGGATCCGTATCCGGTTGGTTAGAGGATCAACGACCAAGAAGAGGCTGTTACAGGGCCGTAGGATCCGTATCCGGTTGGTTAGAGGATCAACGGCCAGGAAGAGCAAACGGTGCTTCAAGATTCAGTGACTACATAGGCTCTAAGCCATTTTTGGTAGCGTAGGCATGATTTCCTATTTGAAATCTTGTTAATTTAAGTGTATTCCGCAGAGGCGCTTGAGTACCTTGGTCGGGCTGAGGTATAGGAGGTGGCTGAATCTGCCGAAGTATAATGAGACTCAATTTACCGAGGTATGGGATAGTTCGGCCTTCTTGAGACACAGAATGGCTTGGCTATCTGAGGTATAATGAGGCCCAGCCTATCGAAGCATAGGATGGTTTGGTGGCGATAGCTCGGCCTGTGGGGGTATGATAATAGCTCGATCAGCCGAGGTATAATAATAGCTCGGCCAGCTGTTACACAAAAGTAGTTTGGAGGGGGTAGCCTACTCATTGCTGCCTTTCAGATGTGACAGCTATGCGATAGGGTGTATAGGCTAGCCTTAGCCCGATGTCTTGGATTGCACGAACATTAATGCAATGATATTTTTACCCCTCATCACATGCCCCCCACTCCTAAAGTGTAACTTCAGATTTAGAGAGTAGAGTCTAGAATAACTCTACCCAGAAGGATTTGAAAAGGCGCAATGATGGCTCCGAAATTGACGTGTCAATTGGCTATCATTATTTGTTGTTGCATGAAGAGGAAACTCTTCGGATTCTATGAGCGGTGATTGGGGGAGTCTCGCGTGGCAGGGTCTTCGCATTTACGACACCCATTGCGGAAGCCTTAATGCTTAGGGCAACTTTTCAAAGCGCTGTTTAAAGGGGAGAAAGGAGGCCAGGGTGGCGTCCTTCCTGCAATACTCTTTCGTTCCTTCCATAGAGACCCTTCTCTTTTCTCTCTTTTCCTTTCCACAAATTTGCTTGTGTTCTCCTTGGCTGGGGAACATGAAGTGCCCAAATGATGTGGTTTCGGAGATAACTTTGGTGGATCTGGAACGGATACGCTGCCTCTATAGAGTTCCTCAAGATGTCATCATGTGGCTCCCGAAGGCCGATGATAGGGTAACATCGGAGCCAGGAGCTGGAGTGTTCTGCTACGAGGAAATTTTAAGGGCAGGCCTTAGGTTTCCTCTTCATCTGCTGGTGCAGGAGATGATGAGGTTTTATAACATATGTCCCACCATGGTAGCTCCAAATAGTTGGTGCAATATCATCGGATTTATCTCGATGTGCATTCGTGTTGGGGTAACTGCAACCCTTCCAATATTCCGGGTATGCTACAACTTAGTTTCTGGGAGGGCCTCTGAGTGGCCTTACATTGGCCCCTGAAAATCTTTTAAGATGATCACAGATAATCCATCGTCATAAAAGAGTGGAAGTCCCAATTTTTTGTGGTTGAAGGAAATATCGGCTCGATTTTCTCGGTGTGGGAGCGTTATGTGAAGGATCTAGAGGCGCACCTAGAGTTATCCGAGCAGGAGAAGAAGGATTTGATCACCTTGCGTAGCAGTCGAGTACTTCCGGTCAGCGCCCTTCTATCAGAGGATGCCCTTTTTGCTGCTAGATTGAGTCTTATCAACCCTCGTGGTAAGCCTTATTTTGCAATCAATGTGCTAAGGTAATTTTAATTTTGACTTTTGCATGATTTAATCGATGAATCGCATTGTGCCCGTAGCCGAATGGTCAGCATTTGTAGGCCAAATGAGAGAGGAACTGTGCAAACGCCACAGGAGGTCTAGTTCCAGCGATAAGTATAGGGCCGAGAAGAGGTCCCGCCACTCTGGCTCCCATTCTAGGGGGCCAGGAAGGATGGCACTGGCCGCCGTCCCTCGCTACCACAGGATGAAAGTGTTGAAGTACCAAACCTTCGGTGCTGGAGGAAGGTCTGTTTTTGGGGGGAGATCAGGTTGCCACAGGGATTCTAGAGGAGGCTATTGGAGTCTCCCCCCACAGATAGTTGTTTTGTCAGATGATGGCGAGGGAGTAGCGCCAGCTCATTCAGTGATCCCCGTGGTTGGGGTTGCTCGGTCTTCTCCATTGGAGGCCGGCAGCCCTGAAATGTCACAGGTAGACATGGGAAAGACCCATGCTTCAATTGAGGTGGGAGAAATGGTTGTGGCTGCCGAAGCTCAGTCTGGGCTACTCATTGGAGAGTCGGTGGAGACCAAAGGGGAAATCAAACTGGTTGAACCGGTGATCGAGCTTCGCAGAACGTCTCCCATCGAAGGCCCTCCGCTGAAGCACTAGAGGCCCCAAGAGAAACTGAGGCTCCAGAGGAGTCCACAGGGAGCGAAGAAATGTTTGAAGAGGAAGGGGGATCGCCGAGCGAAGGGAATGTCCAAGTTGGGGCTCCCCTCGTCGGAGCTGAAGCACCCGAGGCTCCTCAGATGAGGGCCTTGGTGGAGGAGGTTAGCTGGATGATGGCTCCAGAGGCCGTGACTTCCCAGATCAGCCCTTCGGGAGTGGACTTTCTCTCACACAACCCGAAGGTGGATGATATGTTTGCTGCCTTAATGTGGTTTGTGTTCCATAGGGGAGAGAGTTCCTCGATGGGAGGATATGATCCGGTGGATCTCGTTGATGTGGCCTTTAGGTATACTGGGGTGCCGAATGAAACCTTCCTCCTCACCGAGATCGATAACCTTGCCCTACGAAGATTGCCTCAGATTATGCTTCTCGGGTAAGTCATTATACCGAAACAAAAGTTTTACTCGGTTAGTTCGGTCGCGTTTTCTCACATGCAATTTTTCCGCAGAATGCTTTGATTATGAGGGCGTTAAAATGGCATTTGCACTTGGCCATCGGAGTTTGGGATCAAGCCCAGAGAGAAATCAATTGCCTCAAGGAGAGGGTGGACTCGACAACCACTCTTTCCTGATCCTTGGAGACCTCCCAAAAGGAGCTTGAGAGGATGGGTAAGTCTCTTTCGGCTGCAAGAGAGAGGGCCTCTTAGCTTGTTGTACAGGTCAATGAGCTTCAGGGCTTCCGCGAGCAATCAGACAAGGTCCGTTTGGAGCTGTCGTGAATTCAATCTCAGCATGCCGAGGAGATAGAGAATATGCGGAAATGCTTTGACAATAGGTGGAATGAGATGAGGGCTAGGGCGGATAAAAGGCTTGCTGATGAGGAACGCATGTTCCAAGGGTAGTAGGAACAAATTGCTGACTTAAGTAGGAAATTGGGCAACAGTGAAGATCGGGTTAAATGGCAGCAAGGTCAAATTTCCAAGTTGACTGCCAACCTTGCCCAGTCTTGCCTGGAGAATGAGGGTAAACAATCGCGGATTCATAGTCTTAAGATTAGGCTCCAGCAGGTGGAGACGGACAAGTCAAAGGCTCTCGATGAGGTTTGTGGGTTGAACACGAAAATAACTCAACGGGAGGAAGAGGTATGTTATCTCCTACTATTTTTCATTTTGGCTTTTCGACTTTTGCCTTACTCGGCCCTTTGCCTGTAGGTGAGAAAAATGGGGCTTGAGTTTTAGGCGGCTGAGGACCTTCGAGAGGAAATGGCCTTAGCCATCGAAGGAACTCCGAACTAGAGAAGCAATTGGCTGAAGCAAACGCACGGACCTCCTTGGCGGTGGAGGAATACAAAAACTCTGCTCAATTTATCGAGGAACATAGGGCGGCCTGTGCCGATGCGTTTCGGTTCGGCGAGGAGGAGACACGAGCTAAAATCTCTCAGGCCTATCCGAGTTGGACTTGTCTTTTCTAGAAGCCGAGCATTATGAGAATCGTACCCCGGGGTCCGAGGAAACCGAGTATAAGGAGATCTCGGATGTTGATCTCAAGGCTATTTTGGGCGTTGACACGGTTGCCGAGGTATCTCAATGAAGCACTTTCGAAGAGGGCAAATCGAGTCATGCCTCCCCAGATGCTGCTGCAGGAGACGCTGGGTCTGACCCTAAACCTTGATTTTCCAGGGCTATCATATGTATTTTCTACTTCTTTTCTTTTGTAGTTCGATTAATAATCAATAAATGAATCTTTTATTTTCACCTTGTCGCCTTGGCTGTCGTCTTTTCTTAAGCAATTGATTATGTGCGTTCAGTTATTTTCCCTTCTGCCTACAACAACCCATATCCCACAACTAGGTTGCCTTTGGCATCTTTTAATCAGGCGCCCTACTCAGTCGACTCTGGGCCGAATTTCATCGAGGAATGTCCTTTGGGCTTATTCGAAATAGCTCATCCTAATAGGAGTTGGGATAACTCGGCTAGGGTCAAGGTAAAGTAAATGATTTGTCTGGGCTGAAGAAAAGGTGCCTCGGGCCAAGGTTCTTTAGTCCGAAGCGCAGGTTCGGGCGTAGGGAATATAGCTTTAGGTGACATGATCCGAACGGAGGAAGTTTGGTCCCGAGAAAGGGGGCACATCCGAGCGCCTCAATGTTATTAATGATCCTCTTTGACGAGGGGGCGGAACTCTTCGTTTTCTGCGAGCGCCTACTGAGGCAGTGACACGTGGCGTGTTTTGCGGTAATAGTGTTGGAATTGATGGCCCGGGCGATCAGGATACTCGCCAGGAGTAGTTTAAAAATGGATGGGGAATCGTCGTTAATCACCTTTTCAACTGATCTTCCAAAATTTTTGGATACTGAGATGGCTTTTGGAGGCGAGGGGTGATCGAATGAAGCTCTAAGTAGCGGCGTTAATGGCCATGGGGGGCCCCATAGGAGCCGCACTACGGTAACCGTTAATGGGGAGGTCTTGGCGTCATTGTTCAGACCACGAGTGACTCCAGAGGGCAGCCGAGCAATACCTAGCTGTTTCCATGAGATAGAACAAGCTCCTTCATCTGGCCAATAGTCGGTTGGAGGGGCAAGCAGCATCCCTCCAGCATAGATTGCCGAGTTAGCTCTGCAGCGTGGGGGAGCTTGGCAGTGCCCGAAGAAGATGGAAGCCCCAGTGAGGGCTCATGTACTTTTTTACTTTTTTACAATGAATGGAATAGAGACTTTCAGCAACCTTTGTATCTGGTGCTATCCTTGAAACATTCATTCTCGTTATGTCAGATACACGAACGAGACATTCCTTGAGGGATCTTTGGAGATCCTAGAGAGACTAGGGTATTGCATCCCGTTTTAGCCGAGGTAAGGGGAACTTCATAAGTTCTAGTCAGAGTGTAGTATATGCTTGGTTTTGCGAAACATAACGAGTGTCTCGTTAGCACCGAGGCGAGAGTTGCTATCTTGGTTTGGATCGGGGATAAGGGAACGTTCGGTTTTTCCCAAATAAGGAGACTATCTCAGCTTTGAGCGATGTCTCGGTTTAGGCCAAATATAGCAGATGGCTCGGCTTTGGGCCGAAGCATAGAATAGTTCAGCTAGATCCCCGATAAGTGTCTTGGTCGAAACCGAGGTCAGGCAGATAGTTCTGTCAATCCGAAACAGGAAACGATTCTACATGATATGGCCGAAAACTGTGCGAGTACCTTGGCGAATGGTCCATTCTATGAGAAATTATTTCGTTTTCTGCCTAGGCTGATGAGGCGGATTTGTGATTCGCCAAAGGATGCTTTGTTTTTTGCGTAAGGCATTTATCATGTTGGCCTTTTCCAACGCGGGTCTTTTTAACGTACAAGGTAAGCATTAGATCGCTATTGGAGGGTCATTTTCACAAGGTGATTTCCCATGCTGTCCATATCCCAAGGATCGATGGATGATTTTCTGCATTTAAGGCTCTTGATTCGAGGTAGAGGGAAATCTTTTGTCTTGCATCATGGCCTGGGAAATGTGTTTGGCGCGCTTTGGAAAGCGCTCTTTTACCTTGAACTGTCACGTGGTAGCAGGGCCAGGGCATTTTGAATCTCAGGGTTTTCTGCTTTAATGGCTGCCCCCGGTCCGTTTGCCTATAAAATGGGGAGAGCGGGCCGTGTTAGGCTATCTCCCAAGACTTTCATTGACTGGCAAGGGTTTTCATGGCATTTGTTTTATTAAAGTTGAAAGTGGAGAGTTTGAGCCTTCTTTTTGAAGGCTAGCTCGCCCCAAATAGCTGGGGTGATGGAGAAGCTGCTGAAGAGAGACCAGTCCTAAAGGGAGAAATTCTCGGAGGTCATATGAAGAGCGCACGGGAGGACCGCAGAGGTCATATGGGGAGTGCACGTATGCGCTTCCTGTGTGTCCTTTGTCACTTGCCATGGGGACCACTGGAAATGCAAGGCATATGTATCCCCCATGACTAATATGGATTTCGCCTCCTCCCTCGATTTGGATTCCTCAGCTTATCCGCTTGAGGAATCTTTTACTACGTAAAGAGGGAGGAGGGTTGTGTCGGTCTGCTTGTCCCCTGCTTATGTTGTTGTGCAGTGGCTGGCAGTCCAGCACTCCGCTTGGGGGATGCTTCCTCAGCATCGGTATCCATAGGTCATGTAAGAATAATTGCCACGAGTCACAAACTGTCTTTTAATAAATTTAAAAATAATTTAAAGAATTCCCATACTTTCTTAAGCTGAACAAGCATATAATATCCAAGAGATTCCATCAAATCAAATCAATATCTACTAGCAAAAGTTAAGAATTTAACAAGCATATAACATCATATATCCAAGAGATTCTACCAAATTAAATCGATATCTATCAGAAAAGTTCAGAATTTAACAAGCATGTAACATTAGATATCCAAGAGATTCCACCAAATCAAATCGATATCTATCCGCTTTATTTATTATAACCACACGGAAGTTCAAAGGATAACTCATTTTCTCTTGGCAAAAGGCTCTCTATTAAATATATTCATAAAATCCACTTTTTGAGCCTTCAAATTTAAAGGTTCATGCCACCCATACCTAAAGAGCCCCGCGATAATGCCTAAGTCTACGGGCCAATTAATCCATTAGTGGATCAAAATTATGTGACTAAAAATTAGAATGAAAGTTAATTGATGGCAAATGAACTTGAGTTATAAGCATATAATACTTTCTTTTTCATCCAATGCGAGTGTTACAATCTCTTCTTCTTATAATAACACTTTTTTTTAATTGAATATTTTTAAAATGTTACAATCTTCTCTCCTTATAATGTAACATTCATATAGCATGCCATAAGCTAGCTAGAATCTACTTCCAAACTAAGTTGTATGCCATAAGTTAGCTAGAATCTACCCCGAATTGGATCATTGGTGCTGTAATGGTAGCTTCATGCATGGCGGAATTCTATCACCGTTTCATAAGTAATTCTTTTTTATGCCCACTAACTTTCATACACTCACATCTACTTTGATACTATTATAATTTGTAACGCCTCAAACCTATTGCTAATCCAATTAACCTATTAACGAGCCAAAATCATATGACCCAAAAACTCGAGTACATTCACATACTTATGTTGGCTTTGATACCATTTGCAACGCTTCAAGTTCAGCTGCTAAACTAATTACCTTATTAGTGTATCGAACCTACGTGATCCAAAAATTTGAATAAAAATTAATTAATAAAAAATAAATTTGAGTTATAAATATATAATATTTTTTAATTTGAAACTATTTTAGGGACGTAGCACTGCCACTAAAAGGGCTTTTCCCATCGCTACGACATCCCGAGAGGAGGACGATGAGGCCCATGCTCGCAGAGGAAAGAAGTACTGTGCACGTAAGACAACATCAGGGACCATGTGGCGGAGACGGTGAAGCACAACAATTCTAGAATGAAACATGCATTATTTTGTGCCCTTCGGTTCACTTTCTGTATTTAAGATTCTCCCCAAGACTCCAGTGCACAAGGGGCTTTAAGCAATAAAGCGGCACTAAGCATTTTATTTTGTTCTTAATGCTTAAGAGTCATGCTTTGTGCACCATGCACGATGTAAAATGCAAGCATCGCACGCGGTGATTCGTCTGCACACGCGAGGAACCCAGCGCATGATGGACCTTACTTTATAAAAAATTAATTTTTACTGAATTTTTTGCGCACGGTGTGTATGATTCTGCTTCGCGCATGGTTCATAAAGCATTTGCCAATGCTTAATGGTGACCATTATGCACGAGGGGTTTTGATGGTTGATATCGTGTCTGAAGGAATACATAATAGAGGTTTATTTTAGCTGCATTGTCCAATCAATGTATTGTGTTGAGATCATCATCAGGATTTTCTTATATTTTCTAATCACAACTCTTTACACAATATGTACATGGACATGCCATCTGTATATAATTATCAAAATTTTAGCAATTCAGATTAGATTCGCCTGCCAAATCTGCAGGTCACCCAATTACCCATGGTAAGATGATTTATTTGCCCAATAGTTGAGCAAAATTGGATTTCAGCGAGTCTATCTCTCTGCTACGTTGACCTCAGAGCCCTTCAGATTCCTAACATTCATGATGCAATGACCGACTTGAACTTCACATAGGTCTGACACTATTCAACCAACCTTGAAGGTTGCAAAACCAGCTGGTTATAAAACTGGCCGATTACATAAAATCAACCTCAAAAAAAGACCTTAACATAAATGAGAAGAAGATTTCTTTAAACCGACCTAAGTCCTAACAATGGTAGGCTTAAATCAATTTTCCAGGAGAGTTATTTTTACTTGCAACCTAGACAGAAGCGAGCATTTTTCTTCTTTAGAGATTAAATAGAAGTGAACGCTCTTTAGAAAGACTATGTCACATTACTATACCGTAGAAAGACATGAGACATACAAAATGATTTGTTGACGCTTCAAAAGATCTGAGCAATAATGCAAGAATTACATCCACCGTGCCAAGTCTTCATGGTTACAAAGAAACACTAGATTTCCAATATATTAATCAACAATCTTCTCCGTGCATTCTTATCTCATTGAGAAGGAAAACAGAGAAACATGATCTCCTTAGCTTCTTGTATCCATCTTGGTTCAAGTTCTCTCCTTACCTTCTTGTGTCTATCTTGGTTCAAGTTCTGTCATCGACACCTCATTTAGTGACATTGGTATTGACCTGCTCAAAGATTGGTCAGGTGTATCTTTATTCTTTCTCATGTATAATGCTGGCCGAGAAGGAGCTTTAAGGGACATAGATTTACTATCGAGCATTAGAACAACCATAGATATGTCAGGCCTATCAGATGGATTCTCCTGAACACACAAGAGTCCAATTTGAATGCATTTTACGACCTCACTTCCTGGGCAATGGCCATCTAATGCGGGGTCCAATATTTCAGAAAATTTTCCTTTCTTCCACTTCTTCCATGTCTGCATTGAATGAATTTATTTAGAAAATAATACAAAATGGAATAACATCATGCATCTATTTAAATCACTTGACTGACAGCTAGTAATAACTCCACCAATCAAAACTTGGATTGATTCTGAGTCTGGCTAATACTTCTTGGAGTGATCCTCGAACGACAAACCAATCAAAGAACTCGACTGACAACTTGTGATAACTCCACCAATCAAAACTTGGATTGATTCTGAGTCTGGCTAATACTTCTTGGAGTGATCCTCGAACGACAAACCAATCAAAGACCTAATGATAGCCCTAAAAATAAAGCCAATCTAAAAAGATCCAAGCCCGATTAAAAAGGTCATTGAAAATGCATGTCCCAGGTTTCGACCTGATAAACCTTATTAACTATAATTGGTACATTTTGGATTACTTTTTGAAAAAAAAAATAGTTAAAGGCTAGGAAGCAACTTCAAAATTAAGGCGATCTAAAAAAAAAGACCCAAGCTCAATTAAAAGAGGGTCCTCAAAAGGCATGCCTCTTGTCCTAATCTGATAGGCTTCTCTAATGACTAAAAGCCATCCGATAAACCGACCATGGTTAGTATTAGTAAGCACAAAGTTTCAAAACTCTAAAACTCAAGAAGTTTAAGGCTAGACTTCTAAAAGTAGATCTGTCTCGAGAAGTTGACTAACGTAAAAGATTTGGAAAAATCTTAAGAAAACTATGCGCCATAGAGTAAGCTAATGTGCTCTTAATTAAGTCGAGGACTAATACACCAGAGTCCAATAAATGATTCCTACAGGCATCAATTCAATCAGCTTGGTTTAGAATATTTACCTTTCTAAGTCATTTCAGAACATTTAAATAACCGACCTAAATTACTTAAAAAAATTACAAACCAAAAAAGCCAAACAAAAATACTTAAAGAAAATTTCTATTCCATTAAAAGTTCTTCCATACATGTGTAAGGCTCCTGTGGCTAAGCAACTAAAAAAATGTAGAAGAACGCCAAAAAAAATTGGCCCAACAGAAGAAAACCAAAAAAGGAATCAAGATCGCCAAGTTACCACTCCCCTTCCGAGAAGCTCATCAACAATAGAGCCATTGCAGCTTCCTCTCAAGCTGAAGATTCTTTGGCCCCAGCCTTGACAGTGTCTTCGTTATCTTCTTAGCCTAGATCAAGGCTTCCGAAGTTTAAGTGCTGAGGACGAGGATTCCACTTCAAACTTCTTCCTTACTTGTTTAGATTTGATAAGTTCAAAACATTTGTGTAAAATGCAGAACTAAAGGTTATTATTGATCTCACTTAAATTTTCTTTTAAAAAAGATCTGAAGTATAGGAGCTTGATCATTCATAATCGGAGAAGCCAAGCTTAAATTAGCATGTACTAGAGCCTCCTCCTCGAATAGGACGTTGGGAGGTCTCTGCTTAAGTAACAACATGGACTACTACTAAAATGGAGAAAGAACAGGGCCCTAATAGATCGGAGGTTATGCTACTATCAGTCTGCTCTAAACTGCTAGTTCTTGTCAACCATGGACGCAAAGAAGAAACAGTTCTTCTATTTAATGTATGGAAGATGCATTGCCGATCAAAATCTTTTGTCTTTGTGGACAGAAAAATACCATCATCTGACTTTAGCCGAATTAATGCTCCTTTAAAGCAAAGGATTATCTTCAATTAAAAGGTACTACAAGTTAGGGCACCTACTGACGTAAATCTAGAAGGAAGACTGACCATTAATCCTCCTTTGTAATGCTAGATTATCGAAGATAAGATTACCTCTTAACAAAAAACACTACATAATATATGCTCTATAAGTCGTGTGAGAATAATTGCCACGAATCACAGTATCATTGTTAATAAATTTAAAAAATATATCAAACGAGTACTCACACCGCCTTTCCTCATATATGATAGAATTTAATAAGCATATAGCAACTAATATCCAAGAGAATCCACCAAATCAAATCGATATCTATCCGGTTTATTTATTACAACCACCAGAATGTTCAAGAATATCTCCCTTTCTCATGAAATCCATTCTTCGAACCTTCGAATTTAAATGCGATATCGTCCAAGAGAGTGCCTATAAAAAGCAAGCCAGTGTTTGGAAGCATAGCACAGGAATCGACCCAGAGGTCTAAACAGCCCAATGTCACCGACATCTGGCACTGGGACGCCCAGAACCCGCCGGAGAGGGTTGGCCAAGATCCTCATCGGCTGGTCCCATTCCACCCGTGCCCAAAGAGCCCCGCCACTGGGAGGGCCTTCCCCACCGCTAGGACATCCCGGGAGGATGACGACGAGGCCTATATTTGCAGAGCAAAGAAGCGCTGTGCGCGGGAGAACAATAGAGACCATGTGGCAGAGCCGGTGAAGCTAGCAAGAAAGAATAGAAAATGATGGAAAGGATGGAAGGGAAAAAAATATAATATCAATTATCTTACTTGGATAGAGAAGGAACAAAGAAGAGAAGAGTTATGTAACAATTGTATCCCTTCAGAATAGAAAATGAACTGTTGAAGTGAAAAAATAAAGAATAGAAAATGAAGAGATATTTTGGTTTTTCATTCCCTTCATCTCTTTCTTTCACCCATTCCCTTCTCCTTCTTTCTTTCATTCTCCTTTCATATAAGATAATTTATGACATTTCTCCTTCTTTTCCTTTCCCTCTCCTTCATTCCCTACCATCCAAATAGATCCTAAGCAATAAATCGACATTATACGTGAGGGGTTTTGATGGTTGATATATATACATAACAGAGGTCCACTTTAGCTGCAACGTCGAATCTATATATTGTGTTGAGAGCATCATCAGGATTTTCTTATTTATATATATTTTTATCGCAACTCTCGCGCAACATGTAGGCAGACACGACGTCTGTATGTTATTATCAAATTTTTAGCGAGCCCGATTAGCTTTGCTTGCCAAATCCGCAGGTCACCCATTCGCCCATAATAAAATGATGTCCAATCCATCTCCCTACCGTTTCATCCACCCAGGTGATAGAAACCATCAGAGATTTCTTCTCTTGGAAGGGATATTAAATATGCTCTCTCTCTCTCTCTCTCTCTCTCTCTCTCTCTCCTTGTTAAGGGCACCTCATTATAGACCCATGCCCATCAATCGAAGCTTTTGTCCAGGACCAAAATCAAACCTTTTAGAGCCTCTGATTATAATTCTTTTCTCCTTTCTGTTCTATTTCCTTCACTTATTAGAAGCTACATGGATGTAATAGATTATAAGCTGGATTGTATTTTGGGTTGGAAACTAAGCTATAGGCATAAATCATAAGAATTGAAGAGCCATCTTATTAATAACTGATGTGATATAGCCTATGATGGGTAATGGCTAGTCCTTTAATAATTTTATTCTTACACTAATAGGAGCATAAGCAAATGTATACGATATCAAATCTACAATCGTCATGGCTATATTATATTAACTTTCTACCAATGCATTAATCATGCATTTCAACTTAAGCCTCAAACTGTTACTTAGGTTCATGTCGTTGTTGCTCCTCAGGCGCTTGTTATTAATTGCTGCTCTTCATACTAGGGTGGATACTTTTACTTGATACCTTGACTTTGATGCTAAATGTCATATTATCTCTAATATGTTAAACTTGTCACTTCAAATCAAGTTAACATTAGAGGAAGGCCAGGTCTATTCATTACTCATATTAGCTCTCATTCTCTTCCTACATCTTTTCATCCTTTATTTTTAAATAACATCTTATATTGTCCATCTCAACTCAACTAAGCCTTTTCCAACTACATAGGGTCAGCTACATGAATCTGATTCCTTCACTCTGCTCTATTTAGGACTAAATCGATACTTAAATTATAAATAGTTATATCTTTTTTAATTATTTTTATTTATATTAGTTTAGGTCTATCTCTACCTCTATCATTACCATAAATTGTTAAAAGATTACTATTTCTAATTGAAGCATCATAAGATCTTCATTGTATATGTCCAAACCATTACAATCGGTTTTATTTCATTTTATCTTCAATTGGGACTACTCCTATCATTTCTCATATATGTTTATTTCTAATTCTATCTCTTAAAGTTTTACCATATATCAATTTTAACATGTGCATTTTTATTACACTTAATTTATTCATATATTATTTCAGTATTGCCCAGCACTTTATTCCATATAGCATAACTGGCCTAATAGCAGTTTTATAAAATCTTTCTTTCAATTTTAATGGGTTGCATCGATCATACAATACTTAGGAAGCACTCCTTCACTTAATCCATCCTGTTTTAACTTTATGATTCACAACTTCACCTACCTATTTCACCTTCTTGCTGGATAATTGATCCTAAATACCTAAATTTTTTACTTCTTATTATTTCTTGGCTTTCAATCTTCATTGTCTCTTCATTTATATTTTTACTTTTGCTAAAATTGTATTTCATGTATTAAGGTTCCTTAGGTTCCAAAGACTCTCTTTAAATCTCTAACTTAGCATTTACTCAAGATTTAGTTTCAGAAAGCAACACTATATCGGTTGCAAATAACATACACCATAGGATATCATCTTGAATATACTTTATTAATTCATCTATAACTAATGCAAAAAGTTACAAACTTAAAGCAGATCCTTGATGCAAACTTATAGTAATTTTAAACTCACTAGTTTCTCCTATTGTTGTTTTAAAAATAGTTATTGTTTATCATACATATCTTTTATCAATTCTATATATCTTTTGGTAACTACTTTTTTTTCTAAAACCCATCATATTATTTCTTTAGGTACTATATTATATGCCTTTTCTAAATTAATAAAGACCACATGCATGAAGCTCTTTTTTCTTTTTCCTAAACCTTTTCATCAATTTTTTTAATAAATAAATAGCTTTATGGTTGATCTTTCATGTATAAATCCAAATTGATTATTTAACACTAAAGTTTTAACTCTTATTCAATTTTCTATTACAATCTTTCATAGTTTTATTGTATGACTCATCAACTTAATTTTTTATAATTTATACAGTTTTGAATATCTTCTTTATTTTTGTATATGACTATTAATATACTTTTTCTTCAATCATTCAACGTTCTTTTAGTTACTATAATTTTTTTAAATAAATTAATTAACCACATGACTCCAATATCTTCTAAGCCTTTTCAAATATGATGATGATTAAACCTAATTTAAAATAATCAAACCCATTTAATTAAACCTAAAAGTAGGTGGTTACTTTTTGGGATGGGATTCACAGCGACATTTCATGAAACACATTGTGAAATCTTAACAAATTAATTAGAATCATCTTCTATTCTTAGAAAAATTCTAGAACCAAATCCTAATAGATTAATTTTGCAATGAAGTCTTAAATAAAAAAAGGGTTTTGAGGATTCATCACCTATAAATAGCTTGGAAATTAGTTGACAAACCCTCTTTGTCCTCTTCTCTTTCTCTACTCCTACTCCTACCCTACCTTTCTTATTTTCTGATCTGGAGTTGGCTGGCGATCGATGTTGATAGGTGGTGGGAACCGCTAGTTTCCTTTTGGCCACAATTCTCGGTTCAGCCACCAGGCTGAACACTAGCGACCCATTTTGTTGGAGTTGGATGCTGCCTTTGATGGTCAGCAATGGAGGTTGAGAAGATCAGGCATGGATGATCCTGGTAGGGTTTGAGAAATTGGAATTTGGGCAAGGGAAACTATTGATCGATATCTAGATTTTGGATCCCCTTTCTTACCGAGTGATGAATCAACATCACTGTGCCTTGGGTGGTCATCGCCAGACTCATCGTCTCCAAGGGAGACCGCCACCGCTGCTGTCGCTTGAGCCAAAGTTGGCCATCGATTGATGGGAGGAAGAAGATAGTTATGTCTTCTTGTTTAGTTCGGCTGGGCTAAGCGAGGAGATGGGCTGGCTGAGCTAATGGGCTGGGTCGAGCTCCTGAGTAGAAAGGCCTGGTGAGTAGAATTGGGTACTGGGCCGTGCTGCCCATGGGCTAGAATGGCTCGGCATGAACCGGCCTGTGCCTGGCATGGCCCGATCTGCTACAGTATTGGGCCATGCCAAGCATGGCCCAATACTACGTGCCATGCCAGGCTCAGAAATTCCAGCTCACAGACCAAGCCTGGCACGACCCATGATGGGCCTGGGATGGCGTGGTCCTGCCGTGCCAGGCATGGCATGGCCCACATGGGCCTGGGCTGTGCCGACCCACAAGGGCCTGGAGGTCATGGCAAGGACTTGAGCCAGCCAAGCTTGCTCTCCAACTCATTGAGCGAGCGCTTGAGCCGGGAGGACTCGAGACGGGCTTCGTCGTGCTTTTGGGTGGCATGGAGGAGCTTCCGAGAGAGCTCCACCATGGCGAGGCGCCACTCGTCGGCTCTAGTGGCGACGACAGTGGAGGAGGAGGGGGCGGCAGAGGAGGATGGGATGAGCAGGGGCTGCGGTGGGTGAAGGGGAGGAAGAGGGAGAGGAGGATGGCGGGGGAGGTGGTGAGGGAGGAGGCGGCATGCTTGAGGCTGTTGGTGTCGAGAGGGACGATGGAAATCTTCTCTCGGTGGAGGACTAGCAATTGGCGTAGGAGACGAGCGGTCGTCGCCGACGACCTAGGGGGCGTTGGATCTCGAAGAAGGCTTCTTCAGACCCATCGATTTAGAGGAGGAGGTGGAAGGATGGAGAGGAGTAGGCTGGTGCTTGTAAGACAGGGGGATGGGTCGTGCCTGGCATGACCCGTGGTGGGCCGTACCAAGCACGGCCTGTAACATGCCGTGCTGGATTAGCAATTTTTTTAACGGGCTGTGCTCGGCATGGCCCGTTTATTAAAGGGCCATGCTAGGCAAGGCCCCATTTTTGATGCGCCTGATAGGCCTGGGCCGTGCCATGCTAGGCACGGCCTAGTGCCCACCTCTACTGGTGAGTGTAGGTGAGTCATGGGTTAGATGGGCTGGGCGAGCTATCGATAACTCTATGGAAAAGTCTGTGTACTGCGTGCGGTGTAAGACGCACGCATCGCACACAGTGATTGGTTCGCACATATATGGGTCGAGGATATTTTTATCCTTTTTCCATCACACGTGGCCATACATGTGCGCAGACCAATCACTATGCATGATGTACACGGTGCATAAAGAGTTTTCCTAACTCTATTATCTAGCAGCTACTTTTATGTATCTATCTTTATCATTAAAAGTTTTATTTTTAGCATTGATAGTTGCTGCTTGGTTATCATAGTGCATAAGCATAAAAGGAATTAGTCTTAAGCACAAAGGGATATCTGCTAAGAGATTTCTAAGCCACTCAGCCTTAAAATTTTCATTTTCTAAGGCAGAAAACTTGGATTCCAAATTGGACCGAACAGTGCAAATTTGTTTGGATGATTTCCCAAAAACAGCACTTTCACCAGTAAAAATATAATCACTATCTTAGCTGAATTTGAGATTCAGTTGGCATTGCTATACCTCTTCAATACAATAAAAAATCTACTATATATTAAATCATAATCAATGGTCCCTCTTAAGTACCGAAGTACTCTATAAATGGTAATCCAGTGATCCTTATTAGGACTTTGAATATATCTATTCAATCTGCCCACTACATAAGCAATATTAGGCCGGATATAGTTTATCAAGTATATAAGATGATTAATAACTAGGGCATAATCATGTTATGAGACAATATCTTCTAGTTTTTAAATTATAAATTAGCATTATAAGAAGTAGAGTCATGCTTACAATATAGTGCTCTTATGACAATATGATATATTTGGTGTCCTAAATATTTTAATATCTAAGATCACATTACCCTCCCCCATGTCTTTCATATCAGATTTTGGATGATAAAAACTTTTTAGTCAATCAACAATTTCTAAATTGCTACTCATGATAACAATATCATGTGCATATAAACAAATAATCACTAAAGCATGATCAACAATCTTAATACAATACATTTATTAGGATCATTTATCACAAATCCATCAGTAAGCAGAACTTTATCAATCTTTTATGCCATGATTTAGGTACTTATTTTAATCATTACAAAGACTTGACCAACTTACAAACATTATGTTCATTTCTTGGAACCATATACCCTGCAAGTTAAACCATATAAATTTCTTTTCTAAGTTTCCATTAAAAAATGCAATCCTTACATCCATTTAATGAATTACAAATTTATAAATGGATGCTAATGTAATTAAGAATCTAATGAATGTAATTCTAGTGGCAGGAGCAAAGGGTGTCAAAATAATCAACACTTTCTTTTGCGTATTTCCTTTAGCCATTAATCTAGTTTTAAATTTATCAATTGAATCATTTGGTTTTAGTTTTCTTTTAAAAATCCATTTACATATGATTTTTGGGCACCAAGAGGTAAGTCAATTAATATCCAAGTTTGATTGAATAAAATAGACTTAATCTCACTATTGATTGCCTCTATCTAGAATGGTGCATCAAGTGAAGTTACAACTTCTTCATAAGTTGAAGGGTTATTATCAATTAAAAACATATAAAAATCAATCCCAAAACTTGTCTCTTTCCTAACTCTCTTACTCTTTCTTAATTCTACTTCATGTTCTTCACTAGTCTCTTCCTTATGTTCATTTTGAGATAGTGACAAATTTCTCTACATTGATTTTAAAGAGAAAAAATGTTTTCAAATAATTCTACATTTTTAGACTCTACTATAGTGTTTAGTTCCGTATTTCTATTTTTACTTCTTAAAACTAAAAACTACACAACACTGTCTTGTGCATAGCCAATCAAAGCACAATCAAAAGTTTTATGATCTAAGTTTCTCATTTTAGGTTAAGGTAGCAATACTTTTTCTAAAGATTCTCACAATTTTAAGTATTTTAGGTTAGATGCATGACCTTCCCACAACTCATATAGCGTCTTGTCAGTTTTGTTATAAGAAATTCTATTCTGAATATGATAAGTTGAAAGAATTACTTCCATCCATAAGTTTAAGTGTTCTATTAAACCAATTAAAAGTGCATTTATCATCTCTTTTAAGGTTTTATTTCTTCATCCAACTACTACATTAAACTTAGGTGAGTATGGAGGAGTAACTTTATGTATTATTTTTCTTTCTTCATAGAACTTTTAAAAGGAGTATATTCATATTCTCCTTCTCTATCCGACTTAAGTCTTTTAATTCTTTTATTATATTTATTTTCTACTTTAGCTATATATTGCTGAAATTTTTTTAAAAGCCTCCTCTTTTGACCTAAGTAAATATAATTTAGTAAATTTATAATAATTACTATAAAGATGGGATATAAATGTTTAATGCCTCATGTTATAGTATGTTTTAAGCCTCCTAAATATGTATGGAATAAACATGGCAATTTAGTTTTTTCTTTCAATAGATTTACAACTTTTTTTAGGAGTTTTGGTTTCCACACAAGTCTCACATTAAGTAGTGTAAAATGAAGAAACATTATGTAATAAACCTAATTTTTCATTTTATTAACATATAAATAATTAACATGTCCTATTCTAACATGCTATAAATCAAAAGAGTCAATTAAGTAAGCAAAAGAACTTGTATTATTATTATTCATGATTTCAAGAACATTCGAAACGAACATACCTTGATTATAATAAGCTTTTCTAATAAAAATACTATTCTTAGTCATAACAATTTTATTAGGTTTAAGACTTTAACTCCAATCTTTCCTAGTAAGGAAACTAAAACTAAGTTGTCAAGAATATTCAAAACAAATAGAACTTAATTAGAATAACTTTTCCTAATAAAAAAGTATTCTTAGTCATAATAATTTTATCAGACTTAAAAAGAAATCTTAACTCCAACCTTTCCTGTTAAGAAAATAGAAACTAGGTTATAGCAAATATCCTGTACATGCAGCCCATCATTTAGTTAAAGGATCTTTCCTAAAGTTAGTTTAAGGAGAATTTTCTCTTAGTCGATCATAGGTGAAGGTCTTGAATCACCCATAAAAACTTATTGATCACCTTTGCTTAGTAGGATGTAGAATGCAAAAGCATTTCTATTATCATAAATATACTGGTAGTCTCAAAGTTTACCCTTAATCATTCGATCCCATTACAAAACCAACACAGCAATAATATCTGCCTTAACCAAATTGGCCTTGTAGGATTGTCAATTCTCTTTCTATATTTGCACTGAAGAGCATGGCATCCCAGTTTGCCATAGAAGTAGTAGTTTCCTTTGTTTTTGAAGGTAGTGCTCTAGTTCTTTTATTTTGGATTAAAGGGCTTTTTACCTTTGGGTTGAGCTATGCCAGGCTTAAGCTCCACCAGAAGGCCGACTTGCCCAAAGTCAAGGTTGACTCGAAGAGTCAAGGCCAACCTAACAAGGCTAACCTGAAGAGTCAAGCTCAACTTGAAGAGTCAAGGCCAACCGGATCAAAATCAAGACCAACATAAAGAGTTAAAACTAATTTGAAGAATCAAGCTCAACTTGAAGAGTTGAGGTTAATTTATCCAAAATCAAAAAATTAATTAACCATAAGAGCCATGGTCGACCTAACTAAAATCAACTAACCTAAAGAATTAGGGCCAATCTTATCAAAATCAGCCAACCTAAAGAGTTAAGGCTAACTTAAGCTAATTTTGGCTTTTATCGAACAAGATCAGTTATTAAAAATTAACTTAAAAGTATTAGCAATGTCTAGGCTTGTAGAAGGGTGGCAGCAAAACAACAACAAAAAATTCTACCAAAATAGCCTAGATCAATGAAGAGCAAGTCGATCGAAGACCTTGGAAAGTATTCTAAAATCTTCATAAGTTAAAGGGATGTCCTCCTCATAAGGCATAATTCCCATGAACATCCTTAAAGTGTTCCAACTACTCTCGAAGCTAACCTTAATTTGCAAAGCTTTTTCAAGTCTGGGTATCGACCTTAATTAATAAAGCTTTCTCAAGCCTGAGCATCAACCTCAATCAGCAAAGCTTCCTCAAGTTTGGCATTGACTTTGGTTGGTAGAACTTCATCAAGCTTTAAGCATTGACTTAAGAGTTTTGGCATTAGAAGGAGTCACCTTCAATAATTCTCCAAGCTAATTTAAGATCGATGAATAATTTTTTCAAGATGCAGATTTGACATAAAAGTTAGCCAACACGATATCGATGAAGCTTCAAGATTGACCATCGCTCATGAATCGTTGAGCTCGACCTAAGCTGACAGTCTAAGATTATCAAATTAGCCTATGTCTATTACTCATTGAGCTCAATTTGAAGATAATCTTCATGAGATTACTGGATCATTAGAGAAGAGACAAATGGCCCCGAGATAGAACAGTTAAACAAAGGTCTTAGCTACTTTTATGACTTGAGTACGAACTAAAGCTCAACCTTCAAAAATGGATGGCAGGTAGTATGGTCTAATTTGGCTTGCTTATCTTATGGCGATATATGATAGAATCGGAGGTCATTACAAGGTGATTAGTATCACATAGACATCTATACGAAAGAAGAGAGCTTTATTAAGAAAGATTTTCTTTTTAGGAATCATCGACCTAGCAAACTTTGATTAGCACTCTACTTACTAAGAAAGCTTAAAACTAGTTCGAAAAGGTATCAACCGATATATATTAAGGGAATATTCTTCATTGATTGAACTCACACTACAACAAAAATATGGTATAGCAATACTTTTTTCCCAACGCTACTTTGTAACATCAAAAAATGCCAAAAGCTGCCGATGCTTTTGGAAAGCGTCAGAAGTTTACCAATGTAACGAAGCTTATAAGCATCATGGCAACATTTTTTTTTCAAACTTTTTCAATTTTCACAAAACCCCAGTGCAAGCGCCCATGCTAAAAAATTTGGAAACCCCAATTCAATAAGCTGTTCAAGTGGTGGGACATCTAATTCTTCTTCTTCATATGTATCCACCTGATTATCTATTTGTTTTCCAGATCTTAATGTATGAATGATACTTAATTGGTTAATCTGGGCTCCTTGTTTGGATCCTTGGATGTTTAGGTTCCTAGGGTTAGCTTTGGGCTGACTTGGTAGCTTATCCAATTCTCTTCCATTGAATGTTGTGGCTAGTTATCCTATCTGAGTTTTTAGTTTTACAATGGATTGTTTGTATGAGTGAAGGAGTTGAGTATTCATTTCTAGCCCTTTCAATGCTTGTAACACCTTCTCTTCGAAAGTAGGATCATGATTATTTGGTGGAGGTTAAGGAGCACTTGCATATTGAGAATACGATATACTTCTGAATTGGGTCTCCTGATGGTTAGGCATAATTGATGTTGGACTGATGATAGGTTGGGGTTTCCATAAAAAAATTGGATAATTTTGCTAGGTAGGATTGTAAGTATTCGAATATGGACCATTTTCTGGTCTAGGAGCCATTCGGGTTTGGGCTTGTTCCTGAATAAGCTCAGAAAATTGGTATGCGGCTGGATATTCACCTATAGAATGGGTCAGACTCAAATAGATTATACAAACCTCATGTAATTGAGTAGATGGGAAAATATGTTTCTAACTTGTAGAATTCGATCAAGTTTTTGGGATAGTTCATCAATTTTGATATAGATGTCTATAGACTGACCTATGCTGTATATTTCACCTCTCTTAGGTTCTGTGGGAGGATCTCTACGGGTAGCAAACACGTGGTACCAGAATTTTTTACTTAGAGTTTCAAGAAGCTGCAATGTCTCATGTTTACTTTTTAGCATAAATGTTTCTCCACATGAGGCATCCATCATATGTCAATGCCTTTCTAACAATCCATCATAAAAACATTGAATTAACTGCCATTTAGGTATTGCATGGTGCAGATATTTTCTAGTTAATTCTTTTAATCTCTCCCACGTTTCATGAAACATTTCTCTTTCTAACTGAAAAAAACTGGTTATGGCTTTTCTGACTTGATTCGTTTTTTCTATAGGAAAGTATTTCTTAAGAAATTTCCTCTAAATTGGTTCCAAGTTGAAATTATAGTTTCTAGTGAATTTAACCAATACTTGGCTCTATCTTTTAGGGAGAAAGGGAATAACTTTAGCCTAAGTGCCTCATTGAAGAAATTTTGAATCTTGACAGTTGAGCAAATTTTTAAGAATTCATCTAAGTGTTTATAGGGATCTTCATTTGTAAATCCATGGAAAGCTAGTAACATTTGGATTACACTGAACTTAATTTCATATTGGACAGCCTCTACTTGGGGTACTTGTATGCATGATGAATATGTATATTGTAAAGGGACGAAGTACTCTTTCAATTGATGTGGTGGATTATTTTCTTAATTAAGATCCATAATGCGTGCTCTATTTGCTTTACAAGTTCTCTCTATTTCAGGATTTAAGGGTATGAGGTTGGGTTGTAACAATCGGTGACCAAGCATATACCCTACTAATACACTCTAAAGCAAACAGTAATTCAGTTTTTTTTTTTAAAACTAATGTAATAGAAGAGAAAGAAGAAGATTCTAAAGGAAATATCCTAAAAGATTCCTAGAACTAAGAGCAATAAAGAATAATTTAGTTAGGGATTAATAATTATTAGCAATCAAGTTAACAAAGATTAGACTCTCTACCCTAGGTTTAACTTAGATCTAGAGAGCTCCTAACTTTCAAGACTGCCTTGGAGCCCTTCAAGTTAAAAATTAACTGATCAACTAGCCAGTTAAGGGTAAGGTCAGTGGGAGTCCCCTCGTCGCTTATTAGGTAAGCAAACGGAACCAATTAAGTAATCACTTTCCTTTCCTTTTCTAGACACCAGTTAAGCAGTCAGTCCTGACCTAGTCCAACTCTTTCGGGTGTCTTGTCCTATTGAGCTCGAGTTTCTTAGGGGCTGACATCTAGTTAATTTTAGAGTTAAAGGCTTGAATTAATGCAAAATGAAGGATGTGGTTTGGGGACCAAGAAAGGATGATTAACTCCCCACCTTATCTTGATTAAGGGTTTGTTCCCTAAAAGTTAATTATAAAAATAGTGTGCAACAAGTAGATGTCCAGCTCTTGAAATTATCAAATAAAATTAATCTAATTACTTTTTTAAAAGATTTTTGTGATTAAGTTTCTAATTTTCTAATAAATTATGAGATGTCAATGAAAAAATTTTAAGTTTCGTAGAAAATAAATTTACCTAAGTCAATCTAAGCATAGAAATAAAATATTTTTTTATTATATTTTATTTTTATTTATTATTATTATTTTTATTTATTTTTTAAAATTAATTATATTTTATGGAAAGTATCTTAGGGTTTTCTTTTAGGTTCTTTAAGGTAAGTTAATTAAAAGAAAAAGTTAATTAGGTTAAAAGTGAATTTTTGACAAGAAGGAAAGTAAATTTTTTTTATGTTAAAAAGAAAATAAGAAAATCAATAATTAAGGTAACTAAAAAAAAGTAATAAACTAAAGAGAGCAATAACTATTCAACAAAAAAGAAATTTTTTGTTACTCTTTTCTTTTATATAGAAGCATGAATAATAATGAAACAATAAAAAAAATTAAAATTAAGAATTAAATTAAGAGAAAATTTGTAATAATTTTTTTATTTTTTTAATTTTTTTTGTTAACTAATCATGCCTGGATCCTCGGTAACGATGTCAAAATTTGATCGTTGTCGTTGGCGATCAAAAATAAAACCTACTTACTACTATAGGTAGTGGTAAATCAGGATTGTATCCTCAGGGATCAAGGTAATTATTTCATGAAAAAAGAAAAAAAATTATATATAGAGGATTATATTAAGAATAGCTGTTATTAAAAGATAACAACTAATTAATTAAAGAAATTAAAATAGTAGGAGAAGCAACTCAGGAATATGAATCCATTATGCAAACAAGTTTTATCTTTTTTTTTTTAATGTTGCAATAATAATAATTTTTATAAATTTAAAATTAGAATAATTTATCTCTTATCAACATCCACTTAGAGTATAAACTATCTAATAATTGCAAAGTTATTGGTCTAATATATCATACTGCGATCTATCTCTCTTAGGCATGTACTGTATCCTGAGATTACGGTACGTTGATAGAGGGTACAGGCCGTGTATGCCAAATCAAAACCTCGATCAGAAAAATAACTCAAAAGATATAATAAAGAAGAGCATAATTTTTATTGCATAGAAATTAAGAAGAAAAAGAAAGATAAAATCTGATTACAGGCTTCTTCATCTAGCCACGCATTGCTGCCACCAGCATTTTCTCCATAATTTTTCTCTCTCAGGCCTAAATACAATAATCTAAATAAAAGAATAAAAAGAGCTTTGTAGAAACTCCTCTCCCCAATTATTATAGAGCTCATCTAGGGTTTCCTCCTAGTCAAAGTTAGTCAATCGGGCGCTCAAGATTGTTCAGATATTGTGAGAAAATTTTTTAGCCATCCATTTAACATCATTTACCTTAGTTTGCACCAGAAATCATGCTAATCATCCCTTTGTTCCTTTTCTAGCAAACTGAATCCTGATTTGAGTGTCGTCTGTATCGTTGGACTTCAAAAATCAAGCTCTTTCCATCTATAGGCTCTACAAACATCCATAAAAAGTATCAATTCTTAATAAATTTAAAGTAATTAATATTTATTTTAATAGTTAAATTGGGATAATAAATAGACTTATCATTGAACAAGTATGTAACATCAGATATCCAAGAGATTCCACCAAATCAAATCAATATCTTTAAGAATTTAACAAGCATATAACATCAGATGTCCAAGAGATTCTACCAAATTAAATCAATATCTATAAGAAAAGTTAAGAATTTAATAAGCATATAACATTAGATATCCAAGAGATTCCTCCAAATCAAATCAATATCATATAATATGATTAATTCCATTTGGCAAATCAGATCACATCTTCATTTTCTCTAAAGAATTTATATTTCCGACCTTGGGCAAAATTAGTCTCTATAGTTTGTTTCACCCAATCCAAGCCATAAAACCATTCCCACCAAGCCATAAACCCATCATAAATGTTTGGTTTTTGTAGCGATATCAAATATACGCTACTCCATATCATTGCATTCACCTTTGGAGGGATCAGGCGATAAATTCTTTCTCCTTCTATACTCTATGGATCCAAAAAATATCTAGTATATTATAACAAGCTAAGGTTTTTTTTTGGAACCACATGGATTTAAAAATTTATCTTATCTTTAATTTCAAGTTAAAAATAATATTTTTAAAATTTAAATTTAATAATATAAACTTAGAAAAGGTAAATAGTATTATTTTCATATTAATGTAATATAATTAAATATTGATCATACGATTATATTATAATATTATAATAATGATAATATAATATATTATAATGATTTATATTTTAAAAATTATATTATAATTTGCATATTATAATAGTATATTATAATAAACTATTATAATTGTGGTTGTAAAATATATGAAGATTTTGATATTATATATACAATAATGATCTAGAACTCTGGTAGCACATCAAATAGGTTAGTCATGGTTATCTAAAAATTTTACATAGCATACTAAACATTGCATTGTTAAATTATCGAAAACAAGTTCATCAGATTAACAAATGCAATTCTAGTATATAATACTCCAAGTCATTTAAGAATAATTGCTACGAGTTACAAACTATGCCTGTTAATAAATTTAAAAATAAGTTAAACAATTCCCACGCTTTCTTAAGCAGTGATAGAATTGAACAAGCATATAATAATATAATATAATATAATATAATATAATATAATTATGATAATATAATATAATATAATGATTTTATATTTTAATAATTATATTATAATTTAATTTGAAATTATAATAATAAATAATAGTAAACTTTTATTGTGGTTATAAAATATATGAAGTTTTGATATTATATAATAATGATCTAGAATTCCAGTACTACATCAAATAAGTTAGTCATGGGCACCTAAAATTTTTGTACAATGAACCTTGTATTGTTAAATTATCGAAAACAAGATCACCAGATTAACAAATGCCGTTCTAGTACATAATACTCTAGGTCATGTAAGAATAATTGCCACTAGTCACAAACTGTCTTTTAATAGATTTAAAAATAAGTTAAAGAATTCCCACACTTTCTTAAGCTGAACAAGCATATAATATCCAAAAGATTCCTCCAAATCAAATTAATATCTATTGGCAAAAGTTAAGAATTTAACAAGCATATAACATCAGATATCCAAGAGATTTGAAGAGCTATGACCAATAATTTAAATCAACCAACCTAAAGAGCTATGACCAATAATATAAATCAACAAACTTGAAGAGGTATGACTGATAATCATAATCAAATGACTTGAATAGTTATAGATAATGATTTAAATCGGTTGACCTAAAGAGTTATAGTCAATAACCTAATTAGTTGACCCAAAGAACTATGGTTGATGAGCTAAGATGGTTAATCCAAAGAACTACAGTTGATTAGCTAAGTTGGTTAACTTGAAGAGCTAATTGATAAGCTAAATTAGTTGACTTAAAGAGTTATGTTTGATATAACCAAAGTTAAGGCTAACCCAAAGACTAAAGGTTGACCTAAAGAGTAAGATTGACTTTGACAAAAGTCAAGGCCAATTTGAAGAG
>UESW01003900.1:0-123446 GCA_900491605.1 Calamus simplicifolius | reverse complement strand
AATTAGAAATAAACATATAAGAGAAATGATAGGAGTAGCTCCAATTAAAGATAAAATGAGAGAAAATCGATTACGGTGTTTTAGATATATACATCGAAGACCTTTAAATGCTCCCATTAGAGAGAATAATATTTTAACAATCCATAGCATATTATTACTTCACATGCATAACAAAATGGCTTAGATGATTTGAGTTGAGTTGAGTATGCATAGCAAAACGGCTTGACTTGCTCGTTGTATGCATGTTTGTGAAGATGACGTGTTTTTAACTAAAGAGTTCAGCTAAGTTGCATTTATAAAGTTTTTTTAAAACAACTCGCCTCCAATCCTACCATTCAAAGCCTTGTTTAGAGACTTTAGGCGCTTCTGTGACTCCCTTGTATCTTTGGATTTCTAGTAGATTACAGCACCATTAACATGCCTCCGTGGCAAAAGCCCTTGAATAAATGATGAACTCTATTTTTATTTTTCACAGGTGCCTTGTTTTCACCTACACGCGGTGCGAACCACACCTCATACCCGTTAAATTCTTGGATCCCTTATTTACTAATGCGAGGGACACGCATGAATAAGATTTTTTATTTTTTTTGCCTGGTATGCAAGCCTTTGAAGATATCACATCGATTCCACCTCAACAAAGTCGCATCCAAAACTGGAAACTTTTTATTTGCATCCTATGCAGGCATTGCTACTTGCCATATGGTGATAATTTCGTGTCTCCAAAATACGTTGGCCAAAAAGGCACACGCGTCTATAAGTTTGGAGCTCGAGTCTGCCTTCCTTTCTACTGGATTCTCTCATCGCCTCGTTCTTCATCAAGTTTCTTTTTCTACAGATTATTTTCTTCACTTTTCATTCGTGAATCACTTCCAGTGCATGAAAGATGAAGGATTCAGGAAGGAAATTAATCCTCATATTGTTATGTATTGTCATCTTTCAAGGTACATCCTCGCTTTTGAATGAAGTTTTTTTGTAGGGAAAATTTTAATAATAAGTTTATCATAGTTATTATATAAATTCATAAGAGGGAAAAAAACAAAGAAAGGTGAATTAGAGGTGGATACTTAATTCCAGATGATGGATGGTTGCTATCACCGGATTAGACTAGATTGAGTGGTTTTTGCTAATATGTATGGAGGCATATATAGATTTTTTGTTAAAAAAAAAATCTGATGAATATATGTGTGTGCTCTATTTAACTTGGTAGCTCATTGTTGCTAAGACCACCTAATGTATACAAAAGTTTCGTCAAACAAATCTGATGGTCTGATTCGTGATGTTAGGAGATGTTGATTTGAGTGGTGTTAAGTGGGCTCGTGAAGATTGGAAAAGTATATGGTATTTGGGTCAATTTGTTTTAAGATTTCTGTACTTCATTCTCATAATCTTAATGAACTAGACAAACAATCTAGAGCATCTTTCTTGCATAATAAAATAAAAAGATTACCTTAAATATCAGATAAAAATCACAACCCCCGTGTCAAAAAAATTTTCCTTTGGAAAGCTCGAGTTGAGAACTTTTCTTGAATTATAAAAGAAAAGTTGAAATTAGAAATGTGTGTCTAACATTTTGCTAGGATTTTTCATGTATGAGATTAAAGTAAATTACTAACATACTCCTGCCTTTTTTTTTTTGGGCTTCATGATGTGCAGTATATTCACTATCTTATGATTATTCAGCAAGCATAGAGGTGAGCTTATCATTTATTTGTTTTCATATTATTTCAGAATATTTTATAATTTTAAATTAAGACATTAGTCAAACATTCTCAAGTATGTGTTGTTTCTTGATCCCAATACAGTGTTTATTGGATACCAAAAGGACCAACCAAATACTCGCATGTGTTTAGTCTCATGTTGGTCATGCACAGACTATATATATTTTGGATCAATTTCTGATTGAATTTGATTCAACGTAGGCTGGGATCTCTCTCTCTCTCTCTCTCTCTCTAAGACAAGATCTTGCGTTGTTATGGTTAAGCCCATTTTTCCAAAGGGATTTTGGTATATTGGTCCTCTTACCAAAATAATTAGCACCTAATGTTTTGCAAAGAGTAAATTATTTTCTGTTATCCAAATAAGAAATTTCATTAACCTCTTCCTATTTAATAAAATTATTAATTGGAAAAATTAACAAATGATGAATGTTAAAGATTGAAAATTTATGTATGAGTTTGACTTAAATATCTTTCCATTCATTACCATGATCTTTGATGTAAACCTGATTTTAATCATTAAAATGGTAAAAATTTGACACCTTTTATAGAGAAATGAAATAATATTTGTCATTGATAAATAATTTATGATTGATATTAGATTTTAACTTAACATCCAGGATACTTATTCCTCACGGTATTTTTTAATGTAATCTTCTATGGCATTTATGGACACATTAAATGCACATTAAATGCATAGGTTTTGATTATCTTCATAAATAATAGGCAACTTTTAAACATGAATCGACATTCCAAATCTTATCAACCTTTTTTGCCCATTTTGTTTAGGAATGATAACAAGCGGATTTCAATCTCTATCCCTATTTGTATTAAAAGAAAATATTTTTTTTCCATCCTGTTCGTATAAATAAAGATTTCTTTTATCCTCATTTTCAGTCGGTAGAGAATATAAATCTCTATCCTTACTCCATTAGTAGGAACAAAAATATTCCTCAACCTAGTTTTTATTCCAACAAAAAGTGGAGAAGTCCTGCTCTAAACCGGATGAAGCTAAGCAAATCTTCACATTATGAATTGAAATTGTCATTTCTAATCTTATTGGTGCGAACCCTAAATAAGGAGGCATCAAAGATTGACAATACAATAGGAATTAATGGTCCTACCAACAAATCATGTATGTATCATCTAATTTATAGAACCATCCACTACATATATATATAGATATATTTGAAATAAGAGAACAAAAAGGAAATTTTTTTTTTCCTTATGTAGTATTTGAATTTTGGTTGGTTTATGAAGAACTATGTTACATTTAGGTCACAAGCTTACATTAACCACTATAAAAGCGATGGAATTTTTTAACTGTGGGCTGCACTATTTATGTCTATCTCTCTTATTTATCATCACATGTGACTTAGATGGAAGCCTAGCTGACTTTAAAAAAATAAAAATTGGAGATACAAACTGCACAGTCCACATATACATATGGATCATTGTGCCTAAGTTCCATCCCTTTTATATTTAGTTGCTTAAAATGTGAGAATTGACGGTAGGTGGAAATAAATTGACTCAATCCGAGAAATGGCCCAACCATATTGTCCCATTTGAAGCAGGTGTAGGTCTGGAATATTTTCAGTTAGGATTGGGCATGGCATGACAGATTTTGCAGTTAAGAGGCTCTTTGACCTATGAGGCAGAGTCCAAAGTTAATTGGTATCCCTACTTTGTTCCTCAAAAATAATTTTAATGTTATTTTGTGTCAAGAATGCATTGAACGGAGGACCCTCCTGGCATGGATCGAGCAATTTGTATGTAATACATCACTTTCCCATTTTCTTAGTTTCTGTTTGTTTTCTTTGCAGTGCTTGGCCGAGCCGCCAAGGCCCCAGTATGAAGGAGGGCTCATAGATAACCCAGAATTCGCTAATGGCCTAGAAGGATGGTTATCGTTCGGCCATGGGAAAGGAGCAAAGAGGACATCAGAGTCAGGCAACCACTTTTTGATTGTTTACCAAACAAAACGACCATATCATAGCGTTTCTAAGAAGGTCTACCTGCAGGAAGAGTTGCTTTACACTTTGTCTGGTACCTTCCTGCAATTGAAAAATCTTTTTATTACTTAGGCTTAGGACGGTTAACTGCGGCTGGTAGGGCTGAAAATGGATCGAATACAGATCGGATAGTAGTATATCCATATTTGTATCCATATTTTTAATGGATACGAATTGGATACGAATACTAAACGGATATTAAAATTTATGTCCATATTTATTTAAACGGATACGGATACGAATCGAATATCAAGCATATCCATATTTGTTATATACGGATACGGATACGAATCAGATATCAACCGTATCCATATTTGTTATATATGGATACGGATATGAATCGGATATTAAAGGTAGTGTTCGATACAAAAATGCTATCTTGTACCATATGTATTGATCTACATTATCCTATTTTGAATGGCACTATGCCTAGAAATGAGAAAAGATATAGAGAGCATATCTCCATATTTGGTAGGTACTTTACTACATCACTTATAATATATTAAATATATTGAACCACTGATAATTTTAGGTACTAGTTTTGCAAACCTTGGTTTTTAGGTTCACCTAATTTAAGTTCATATATTAGTTGAGCTAAGACTCATTAACATGTTATATCATGTCCTAAATTATTTCTGAATATTCTTATACTGTTCTTGCACCCACTTTCATACCATTACCCTGTGCTAGGCTGAAAAAAAATCTGTATCCGTATCCGAATCCGATTACCTTTTGGATTAGATATCCGAATTCCTATCCGAATCCGATTAAACTGCAAAATAAAAAAAAATGTATCCGTATCCGTATCCGATTACCTTTTGGATTAGTTATCCAAATTCGTATCTGAATCCGATTAAATTATAAAATAAATATTCGAATTTAATATAATTCGAATACAGATACGATACGATCGAAATTTATCCGACCCGTTTTCAGCCTTAGCGGCTGGTGCTTAGGTTGTAACAAACATTCTCCGTGTTTTCCAGCTTGGGTGCAGGTTAATGAAGGAGATGCAACTGTTAGAGTTGTTTTCAAAACTGACGATGGCTTTATCCACGCTGGTGCAGTCAAAGCCAACTCTGGGTGTTGGTCCATGCTCAAAGGAGGCCTTACGGTGAGGGCCTCAGGGCCTGCCGAATTTTATTTTGAGGTGAGAATTTCTTACATTGGATGCAGTTGGTTAAAGATTATTTTGTTGGTACTATATTTGGGACTTCATGCTGTATACCTGCAAAAGAAAGGGCTAGACGAACAGTACCTTCTTAAAGACAAGACAATTATTTTCTCCGTGTCCGTAATTTTAATAAAATAACAGTCCTCAGGATGCTCATATACTTTTTTACGTTTTAGACTGCATCCCAAATCTATCACACCAATACTCACACATTTTTCATAATCAACAATGGAGTAAATTGAATTACTAATTGTTGCCGCCGGGATCCGTCCTCTGACTCAAGCGCGATCGATCTTCAGGAAAAGGGGTACGGCGGACCTGCAAAAAAGAAGCCCACACGTGGGGGGACGCTAGGGGTGGTCCTCCGCGGAAGGCCCTCCGACGCTCAAGTCAGTGAAAAAGGAATCGGCGATCAACCAAACAGTGGGGAGTGGATCTCTCCAGGAGATCTCTCCGGAGGGCGGTCAATCGGAGGCTCCAGAGGGCAGGAGCACCGACGAGCTGCCGGAGAGAGGAAGAGAGAGCAGCCAGGCGTGCGCGGGAGGAGCACGTGCCCGTGCTTAGGGAGAGAGTGCGTCAGGAGTCGCGTACCTGGGGGAATCTGTGAGACTGATATTTATAGACTGTCATTGGGTCTTGAGCGCCTTCTGGAAGGTTCGGAGGTTGTTACGATATGGAGACGGACAGAATCAGGCCGTTGTGGGGCAGTTAGAATCCGTACCCTGTTTGTTCAGAGATTGACGGCTGGGAGAGCTCCTTGATGTCTCAAGATCTGGTTGAGTAGGCCTGGGCGGTTATGGTAGGCTTTAGGCCACGTTCCGACATGATTCGTTGTCTAGGATGCCGTTCTGGTAGGATCGGGCTCTCCCGCGTCAGGTTCCGTGGAGGTAAGTGTTAGGTTGCGGATCGCAAACGAAGCCGAGCTATGGAAGCCCGGAGGGGCCGAGCTATGGAAGCCCGGAGGGGCCGAGCTAGGGAAGCCCGGAAGGGCTGAGCTACGGAAGCCCGGAGGGCCGAGCTATGGAGGCCCGGAGGGGCCGAGCTACGGAAGCCCGGAAGGGCCGAGCTGCGGAAGCTCGGAGGGGCCGAGCCATGGAAGCCCGGAGGGAGTCGAGCTACGGAAGCCCGGAGGGAGCCAAGCTACGGAAGCCCGGATGGGGCCGAGCTATGGAAGCCCGGAGGGAGCCGAGCTACGAAAGCCCGGAGGGAGCCGAGCTACGAAAGCCCGGAGGGGCCGAGCCATGGAAGCCCGGAGGGAGCCGAGCTACGGAAGCCCGGAGGGGGCCGACTATGGAAGCCCGAGGAAGCCGAGCCATGGAAGCTCGGAGGGAGCCGAGCTACGGAAGCTCGGAAGGAGCCGAACTACGGAAGCTCAGAAGGAGCCGACCTACGGAAGCCCGAAAGGGGCCGAGCTATGGAAGCCCGGAGGGGCCGAGCTACGGAAGCCCGGAGGGGCCGAGCCATGGAAGCCCGGAGGGGCCGAGCTACGGAAGCCCGGAGGGCCGAGCTATGGAAGCCGGAGGGAGCCGAGCTACGGAAGCCCGGAGGGGGCCGAGCTATGGAAGCCCGGAAGGGGCCGAGCTATGGAAGCCCGGAAGGGCCGAGCTACGGAAGCCGGAGGAGCCAGAGGGAGGAGGTTAGCCTTAACCGCCTCGCACGGATATTAATGTAATGACGATTTACCCCTCAACACATGCCCTCCACTCCCTAGTTCGAAGCGTAGGTTCGAGCGTAGGGAGTACAAGTTCGAATAGCGCATCACAGATGGGACGTCTTGGTCTAGACAGCTGCGCAATGATGCCCTAATTAATGCGACAGGGGCATCTCGCCTTCGGGGCTAAGGCTCCTCCACGAGCGACGGTTGGGATTGCGCCACGCTACGAATCCCGATCGATCGGGTGGTTGTCGAGGCGATTTCGGACACCTGGGATGAGACGCCCGCCTCTTCAGGGCGGCTTCCTTGGCGGAGAAGCGAAGTGACGGCCGCATCGTGTATATATATATGTGCGCGTGCGCTCGGCGTCTTCTCGTTTTGCTTTCAAAAGGGTTCTGGCCTTCATCTTCTTCGACGTTTATTGTTTTCATTTGGTACCACTTTCAATGGCGATGAGCCCCGACGATGTGGCCTCCGAGATCGTTGCCGAGGACCTGGGGAGGATAGCTCGGGTGAGCGACGAGTTATCCCAAGCCCGGAGGGATGTTGAAGCCAGACAGCTGAAGATCAGCACTCTGCAGGAGAGGGTTGAGCTGATAGGGGCTGACAGTACGAGAGCCAGGAGCGAGGCAGAGGAGATGGCCAAAAGGTTGGCCAAGTGAGAGGGGGAGGTACGCTCTTATTTTACCCTTTTTGTTTTCCTACTGGGTTCTCGCAATGCCGATTTGATTTTGGATTTTTCAGATGGCGAAGATGGAGTCAGGGTTCGGGCTCTTCAAGGTGAGCTCGGTCCACTCGCAATAGGAGCTCGAGACGCGGGCTAGCGAGCTCGAGGAGCAAAACGTCATCCTGAAGGCCCAGGTGATTGAGGCTGAGAAACAGACGGCGGAGGCCAAGACGCAGCACGCCATACTCAGGGGGAGGCAAGACGCTATCAGCGTTGACGCCTTCCATCACGGGATGGAAGAGTGCAAACAGCAGATTCTCAGCGAGCACCCAGAATGGGATCTTTCTTTCCTGAGTGCTGAAGATCCCGAAGATGGCGAGTCCGAGGAAGAAGATGAAGACGAATACGTTGATGTTTCTGATGCCGAGCCTGGCGGCGCCCCCGGTCCCAGCGAAGCTGTAGCCTCTGAGGGACGGTCGCAAACTGCCGCAGAGGGGGCAAAAATAGAGAAGGGCGAATCTAGTCGTGCTTCTGTAGGTGCCACTGAGGGTTCCTCCAAAGCTGGTGCGGCTCCCGATCCTTAGGAGCCATTCGTGTATTTCATCTTTTAAATATTGTTTAACGTTTCATAGTGAAAGAACTTCCTGTTTCCACTTGAGCGTTTTTCTCGCGTGACTTCGCTGTCGCTTAGTCTCGCCTCGATCGGCTTGTGGCTCCCGATGCTCTTGGGTCATCTTCATTCTGAGATTGGGAAAGTGTGTTGGCTTGTACCAATGGGTGAAGCAGGTCGGTTAAGACTGACGAGCATAGTAGGTTGGCTTGGGCCGACAGGCAAAATAGGTCGGCTGGGGCCGACAGACAATATAGGTCGGCTGTGGCCGACAGACAAAATGGGTCGGCTGGGGCCGACAGACAAAATGGGTCGGCTGTGGCCGACAGGCGAAATAGGTCGGCTGGGGCCGACAGACAAAATGGGTCGGCTGGGGCCGACAGACAAAATGGGTCGGCTGGGCCGACAGGCGAAATAGGTCGGCTTGGGCCGACAGACAAAATGGGTCGGCTGGGGCCGACAGACAAAATAGGTCGGCTATGGCCGACAGGCGAAATAGGTCTTCGCGTTTTCTGCCATTCTGCCAGCGCCTGCTGTCCCGCAGGCAATTCGGTTTTTATTTTACTAGAATCGATGATACGGCACAGTGGGGGGCATAAAGCTGCATCAGAGCTTTCCGGAAGGTGCTCTTTTCCCATGCAGATTGCTTCGTCGTGACGTGCACGCAACCGTCTACTATTGGACGGTACTTTTTTCAAAGGACGATTTACTGAATCTGCCGTTTTCGAAGTGCCAGTGGACGATTTCCTGCATTATGGCCGTGATTCGGGATCAGGAGGGATCTTCGTACACGTCATGGTTCAGGCGGTGGGTTTGGCGCGCAGTGGGGCGCTGCGCCAATCTTGAGAGACCACATGGAGGCATGGCTCGAAAGTTTGAATCTCGGGACCCACAGTCTGGGTAGCTTTTCCCGATCTATTTCCGTCTATAAAAAGGAAAAGGGGGTCTCATCTGGTTATCCCCAAAGTTTCTTTCTCGTCAGAGCTTCTATTATGCTCATTTCTCTGTTGTTGCAAGTAGGAGGATCAGGCCTTCCTTTCATAGGCTCCTTGCCGCCGGATAGCTGGGGCTACCGGGGAGCAGCTGGAGAATGGCTCATCCTTAGGGGATGAGCCTCGGAGATCATATGGAGAGCGCACAAGGGGGCGCAGAGATCGTACGGAGAGCGCACATATGTGCTTCCGGTGCGATCTCTGCGGCCCGTTACGGGGGGCTTACGGTAGGAAGCGTATCGACACCCCCGTAGCATGCACAGACTCTCCCTATTTCGCTGGCTTGGGTTCCCGTCCCTTCTCTGAGGGGAATCCTTGCCACGGGAGGAAAAATATGGGAGCAACCGGGGTCGGATGGTCCCCGGTTCTCTCGTCTAGACGGCAGCCTGCGATCCAGCACCCCCTCCTAGGGGAGCGGGCTGGGTTGTTCGAATCCTCAGAATCAGCATCCACGGGCCATGCCTCCTTTTGGATCTTTTAATTCATCCGGGGCCGTGGAGGGTCAGCTTTATCATCCGTCCAGGCGGACTGGCCGTTTCGTGGTTTGCTTGATTTGTCGATCCGGATGTTGAAACATCACAGTCGCCTAGGTCTGCTTGGAGCAGTTGCCCGAGTTTTGTACTTGTTTTCATTTTATGCATTTCAATACTCTTGTAACGCCCGTGAGGCATTTGTAACTGATCTCGGTCGGCAACAAAGAGAGTTATATTCTATTTCTCAATCTCTATCTTTTCTTGTGCCGAACTTGTAGTCATTGTTGTTTGTGAGGTATTAATGCGTTCCGCTCGTCCTTAGACGAGGGTCTCATGCCGTCTGAACTAATCGAGATTCGTGTGTGGCGGTTTAGAGATTGTTCGGCGAAGCATGCTCCTTACTCTGGTCAGAAGCCTGATATTTTGTGCTTCGCTTTTACCGTGGCTCGGTTTATCGTGGGTCGGCCTTGGCCGAAGTTCATGGAATCCGTTCTTTTCCTTATCATGGTTCAGGGGACCTGTCACTCGGATCGGCCGAGTTTCGAAGGTATTTGTCTTGGCCTTGCCAAGGATCGAAGATTTTGTCACTCGGCCCTGCCGAGGTTTGGAGATGTTGTCACTCGGCCCTGCCGAGGTTCGGAGATCATTGACTTGGCCCTGCCAAGGTTCGGAGATATAGCTCGCTCGGCCCAGCCGAGGTTCGGAGATCATTGACTTGGCCCTGCCAAGGTTCGAAGGATATTTTACTTGGCCCTGCCAAGGTTCGGAGATCTGTTGCTCGGCCCTGCCGAGGTTCGGAGAAATATTTTACTTGGCCCTGCCAAGGTTCGGAGATTTAGCTCGCTCGTCCCAGCCGAGGTTCGGAGAACCAGGCTCAAGGGAGCGACTCAATTGTCATTGTGGGCCACAGCGTTAAGTCCACATGGCGCTTGAACGGGCGGTATACTGTCGCGCTTTTATTGGCGACGCCACTCTTCCCGAGGGGACAGGTTAATGGCCGAATGCCGAACTTCTGCATTTCCCGAAAAAGAGGCCAGCATTAAGAGGCTTGGGGAAGCACCGAACGCATTTATTGCGAGGGCCGACAGATCGGAAAATGTTTGCTTGGGGAATTCCCGAGCAATCCGCTCGCGTTTATCGACTTCGCTCGGGATGGGGCGCGACACTTCGGATTTCACAAGCGTTGAAACGGCGACGCGTGGCAAGTTCTTACGGGTCGGTGGCTACGGTGCAACCGATAGAGATACCTGCTTGGGGAGTATAAATACGATCGAGGGGCATTGGTTTTGGCCATCCCTCGGTATAAGTTCAGGAAAAATGGCCTCTCCAGGGCGATCGTCGGTTGGGTTGCGTTCCTCGCTTGACAGCCTGCCGCGTTCGGAGGGGAGGCGCACCTCCATCATTGTTGACGGAGAAAGCCTAGCATCGGCCTTTGCGAATAATGAGCAGCTCGCGAGGATCGCCGAGGAATACTTGGATGTGTCGGTCAGGGAGGCGGAAGCCTCACGCAGGTTGATGGACCGGCAGAGGGAGGAGATCGCGTCCCTTCGTCAGTAGGTGGCTGACCTGACGGAGCGCCTGGAGGAGCTGCTAGCCTCCGGGAGTGACTCCGAATTCTGATTCAGGGCCTCCCATCTTGTTTTTTTTTTACTGCCTCTCTGTGATCCTCTCTTTTTATAAATGAAAGATGGATCTTATTTCTGAAGTCCCTTCCTTCAAGAGTTTATGGCCTTGATCCGTGTGATGAACCAGGGTGTTGGCATGGCCCCGTCGTTCTTGCGCGTCTGACATAGGCTTTGATGACGGGTTATCAGGGCGTTACCCAAAAGATTTTCAGCAGCAGAGAGGGGAATCCCCTAGCTCTGCTTGGGGCCTTTGGCCGATTACGTGGGGCTCAACGGCCTCAAGAGGGGGTTCGCCAATGGTGGCTTCTTTTTGTGCGTCTATGGTTTTTGTTCAACGCGTTCGTTTTTAAACCGGACGAAGTCCTTCGGGGACTATTTGGGGTCGCCCGGCTTTGGTCGAGGCTTGTGCACTCCGGCTCTTACCCATGGCTCGGAGGATTCGTTGCTCGGCCCTGCCGAGGTTCGGAGAATATTTTACTTGGCCCTGCCAAGGTTCGGAGATTTGTTGCTCGGCCCTGCCGAGGTTCGGAGAAATTTTACTTGGCCCTGCCAAGGTTCGGAGATTTGTTGCTCGGCCCTGCCGAGGTTCGGAGAAATATTTTACTTGGCCCTGCCAAGGTTCGGAGATTTGTTGCTCGGCCCTGCCGAGGTTCGGAGAATATTTTACTTGGCCCTGCCAAGGTTCGGAGATTTGTTGCTCGGCCCTGCCGAGGTTCGGAGAAATATTTTACTTGGCCCTGCCAAGGTTCGGAGATTTGTTGCTCGGCCCTGCCGAGGTTCGGAGAATATTTTACTTGGCCCTGCCAAGGTTCGGAGATTTGTTGCTCGGCCCTGCCGAGGTTCGGAGAAATATTTTACTTGGCCCTGCCAAGGTTCGGAGATTTGTTGCTCGGCCCTGCCGAGGTTCGGAGAAATATTTTACTTGGCCCTGCCAAGGTTCGGAGATTTGTTGCTCGGCCCTGCCGAGGTTCGGAGAAATTTTACTTGGCCCTGCCAAGGTTCGGAGATTTGTTGCTCGGCCCTGCCGAGGTTCGGAGAAATATTTTACTTGGCCCTGCCAAGGTTCGGAGATTTGTTGCTCGGCCTGCCGAGGTTCGGAGAATATTTTACTTGGCCCTGCCAAGGTTCGGAGATTTGTTGCTCGGCCCTGCCGAGGTTCGGAGAAATATTTTACTTGGCCCTGCCAAGGTTCGGAGATTTGTTGCTCGGCCCTGCCGAGGTTCGGAGAATTGTTTTACTTGGCCCTGCCAAGGTTCGTTCTCGGCCCTGCCGAGGTTCGGAGATTGTTTTACTTGGCCCTGCCAAGGTTCGAGACAACAGACAGCTCGGTTGTGCCGAGGATTGGTAAGCAGTATCTGTTTCTTTTTGCAATTTATAGCAATATAGTGCATAATGATTCACGCAACAGGTTTTGAGGAAACAGTTAAGCGGGAATGCGTAGGAGGCATGCGAAGATGAATTCAGAGAGGACATACCCTATTGATAATATTTACGAAGGTTGTCCGCGTTCCAAGTTCGGGGAACGGATTTCCCTTCTAGATCCTGCAGCTTGTAGGTTCCCGGTCCAATAATCTCTGCGACCTGATATGGGCCCTCCCAGTTTGGCGCCAGCTTTCCTTGCTCCAGCGGTTTGGAAACAGAGGCCTTTTGGAGGACAAGGTCGCCGGGCAGGAAGGTCTTCCCTCTAACTCTGGAGGCATGGTAACGGGCCACCCTTTGTTGATAGGCAGCCGTTCTGATCCGAGCCTTCTCTCTGATTCCTCTATCAGGTCGAGGTTGGTGCGGAGTTGTTCGTTGCTAGCTTCCTCCGAGTAGCTTTCCACCCGCAATGATGGGAGGCCTACCTCCACAGGGATGACGGCCTCTGTGCCGAAAGCCATTCGGAATGGAGTTTCGCCGGTCGGATTCTCGGGGTTGTGCGGTAGGCCCATAGGACATGATGTAGCTCATCCGCCCACTGCCTTGGGCTCTGGAGAGGCGAGCTTTGATTCCCTGGAGGAGGGTTCTGTTGGTTACTTCGGCTGCTCCGTTGGCTTGTGGGTGCCCGACCGAAGTAAGGTGGTGACGGATTCCATGTTCTTCGCAGAACTGGCGGAACTTGGAGTTGTCGAATTGCTTGCCGTTATCGGTGATTATATATGGGGAGGCCGAATCGGCAGATGATGGACCTCCACACAAAGTCTCGGGCCCGTGCCTCGGTAATTTGTGCGACTGCTTCCGCTCGACCCATTTGGTGAAGTAGTCGATGGCGACAAACAAGAATTTCCGCTGTCCTGTGGCAAGCGGGAATGGGCCGAGGATGTCCATCCCCCATTTGGCAAAGGGCCAAGCGGAGGATATAGAAACTAGCTCGGCGGAAGGGAGCCTTTGGATGCTTGAATGTCTTTGGCAGGGGTCGCAGGCGCGGACTAGATCGTCCGCGTCTTTTTGCATGGTCGGCCAGTAGTAGCCTTGTCGCAGCACCTTGTGGCAGAGGGACCGGCTTCCCAGATGGTTGCCGCAAATCCCTTCATGTACCTCGCGCAGAGCGTAGTCCGCTTCTGATGGGCGAAGGCATCTAAGCAGCGGCATGGAAAATGACCGCTTGTAAGTTGGTTGTCAATCAACACATAGTGGATGGCCTGCAGCTTCAGCTTCCTAGCCTCTCTTCGGTCGGACGGAAGCGACCCTTCTTTGAGATATTGAGGATAGGGTCGAACCAGGATGGTTCGGCCTCGACTTGCATCACTCGGTCGGCTTCCATGATGCTCGGCTTTTCCAGAGTCTCCAGGTGGAATTTTTGCTCGGCATCCATCGTCTCCGCGGTTGCCAATCGGGAGAGTAGGTCGGCACGGGCGTTCTCCGATCTGGGAATTTGAATAATTTCAAATTCGAAAATGGGAAGTACGCACCTCTTGGAGATATCGGATCATGTTTGGCTCCCGAGCTTCAAACTCTCCCCGAACATGGCCGGCTACCAGCTGAGAGTCGGTGAAGGCGCTGAGTTTTTCCACCTTCAGGTTGCGGGCGATCCGGAGACCGGCTAACAGGGCTTCATACTCGGCTTCGTTGTTGGAAGCCGGGAAGGAGAATCGGACGCCATATTCAAAGATCATCCCCTCTGGACTGGTGAGAACTAGACCCGCACCGGAGTGATGGGCATTGGACGACCCGTCGACGTGGAGGAGCCACCGGGCTCCAGGCTTTGGCCCTTCGGGATTTTCTGGGGTAGAGCCGTCCTCCGGGATGGTACACTCGAGGAGGAAGTCGGCCAGCACTTGGGCTTTGATGGCCGGGCGAGGCTGAAAATGTATGTCATGCTCGCTTAGCTCGACGGCCCATTTGGTCATTCTCCCCGATGTTTCCGGACGGTGGACCACCGCCTTGATGGGTTGGTCAGTCAGGACCACGGAATGTGCTTGGAAATATGGTCGTAGCTTTCGGACTGAGGTGATAAGGCCAGCACCATCTTTTCAATCCTGCTGTACCTCGTCTCCGCATCGCGGAGCAGCCTACTCACATAGTAGATCGGCTTCTGGACTTTGCCTTCTTCTTTGACCAGCACCGAACAAACTGCGCCCTCTGAAACGGCCAGGTACAGAAACAGGGTCTCCCCGGGGTGGACTACTGAGAAGTGGGGGCGAGCCGAGGTACTTCTTGAGATCTTGAAATGATTTCTGGCACTCGGGAGTCCACTGGAAGTTTTTGGCCGATCGGAGAGTTTTGAAGAAGGGGAGGCATCTCTCGGCTGACCGCGCCACAAAGCGGTTAAGGGCCGCTATCCTCCCGGTTAGGCGCTGGACCTCTTTAAGATGCTGGGGGCGCCATTTGTTGGAGAGCTTGAATCTTCTGGGGGTTAGCTTCGATACCTCGCTGGGAGACCATGAAGCCGAGGAACTTCCCCGAGTTGACGCCGAAGGCGCACTTGGTCGGGTTGAGTTTCATCCCATATTTGCGCAACGTGCAAAGCTCTCCGCGAGGTCCTCAACATGCGTGGCGCTTCCTTGCTTTTGACCAGCATGTCGTCCACGTACACCTCCATGTTCCGGCGATTTGCTCCTTGAACACCTTGTTGACCAGCCGCTGGTAGGTCGCTCCTGCATTTTTAAGACCAAAAGGCATAACACGGTAACAGTAGGTACCTCGGTCGGTTATGAAGGCGGTCTTTTCTTCATCTTCGGGGGCCATCCGGATCTGATTGTAGCCGGAATAGGCGTCCATGAATGACAGCATTTGGTGGCCTGAGGTGGCGTCCACGAGCTGGTCGATCCGAGGGAGGGGAAAGCTGTCCTTCGGGCAGGCTTTGTTGAGGTCGGTGAAGTCGATGCAGATCCTCCATTTGCCGTTCGACTTTTTCACCATGACGACATTTGACAGCCAGTTGGGTAATTTACCTCTCGGACGAAGTTGGCCTTTATGAGTTTGTCGACCTCTTCTTCAATGGCTTTTTGCCGCTCTGGGGCGAAGCTTCTCTTCTTCTGCTTAACAGGCCTGTGCATCTCGTCCACATTGAGATGATGGACGAGGACCTCGGGGCTAATCCCTGGCATGTCGGAGGCGGTCCAGGCGAAGATGTCGCATTGCTTTGGAGGAATCTGATCAGCCTGTGACGAGACTCTCCTTTGAGTAGCGACCCGATCCTTGCGGTTCGGTCGGGCGAGCTTCGTCCAATGGTACTTCCTCCAATTCCTCTGCCGGTTCTCCCCGTTGTTCGGCGAAGTCTTCGCGAGCGTCTAGCCCGTCAACTTCGGGCATTCTAGACTGAAGGCTCGTAACGAAACATTGCCGAGCCATGGCCTGACTTCCCCGAACCACTCCAACTCCTTGCTCGGTGGGGAACTTCATAGACAGATGCGGGATAGAGACAACTGCCTTGAGGGACATCAAGCCGGCCTGCCGAATATGGCGTTGTATGGGGACTGAGGTCGGTCACTAGGAAATCGGTCTGTACAATGGTCACAAGGGGCCAGGTTCCCGCGCGGACCGTCAGGGTGACGATTCCTTCCGGGATGATGACGTCGCCGGTGAATCCCATCAGGGTGGAATCCACGGCTCGAAGGTTTTCCATGAGCAATTTCATCCTGGCAAACACACCGAGGTACAAAACGTTTACCGAGCTTCCACTATCAACGAGGATTCGGCTTACATCATAATTGTTCAAATTAAGGGATACAACTAGTGCGTCATCATGGGGAGCTGTATCCCAGAAGATCATCGTCGAGAAGGAGAGTTCGCCCGTCCGTGCCTTCTTTGGCACCGATCCTCACCGCCGCCCCTGGGGCTCGATCCGCCGGCCTCTTCAATCATGTTGATGCGGCCAATTACGGGCGGATTTGGTGGAGGAGGAGGTTGTTGGAGCTCGGGCTGGCGGTCACCTCCTTGTGTGGCTCGGGTGCCCTCCTGAACTGGTCCAGCCGTCCCCGCCGGATCAGTCTCTCAATCTCATTCTTCAGCTGCCAGCATTCTTCAGTGTCATGGCCGTGCTCCCTATGGTAGCGGCAGTACTTGGCGGATCTCTTCGGGTCGGGTTCCCTCGGAGAGGTACTGGCCGGGGAAGCTGGCGCTCTATCTCCATGAGGATTTGCGCCCGGGGCACAGTCAGCGGAGTGTAGCGATCGAATCGCCTGGGAGGACTCCGGGAGCGATTCCTTGGCGGCAGCGGAGGGACTCTTTGGCGGCGAGGCGGACTTGGCCGACGGGCGGGACGGTGCCTGTCGGGGCTTTGGGCTCTTGCTTCTTCGCTGCTCAGCGCGGGCATCCTCCGCGATTCCTCGACCCTAGCGTATTTGTCCGCAAGGGCCATCATATCAGAGAGACATGGGGGGTAGCTGACCTCCATTGCCAGGTAGAAGTCGCTCTCCTTCGAAACTCCCCCTAGGGCGGACATAGCCACCTCATGATTAAGGTGGTCCACCTCCAACATGGCCTTGTTGAAACGGCCAAGGTAATTCCTCAAGGACTCCCCCTCTCTCTGCTTGACTTCGGAGAGGGAGTCGGATCTTCGTCGGTGGCGGCGGCTGCTGACGAACTGGCCAATAAAAAGGTGGCTCAGCTCGTCGAATGAATCAATGGAACCTGGTTTCAAGGCGTTGAACCAGGTTCGGGCGGATCCTCTGAGGGTGGATGGGAAGGCGCGGCAGAGGACCGCATCAGATGCTCCGTGGAACATCATTATTGACCGGAAGCTACTGAGATGGTCGTCCGGGTCAGTGGAGCCGTGATAGGGCTCGACGGCTGGTAGTTTGACATGGGAGGGAATCACTTCCTCCATGATCCCCTTAGAGAAAGGGATGCCCTGCTCCGCCTTGGGCTGGGCAGATGGGTCTGCTTGGCGGCGTCAGCTCCTGACGCATCTCCTGGATCTGACGGCGGATCTCCTCTTCACCGGTAGAGGAGGAGCTGGGCGGAGAATCGCAAGGATGGCGTCGAATCATGGTGAGACGTCGCCGGGGAGAGGGAGCGGGCTCGCCGAGATCTGGGAGGATCTCTATCATAACCGGTCGCGGGACCGGTTTGTCCCCCCTGGGGCGATGTGGGGGATCCGCGGATTCACGGATCAGAGGAGGAGGCCCGGCGAAGAAGGAATCGCCGCCTCCTTCTGAGGATGCGAAGCAGGAGGAGCTGCAAGGCGCTCCTGGACCAGGTGGGTAAGGGCCTGGACTTGTTGGACCAGCGTAGCGAACTGGTCCTGGGTCACCGGGATGGCAGGCGGCGACGGAGTCTCGACAGGTGGGGGTTGTGGCGCTGTGGCGCCAGTCGGATCAGGCCTCTGGGAGGCGACCTGATCTTGGGCATCAGAGGTTGCTCTTCTCCGGTTGGCCATTGGAGAGGTTCTTCTCCGGATTAGATCCTTGTCTCCTTTCTTCAAGTTTTAATGGGACTTGAGGCCCTTCCTCTAGCGCCAATCTGTTGCCGCCGGGATCCGTCCTCCGACTCGGGCGCGGTCGATCTCCAGGGAGAGGGGGCGGCGGACCTGCAAAAGAAGCCCACACGCGGGGGGACGCTGGGGGTGGTCCTCCGCGGAAGGCCCTCCGACGCTCAAGTCAGTGGAGAAGGAATCGGCGATCAACCAGACAGTGGGGAGGTGGATCTCTCCGGGAGACCTCTCCGGGGGGGCAATCGGAGGCTCCAGAGGGCAGGAGCACCGACGAGCTGCCGGGAGAGAGAGAGAGTGAGTGATGCGTCAGAGTCGCGTACCTGAGGGAATCTGTCTGATATTTATAGACTGTCACCTGGGTCTTGAGCGCTTTCTGGAAGGTTCGGAGGTTGTTACGATACGGAGACGGACAGAATCAGGCCGTTGTGGGGCCGTTAGAATCCGTACCCTGTTTGTTAGGGATCGACGGCTGGGAGAGCTCCTTGATGTCTCGAGATCTGGTTGAGTAGGCCTGGGGCGGTTATGATAGGCTTTAGGCCACGTCCGACATGATTCCTTGTCTAGGATGCCGTTCTGGTAGGCTCGGGCTCTCCCGCGTCAGGTTCCGCGGAGGTAAGTGTTAGGTTGCGGATCGCAGCCGAGCTATGGAAGCCCGGAGGGGCCGAGCTATGGATAGGGAAGCTAGGAAGCCGAGCTACGGAAGCCCGGAGCCGAGCGGAAGCCCGGAGGGGCCGAGCTACGGAAGCCCGGAGGGTAAGCCCGGAGGGGCCGAGCCGGAAGCCCGGAGGGAGCCGAGCTACGGAAGCCCGGAGGGAGCCGAGCTACGAAAGCCCGGAAGGGGCCGAGCTATGGAAGCCCGAGGGAGCCGAGCTACGGAAGCCCGGAGCCGAGCTACGGAAGCCCGGAGGGGCCGAGCCATGGAAGCCCGGAGGGAGCCGAGCTACGGAAGCCCGGAGGGGGCCGAGCTACGGAAGCCCGGAGCCGAGGGAAGCCGGAGCTACGGAAGCCCCGAGCTACGGAAGCCCGCCGAGCTACGGAAGCCCGGAAGGGGCCGAGCTACGGAAGCCCGAAGCCCGGAAGGGGCCGAGCTACGGAAGCCCGGAAGGGGCTGACTACGGAAGCCCGGAGGGGCCGAGCTACGGAAGCCCGGAGGGCCGAGCGGAAGCCCGGAGGGGCCGAGCTACGGAAGCCCGGAGGGGGCCGAGCTACGGAAGCCCGGAAGGGCCGAGCTACGGAAGCCCGGAGGAGCCAGAGGGAGGAGGTTAGCCTTAACCGCCTCGCACGGATATTAATGTAATGATGATTTTACCCCTCAACACTAATCATATAATAATTATAAAATAACAATAAAGAGTGTATAGTATTTTTTTGTAAAGAAAGATAAGTTGTTATGGTAGAGAGAAAGTGTGTGAGAGAGTATTCGCCTTCTTTTTTTTAATGTGGAAGAGGTAGGGTATGAGAGTGAATGTTTAGATAAAGGGAATAAATTGGAGTTTTCTAATTGTATGCATGCAAGTGGAATGATGTCCCTGATAAAGAAATCAAATGGCTAAAGTTTAAAAACATATAATTGCCTCCCAATAGTTATGAGCGTAACTATCTTGCTGATTTAGCTTGTATTTTGGATGAACCTAAGATTTGGATGAGTAGCTTTCCTTTGGATCTGAATCTATTCAACATTGATGATCAAAGTATTGTCTTTCATAAAGTCTAATTATTTTTTATAACCAAAAAACAATGTAACTATCATAAATGACTAGTTATTTTAAAAATCAAAATATTAACAATCATTAACCATTTTCAAAATTAATAAATATATATGTATTAGCATGATGTAATGCTACAAGTAGAAAACAACTTAACTTATAGTTTAAACATATCTTATTAAGCTTGAAGAACAATAGGATTAAACCCTAATCTTATTAATGAAATTATTTATAGCATTATATTACACACACACACACACACACACACACACACATATATATATGGGTATTGGTATTTTTAAAAGATTGCTTTAAAAGTCATACTCTTTGTCATGCATTCATAAGTATTAAGAGCTTGCAAGTAAAATCTATAGGAAGCAATCTTGACCTCCATACAAATACAAGCGTGCTCATGGAAATAGAATTTTCTATAAAATCTCACCACAAACCCAACTTGATGCACTTATGATTAAATTATCTTTAAATTCTTAGCTTAAGATATTCAACTGATATGGCTTTAAGAGTAGGTTACAACCATGGTAATTCTATTATACTACTAATAATCTTACTTCTCAAGAGGTTTTCCGTATCATCTCTTGATATGGCTTAAGTCAGAGGGTCAATTAATATCTCATCAATGATATTTTAACATGACTTTATCCATTATTTCTAGTTTTCTAATATAATAATATTTCTTAAAATTTGTTTAGAATTATTATGAATATATTGTTATTTCCCAAATGAATAGCTACCTTATTATCATAAAATGGCCATTAGTTGCAATAGTTTTTAGATAAAGCTACCTTGTTATCACAATATATTACTAGTTTCATTGGTCTATTTATAAAGAAAATATCTCTCTGAAATCACCTCATTCAAATTATATCTTTATCTCCTAGTGACATAATCACATATTCTACCTCCATTGATCAAAAATATTTTATTTGTATGTTTGCTTTTTGAATGATTAACCAGTAGTTTATCCATATATCAAGTTTGTAGACTTAAAATCTACCTTACCAAAAGTCCAATTTGCATCACTATAATATTCTAAAAATAATTCAATGATAGAGTCATATAAACCAAAATTCAAAGTGCTTTACCATATATACCTTAAAACTCTTAGTTTTTTCCCAGCACATTTAAGAATTATGAGTAAATCTATTTATCTTACCATCTTCAAATATTATATCTACTCTAGTACAATTTATTAAATATATTAAACATCTAATGATTTTAGCTTATTTTGGTTCATGACTAGTTCTTCATTATGTAATAATAAAGTATAAAGAGAATCTAAAAGAGAACTACTAGAGTATAATCAAAATAATTAAATTTTCTTAAGATTTCACAATTTAATTGTGATTGAGATAAATTATTTTATGATCGTGCCTAATTATTTTATTACCTAAAATTAGATTAATAGGCCTAAATATCTAGCTTCAAATACTTGAAAAAATATTTTTTTAATACTATTTATGAATATATTGTTTGAAGCAAAGACTAATAAATTATTAGTATAAAAATTATCATTACACAAGAATTTTGAATACCTTTGGTAAAAATATAACTATTTTTATTTCATTGTCTTAGAGTTTGTTTAAGATCATATAAAGGCTCATTAAGTTTTCATATCAAATGTTTTCAACTTCATTTAAAATTATTTTTTATTTTTAATTGATATATCTTTAAATTATATATTGAAGCTATTAATAAGATTGTTTTTGTATATGTCAAATTAACGGTTAGAGAAAAGGTTTCAAAATAGTGTATTCCCTTCTTTTGTTTAAATCATTTAATTACTAATCTTGCTTTATAACCATCTATACTTCCATAAATTTTAATTCTTTTTCAACACTCATTTATGTTTTAAAGTTTTACTATTAAGTAATATATTTGTTGATGTCCCAGTATTCTTATCATTAATGCATTTAATCTTATTCATTACTTCATTGTATTTGTCATCATCAAATAGAGATTATAGCTTCATTATAATTTTTAGGATATTTTATGTTAAAGACAACCACGGTAGACCCCTTTTTTTCAACTTTTTCTTTTTTCTTTCTTCTAAATTCTAATTCTTTTAAATTTTCAAATTCCATTGTAGATTAATTGGTCATTTAAGTTTTCTTCTCTTCAACTTGTGAAGAAATAAAATTTATATTTTCTTGTTTATTCTTATCTAATTCTTTCTCAATACAAAATGACTTAGGATATTAATTTGTAAATATTCAAAAAATTAAGCAAACATAGTTTCAATTATGATGTCTATCTTAATATTTAAAAATCTATCAACTTTTTTTTTACTACAGTCAAGGAATTTAGATTTTTTTATACTTAGAACCGGTTTTATTTTATTTTTTTAGTTTTGAAGGATCTAAAGCATATGCAAGACATCCAAATGCTCTAAAGTCATTTTTATTGATTTTTTATTTTTTATAGTTTATATGGTGTAAAATCTTCATGTAATATTTATTACAAATATGACTAGTGGTCAATAACGTTTCTCTCCGCAAATTACATGGTGAATTAGAGCCAATTAACATTGCACTAACAATTTTTATTACTATTCTATTTTTTTCATTTTGCTATACTATATTGTTGGAGTTAAATCATGAACCACATCAGTTTGAGGTATTATTTCATTTTTTTTCATAAAATTTTACAAATTCAATAGGCAAGCATTCTTCCCCTTTATCACTTCTAAATATTCTGATTATTATTCTTAATTGATTTTCTATTTCATCATCTTAAATTTCAAACTTTTCTAAAGCTCATCTTTAGTTTTTAATAAGTATACATAAATGAATTCCGAATAATAATCAATAAAATTTATAAGAAAATTTAAAATATAAGAAGATTTAGTTACTAATTTAAATGATCTCTTAGCTGACATTTGCATTTGAAAGAAGATATAATACTGTTAGTTTTAGGTATCAATTATGATGCCAATTCATTTATTGTATTTTATTAATACAACCTAATCTACAATATCAAATATCATGCAAATTACCACATAAGTTATTTAAGGTGCTGAAGAGATACTTTATTGTTAGCAAAACTTTTTTGGTAAATTGTCCCTTTTTAGATGTGGTCATTTGATGATTTTTAAACATAACAAGAAAATCATGATGACTTAATAATATATAGATAATAAGACTTTTAGAGACATGAAGCATATTTTTTGAGTGAGTTTCTTCTCAACCAAAGTTGAAAATTCATGCCTATGAAAGCATTCTTCCTTCTCAATACGTAAGCATCCATTCAATGCATGATTTTCATAGCTTTCACATTTGCAATAGACTGAACACCCACTCAATCTCAATTTTATATAGAGACACTTTTCACCTCAATTCCTAACTTGAACAGCTTTTCTTTGACACGGAATCCTCATTTTTCCAAGATGGAACATATATAAGCTTTCTTTTGATATAAAAAGAAAGTGTGTATGAAGTTGATGTCACAGCTCTGTCTTGTTGATACCATAAAAAAAGACGTGATAAGGTAGCTTATAGCAAATATTTCTTGATGAAAATATGCCTTACATCCTTAAATGAGAACATGTATTGCCTTAACTAATAAGTAGAACAAAGCAAAGCAAAACAATAAAAGCAAGCATGCTTTTATATGCTATATTATAGATACATTTTTCATGTAAAGTTTATTATCATCTTTAAAGATTTTGTAGGATTTGAACATATTCAAATAAGAAATCACATAATAAATTTTTATCCGTAATCTATATCTATGTTAACCATAAATGACTCTAAAATATTAGCTTCATGTTATTTTTGTCAGCCCCATATAGTTGGGAAAAGGCTTAGTTGAGTTGAGTTCATTTTTGTCGGCCTTTTAGATACAGATGCTTTTTGGCTATATAACAAAATTTTCTACATATAAAACTAAGATCCTTGGAATTTTCTTTTCTTTTCTTTTCTTGATATTATCATTTTTATTTAAAAATTTACCCTCCTTCTATCGAGCCTTTATCTTGTCCTTTTAAGCTATTTTGATTTTATTTGGATCAAATTTGTCTACCAAATTCATGTTATTAGTGCCAAAATAGGAATGACTAATTTGATTTTGTGTTTCCTTCAATTTATCTCATTTAGATATCTTTTTCTCCATTTGTAGTTTTTGAATTAATTATTTCAAATTTTGATGATATTACTTATGCTAAATATTGTTGATAGACCTTTCAAGATAAAGGTAAATTGCTAATGATAGTACACACTTGAAAATTCTCAATCACTGGTTCCTTACTTGCAGCAATGTCTTCCTTCACATGAATCATTTCTTGAGTTTGCTTCATAATAGTCTTCTCATGAATTAACTTAAACTCAATGCACTTGTTAATTCAATACGATCTATTTTTTTTTGCCTTTAGTTAAATTTTACTTGGAGTAAATTTTACAATTTTAATGTGGTTTGATGCTATCAATAGATATCAGATAAATTGTTGGACATATAGTACCCAAGATCATTTCTCTCTATATATAGTCACTCTCCAACTGTGTGGTTACTTTTGTTTGGTAAAATCATTTTGAAAAAATTTTCTAGACATGATGTCCAAAGCATGTATGCCACCTTTTATATGTAAGGAAGAAAAAAGGTTTATCTCTTGAAATTATGTCCATCAAATTGATCTAAAACTTTAACTTCATACGTGAGAGTTTTGATTGTCACATGAGTGGCTATTGTTAAGAAAACTAATTGTCCTTAAACTATTTGGAACTTTACCTACAATTATTAAGGAAAACATGCAAGAATGTAAATAAAATTTGGGTTAGTTGAACAACTTTCTTAAAGATGATTATTTCCTTATTATGGAAGTAGATTTTCAAAAAAGAATAGTCTTCAGGATATAAGGCTTTTACACTGTCCACCCTTTATGTTGCACCTCAAAAGTATTGCATGCCAATACCTACACTCTTTGTAAAAATTAATAATGAAATAAATAATAACAACCGGGATAACAATAACAATAAAAATAGCAATAAAAAAGTAATGTATTATTGGGAAGAGAGATGAGATGGTACTATAGAGAGGGTGTGTGTGAAAGCATTGGCTTTTCATGAGAAAGTATAAAGTTAATGGTTGGAATTAAATAATGTAAAGACAAAGGACTTATCAATTTGTGCCTAGTTCTATGTTATATATGAAAGTAAAATGATGTGCTGAAGAAACCAAATAGCCAAAGATATAAATCTTATAACTGCCTTTCAAGGATCAAGATGAGTAACTGCCACATATGGTTAGTTATTTTGAAAATCAAAATTCTAACATCCTTTTTTTTTTCCCAAATCATGCGAATGTGTTATTAAAAGTCAATATAATCTTGAAGACATTAGAATTAAATATGTATAAAACTCATGCAACCGGAGATCAACTATTTAAGATTCTATCAAACTTGAAACATCGCTTCCATAAAGGGAAAGGAAAACAATATTTGATCCATGAAACATAACTAAGGTAAATTTTTTTTTTAAAAGGCCATTTGGTTTGTGGTAATTTACCTTAGTAAGCTGAGATTATTATATAGATTATCATGTTGGGCAATTAGACATTGTAATTGAAGCAGCAATACTTGATTTTGGTAATCTAAGATTGCTACAAAGCATGATAATCCAATTTTCATCTAAAAGATGAGTATTTAAAATTATTAAAGTCTAGTAATCTTAAATTATGCTCTTAACTTTTATATAAATATTTAACAATACTTAGTTTGATTATATATTTTATTTAAACAAGAAAATATATAAATATATAAATTAAATTTATATTTAATCTTAAATATTTAATATTTTAAATCCGATTATATGTGTATATAATAATTATGACCTTCTTTTATATTAAATTATTTAATAATATTATAAATATATTATATATATATTATCATATTTTGATATATAATATCATAAAATTAGTTTATAAAGAAATCTTGATTTTTATAAGGACATTTTATATTGTAACAAAAGAAGAGAGGACCACTTAAAAAAAAAAAAGTTTACAATAAAATTTAAAAGCATGGTAAACTGATTATCGTATTTGTTATTATAAATTGAATATGATAAATTTTCATTCTTGAATCTGATTGTTAAGTATAAATTTAAATATAAAATTCTTGATAATAATTTATTACAATGAATCAAATACCATCCTAAAAACATAATGAACTATGCTCTAAAGTCTAACAGATGTTCTAGAATATTCACCAACAAGATTCTTTCGCTGCCGCAGAGTGAAAACACAACTGTGGAGATATGGGTGGACAGTGTGTCATTGCAACCATTCACCAAAGATGAATGGAGAGCCGATCAAGCCAAGAGTATTGACGAGGTACGTCCAAATCATCATCCAGCACCCACCACATTGCAATAAACTGGTTGATATATTCTTCCTAAAATACTTCGAGCTCAACGTATCAAATTCAATTTATCCAGACTCGCAAGAAGACAGTGAGGTTCCAGGCTGTTGATGTCCAAGGCAACAGCCTTGCTGGTTCAACAATCTCTATCAAGCAGACTAGGCCAGGATTTCCATTTGGTTGCGCCATTGCCAAGACTATCCTCAACAATGCCGCATACCAGAATTGGTTTACCTCCCGCTTCACTGTGGCCACCTTTGAGAATGAGATGAAATGGTACTCCACCGAGTATGTTCAGGGCAAGGAGGATTATTCTGCGCCTGATGCCATGGTTGCCTTTGCAAAGGACAAGAACATTGCCATCAGAGGGCACAATATCTTTTGGGACGATCCTAAGTACCAGCAAGACTGGGTGCGGCCACTCTCCAACACAGACCTCTGGAATGCAGCTGACAAGCGACTTAATTCTTTGATGTCGAGATACAAAGGCCAACTCATTGCTTGGGATGTTGTTAATGAGAATCTTCATTTCTCATTATTTGAGGACAGGCTTGGGAAAGATGCCTCTAACATCTTCTACCAGAAGGCACATCAGGTTGACCCTGGCACCCTAATGTTCCTGAATGACTACAATACCTTGGAGGAGCCTGAGGACACGGCATCGACACCAGGCAAGTACCTTGAGAAGCTGAAAGAGATTCAGTCTTCTTACCCTGAGAATTATAAAAATATGGCAATAGGACTGGAGGGCCACTTCGGTATGCCAAATATTCCATACATGAGATCTACTCTGGATACTCTCAACAAGGCCAACGTGCCCATTTGGTTGACAGAAGTTGACGTCAAAAGTGACCCAAACCAGGTATGTCCTCGTAGCAATCCCCTCAACCTCTTCTGTACTAGCACCAAGAAAACAAGAGTTTAAAAGAATGCAATTATATTTCTAAGATCCAAAAGTTGCTAACAGGAAAATTACTTGGAGGAAATCTTGAGAGAGGCTTTCTCACATCCAGCTGTTCAAGGAATTGTGATTTGGGCAGCATGGCATCCAAAGGGTTGCAACGTAATGTGCCTAACAGACAGCAATTTCAAGAACCTTCAAACTGGAGATGTTGTAGACAAGCTGCTAGCGGAATGGAAGTCTAGCCATGTGGTGGGAAAAACAGACAGTGATGGCTTCTTCCAGACCCAGATCTTCCAAGGAGAGTATGAAATGAAGATAACCCATCCAACAGTAAATTCTTCATCAGTGCAAATCTTGAAAGTGGAACCAAGGTCTCTAGATGGAGCAATCCTTCGAGTCCACGTCTAAGCATATAAGCTTATAAAGCAATACTTTTCCAGTCGTAATTTGTTCTCTTAAATTCCTCGTCAATAATTTAATGGATCTTTAGGTTGCTCGTGTTTCTCTTGGAAATAATGTTAAAGATTTGACATTGAAATGTATGTATTCATGTTTTAGCTTACATATGTTTTTCTTTTTCTTGAAATAAGTTAAAGATAATAATTAGGAAACAATAATGCAGTGAATGGTGACGAGAGAAGGAGCCGGAAAAAGTATTTGGAAGGTAATAAGCCTCCAAAAGAAAACAAGGGAAAAACTACAAGAACATTATGTTGTGGATACCTCACCATCCCGGAAAAAGTAAAGAAACTTTTCGGTGCTTGTCGATAAAGTTCTTGTTCTGACAAATCAATCTATACAATATTTGATTTAGCATAACCTTCTACTTCCTTTAATTTTTATGTTACTGCATTTTAGATATAATACAAAGCACTATAATACGAAGCACCATTAGTACATTCGTGTATTTAAGTGTAATTGTACTATGCAATTATCCTTCTTAGCTACTCCTGCTTAAAACTACCTAGGGCTATTCACATTTCCTGATCAACATATTGGAATCCACTGCCTCTTTGTCCACAAAAGCTAGATGCCTAAGTGCACGTGATCACCATCTTGGAAGATGTTCTAAACAAATTTCCCTACCCTAATATGTAGGATCTCTGATATTAATAGAACTCAAAACAAGGGCAACATGATGGTGATAGCCGCTTCAGTCTATAAATTGTAGATCAATGAATCAACTAAGGTTCACTCCTGTCCTCTTTTTTCTTTGAATTTACTACTCTTGATCAAGAGAAATGCTAGTTCATCTCTATCCTTTTGATCACACCATGCTTCTATGTCAGTTAGCCACACTACAACAAATTTAGGCTTTGCCTACAATTTTCTCGCCTACGAATTTAAAATCATAGGCAAAAGATACCTTTCCCTATGATTTTTTGAAATCATAGGGAAATGTTCTATAGTGAAAGAATTTCTAATATGAAGATTTTTTTTTTTAGTATTATGGAAATATCTTTCCCTATGACAAAATTCAAATCATAGGAAAAGGCCTTCTGTGGAAAAGCCTTTGCCTACAATTTTAGCAAAAATCATAGGATTTTTTTTTTCTTAGGTCAATAAATTTTTGGAGGCAAAATCATCCATTAATATTTTTCTCTAAATTGAATAGTAAGCCTTTTCCTAATGTTTTTGTGAAAATCGTAGGCAAAGGCTTGCTGGACCTTTGCCTATGAAAATAGCCAAATTTGAAAGCAAAGGTTTGGCTTCTTGCCTTTGCCTATGACATTTATGAAAATCATAGGCAAAGGCAGCAACTAGACCTTTGCCTACTATTAATTTGTATACATTTCATTATGAATGCAAATCAAATTTATTAGTTTCTTTATCTATCAATGTGTAATTCTTTTATATATATATTAGATATATTTTACTTATGAGATTAAGTTCAAAAGAATATGAACTGTGCATATAAAATTTGTAATAGAGATTACAAATTGTGAGATCTAAAATTGCACATTATGGTTCGATTCTTTAAATTTTTTTAATCAATGCGTAGACAGAACTGGGCACTATCGAATACCGTTGAGACTAGCACACATTGCATATCTTCACCCTTGTGTGATCAGCTGATCTCACAAGCTAAAGTATGAAAATACTTGGAGAGGTGTGTGGATGCTCATTATTATAACGATGTATTAGATGACCCGCATAGAAATTCAATATGGATATTCTATATAGTGTCGATGGTTGATCTCTGATGATGGTGGTGTGAGTGATCCTTTGACTTCAGATCTTTATTGCACCTCATGTGTGAAATGTCATGCTTTAACGACATGCAAACGTCGCTTTAACCATGGGTGGCAAATATGATGTTGGTTGGATATAACATGAAGTACATGAAAGTGGTGTTTGATCAAGATAAGATTCATTTTCCTTGATAGAGAGGGTTATATCCCATGGCCATTTGATGGATTGAATTGACTATTAAATCCTTGCAAGGTTAAGTTGGAATTCATGTGAGTCAATTTTTTCTAAGATCAAGTAAACAAATCAATTATAGGGTTGATACATTTCATACTACTGATTGATCTGGGATATATGACGAATGGATTGAATCATGCAGTAACCGTTCACGAACAACAGCTATTCATGACCACATCAACAAAACCCTTAACACTTGAGTGGTCATGATGCTTTACTAGAGGTCACTCATGATCTATAATCATGGATTCTTTGATTTGATAAAGAGGTTGATTTGATCAAAGAATTGACTTGGATAAAGTTTTGACCAGGTCATCATTAGGGTCAATATTAAGGATATGATTATTGCTAATATGTCAAGGGACCTAATGGGTCACACGCAATAAGAAGATTTTTGATGAAGTTAAAATATAAATTATGTTGGATTTAATTCAGATTAGATGATCAATTAATTAGGATTGGGTTTGATTCAATCTTAATAAAAGAACATGAAATTGATGAATATGATTCATCCTAGAGAAAAGTATTTTGTATCCAAGGGAGAGTGACCTTTTGTATATGTCATGTACATATAAAATTTATTAATTAGATACCCAATTAGGCTTGACCCATGTGATGGATGGCTTAGATTAATTTGGATTAATAATGTGGTGTTTAATTGGATCCATATGATGGCATAATTTAATTCATAGAAACCCAATTGATCCGAGGGTTAAGATTATGCCACGTTGAGGATGGATTCATGCCAATGTGATGGATATGACCCATCTCCACGTTATGGGGAAGGGAACACCCATGATTTGGGCATCACCATGAAGCCAAATCCAAGGTTGGGGCATTGGTTTCATGGGATAACCAATTTTCTTTTTTTTTTAGGAATGTGGTTTGGTGGATGTAATCCTAACATGATCATGATAACAAATATCCTAAATTTGTTAGGATATTTTGTTATCAACATGATATGGTTGCATGGTTAGGTAGTTGTAACAAATCCCCTTTTTATTAGACCACACAACCTCCTCTTCATGAATAAAAGGAGAGAGATGCCTCTCCTTAGAAACATACACCTAATTCCTTCTTTCTCTCTCTCTTGAATGCTCATGCCCCACTTTCTCTCTCTAAAATGCCCCTTCTCTCTTTAGGACGTCCTCTTTCTTGGATGTCCCACATCCTCTTTCTCTATAGTTCAAGATTGGATCTTGATTGGAGAACTATTTTCTCTTGATTTGGAAAATCAATTGAAGAAGGAAAGAGGTACTAGAACCCCTCGCTGGAAGATCATCATCCAATCCTTAAAGAACAATATCCAAATATCTCTGCATGGATCACCATTAGAGGCCAAACATGTAGACGGCTAGTGATAAATCGTTTACCAACTTCATCAGTTTTCATTCCTAATAAATAATACATGTATGATTTAAAATTAATTTTATTAACTAAATCTATTTCCTGAAGATCTTGGGCTTTGAGAATTAAATTTGTATTTATTTTATCTTTCATTGTATAATATATGAATTTGATTCATATAAAAATACATGAAATTCTCAGCAAGTGGTATCAGAGCTATCTCAGGCTTTAAATTTAGTTAATTTGATAGATTATCTGAGTTCTAGCTTTTATATTCATAGATCTAAATTTTACATGAAATGTAAAATATGAATCTTGCTATATGATGAAGATTAAAAATGTAAAAATTTTACTATATGATAATAAACATGAATTATTTAGATTTAATCATGTTAAAAAATTAGAAATTATAATTTATGTGTGACATAATCATAAAGGCTGAAATTTTAGTTATCATGTTTAGAATTTAATTTTGACATGATAAATGACATGATTAAAATTTGAAATAATATATCATGATAACATGATAATCAAGATTGAAAATTTAAAATTTAAATTTTTGATATGTTATCATGATCATAGTTGTGAGGGATGTTATGATAGAGATCAATTAGGATTTTTATGTGATGAAAACCAATTTATCATAACAAATAATAATAAGATAAATATTAAAAATAAATTATTATAAAATATTTGATACTTATCATAAATATCTAATGATCACTATCTTATCTTATCATAATGTGTAATAGATGATAAGGTTTAAAAAAAATTAGACTTAACTACATCAGTGTTTGATCCTATGATCCCATGCATGGTTAGTCTTTTGCAATTGGGCTTGACTACATTGGTGTCTAAGGAAGGCTTGAATCAAAAGTTTTTAATTGCTTAATTCGCTTACCTGGCGAACATGATTTGGTGTCTAAAGCAAGCTAAATAGGACCCCTTTGATTGCTAACCTGGTCATTGTGAGGGAAGCATCAAATCGATTAGACTAAGTGGGTTAGTCGGGATGGTAACAATTGATTTGGTCATCTGAGTAGGGTTCCTAAATAGATAGTGGTTAGGAATCCTAATTTGATTAGGAATCTCAATCATAAGATTTTATCTTATGAAATTTAGGTTAATTAAAATTAATCTAAAATTTATATATATATGATATGTAACCAAGCATGATACAAATGTTGTACATGCATGATGAGACCTAAATGCGTAAAATTCCTTCATGAATATTAAGTCTTTATGCTTTTCATTGTTCACATGATACAAAATCATTAGTTCACGAGATTTGTTGTACCATAGCCATAATCGAGTGAACCTATGGGGAGTTGATTGGGGAACAATGGGTTGACTTAACTAGGTTAGCTAGCATAATTGGTCATAGTTAGGGTCAGTCTAATCTAGAGGCAAAGTTTAGGGTGATCACATGTAGATATGATTGATAAGGAAATGTTCCCTAAATAATCTAGGAGTCATATTTGATGTGATTGATGAATATCTACCTAAATTAGCTTACTAAGATTTATTGTGCCATAGCCAAGGTCAAGGTAAGTTAATTTGAGCATCCTAGCCCACTAAAAAATTATTTGATAATTTTTTATGATTAATAGAGAGGGCTATGAAGCTCGATAAAATAGTAAAAGAAATTAATTTAATTAAAAAATTTTAAATTATCATATTAAATCAATGATTTGCATTCATAATATATAATTGACTCGTTCTATCTTTTACACAGTTGTAAGAGACACAATGAGTGTGAATATTAACCTTAGAGGTATTCCAGAGTCCAACATGTTGATCGGACCCAATTTTTCTAATTGCCTAAGGAATGTAGCCAAGAAAAATATCATTTTTGTGGTAAGAATGGACACTGGAAGCGTAACTGCAGGGCTTATCAGGCTAGCCTTAAAAATAAGAATCATAGGAATACTTCTACATCAGATGTGTATATAATTGAAATGTTTTCTTCTATTATTTCTTATTCCACTTGGGTATTGGATACCGATTGTGGGTCTCATATTTGTATTAATATACAGATGATAAAAAATAGTAGAAGATTGGAAAAAGATAAAGTGATCCTACGCATGATAACAATGGAGCAAAAATTACTGCATTAGCTGTAGAAATTTATTTTTTATCTTTGCCCATAGGGCTTGTAATTGAACTTAGTAATTGTTACTATATTTCGAACATAACAAAGAATATTTTATCCATTTCATGTTTAGTAATGGATGGGTATTCTTTTAAAATTAAAAATAAAGGTATTTTTATTTTTCAAAATAAAATGTTTTTGGTTCTACTGAATTATTCAACGAAATTTATGTTCTTAATCTTCAAGCCCCTATTCTCAATATTGAATCAAAAAGATTAAAATTAAATAATTCTTGGGACTCATACCTTTGACATTATCATCTAAGTTATATAATTAAAAAGCGTTTAACAAAGTTACATAAGGATGGATACTTGGGCTCATTTGATTGGAAATCATTTGAGAAATGCGAGTCATGCTTACTTGGGAAGATGAACAAGTCACCTTTTACTGAAAAAGGTAGGTGAGAAACTGAATGTTTGGGTTTAGTACATTTAGATGTATGTGGATCCATCAACATTCAGGCTATAGTAGGTTTTTCTTATTTTATCCCATTTATAAATAACCATAGTAGGTATGGTTATGTATATCTAATGAAGGATAAATCTGAAGCCTTTGAAAAGTTCAAAGAATTCATATGTGAAGTAGAAAAATAAACTGATAAGAGTATTAAGATACTTTGATCAGATCGAGATGGTGAATACTTGAACCATCAGTTCATAGATTATTTAAAGAAGAATGTGATTCTCCCTCAATGGACTTCTTCTGGTACACCACAGCATAATGATATGTCAAAAAGGAGAAATTGCATACTGTTAGACATGATGCATTCTATGATAAGCCTTGCTGATCTTTCAAACATGTTTTGGGATTATACGCTAGACACTATTGAATATACCCTAAATCTAGTTCCATATAAATCGGTCAACTTCACTCCCTATGAGATATGGTATGGAAAGAAACCATATTCCCTTAATCATTTAAGGGTTTGGGGATGTTATGTTCATGTGAAGTGTAATGAATCAGACAAGCTTGGAGCTAGATCTAATAAATGCAATTTTATGGGGTATCCAAAACAAACAAAAGGATACTAATTCTACCACCTACTTGAGCAAAAAGTGTTTGTCTCAAGATATGCCTTATCTTTGAAAAATGAGATTCTTTCAGGAAAGGGTAGTGGTAGTAAGATTGAACTTAGTGAAGCTCAAGTACCATAAATTAAAATTGACTGATTAGATGAAATGGAGCACATACCGAATGCAGTGGGAGTTAAGCAGAAAACTCAACACAAATTTAGGTAGCCATTGCATAAGTCTCTACCAAGGGAGGTGAAGCAACAGGTAGTTTCAAGTACACACCAGCTACGTAGATCTAGTAGGACAATTCACATCCTTGAAAAATATGAATTTTTCATAGATGATGAGCCTACCAACTATGAAGAGGCAATGTCTAACATTGACTCTGAAAGATGGTTTGATGCCATGAAATCTGAAATGGACTCCATGTATGACAACCAAGTATGGACTTTGGTTGATCTACCTGAAGCGGTAAAACCCAATGGGTGCAAATGGATCTTCAAGAAGAAGATCGATATGGATAGTAATGTGATTACCTATAAGGCAAGGCTAGTTGAAAAAGGTTACAAGCAAAGACAAGGTGTTGACTTTGTTGAAACCTTTTTCTCTGTAGCCATGCTTAAGTCCATAAGGATTATGCTTGCAATAGCAGCATATTTTAACTATGAGATCTGGCAGATGGATGTCAAGACTGCCTATTTCTAAATAAAAATTTAGAGAAGGATGTGTATATGACACAATCAGAGGGTTTTGAATCCGTAAATCCTAAGAAAGTATGCAAGCTACAAATGTCTATTTATGGACTTAAGCAAGCCTCTAGAAGTTGGAACATCTGATTTGATGTGATAATCAAAGAGTTTGATTTCATAAAAAATGAGGATGATTCATGTGTACAAGAAAGTTAGTGGAAGTGATATTATTTTCTTGATATTATATGTGGATGACACATTATTAATAGGAAACATTGTATCCATGCTTAAAGAGGTGAAGGATTGGTTGTCAAGTAAATTCTCTATGAAGGATTTAGAAGAAGCAATCTATATACTAGATATAAAGATCTATAGGGATAGCTCTAGAATGTTGCTTGGATTGACCCAATCTACGTACATAGATAAGATGCTAAAGTGGTTTAGCATGGAAGAATCAAAGAAGGGATCCCTGCTAATGTCGCATAGGGTACATCTCTTCATGGATATGAGTCCTAAGACTTAAAAGGAGAGAGTACATATGGATAGGATACCATACGCATCAGCGATCGGATCCATCCTATAGGCGATGCTATGTACTAGACCTGATGTTTCTTAGGCCTTGAGTATCATGAGTAGATATTAAGCAAACTCTGGTGAGAAACATTGGATGGCAGTCAAGAATATCCTTAAATACTTGTGAAGGACTAAGGATATATTCTTGGTTTATGAAGGACCTGATCTCATAGTTCGGGATTACATGGATTCTAGTTTTTAGTCTGATAAAGATGATTATAAGTCACAATCAGGCTATGTTTACACTCAACGGTGGTGCAGTTAGCTAAAAGAGTTTCAAGCTGGAGATGACTACCGACTCTACTACTGAAGCCAAGTACATCGCAACATTAGATGCATGTAGCTAAAGAAGTGGTTTGGATCAAAAAGTTTATCACTAAACTTGGTGTGGCTCCAAGCATTATTAATCCAATACTCTTCTATTATGATAACAATGGAGCTATTGCGTAGGCCAAGAGCCAAAGTCTCATCAAAAATCCAAATATGTACTTAGAAGATATCATATAATTAAATAAATAAAAAAATAATATAAAAAGAGAATGAGTCTCTACTGATGATAATATTATCGATCCGTTCACTAAAGTCCTGCTACAGTAGAAATATAACGATCATGTTGAGTCATTTGGTATTAGATACATGGGTGATTGGCTATAGTGCAAGTGAGAGATTGTTAGTGTGTACTCTAGATTCAATTGGATTAGATACTAGTTTATATACATTTTATTATGAATGCAAATCAAATTTATTATTTTTTTATCTATCTAGGTGTAATTCTTTTATATATATTAGATATATTTTATCTGTGAGATAAAGTCCAAAAGAATGTGAACTATGGATATGGAATTTGTAATAGAGATTATAAATTGTGAGATCCAAAATTGCACATTAGGGTTCGATTCTTTAAATTTTCCTAGTCGATGCGTAGACATGACTGAGCACTGTCGAACGCTGTTGAGACTAGCACACATTGCATATCTTCATACTTATGGTGATCAGATGATCTCGCAAGCTGAAGTATGAAGATACTTGAATAGGAGTGTGGATGCTCGTTATTATAACAATGCATTGGATGACCCGCACAGAGATCCTTATTGATATTCTATATAGTGGCAATAGTTTATCTCTGATGACGGTGGTGTGAGTGATCCTTTGATTTGAGATCTTTATTGCACATCATGTGTAGAATATCATGCTTTGATGACATGCAAATGTCGCTCTAGTCATGGATGAAAAATATGGTGTTGATTGGGTATAACATGAAGCACAAGAAGGTGGTGTTTGATCAAGATAGGATTTATCTTCCTTGATAGAGAGGGTTATATCCTATGGTCACTTGATGGATTGAATTGACTATTAAATCCTTGCAAGGTTGAGTTAAAATTCGAAATGGTTTTGAGGTTTCAATTCATATGAGTCAATTTTTTCTGAGATCAAGTAAACAAAGTTCAATTACAGGGTTAATACATTCCATACCACTGATTGATCTGGGATATATGACGAAGGGATTGAATCATACAATAACCGTTTATGGACAGGTGTTGTTGACCATGCCAACAAAACTCTTAACATTTGGGTGGTCATGATGATTTGCTAGAGGCCGCTCATGATCTATAATCATGAATTTTTTGATTTGATAAAGAGGTTGATTTGATCAAAGAATTGACTTGGACAAAGTATTGATCAGGTCATTCTTAGGGCCAATATTAAGGATATGATTATTGCCAATGTGTCAAGAAACCTAATGGGTCACTCGCATTAAGGAGATTTTGGATGAAGTTAAAATGGGAATTAAGTTGGACTTAATTCATATTAGATGATCAATTAATTAGGATTGGGTTTGACTTAATCTTAATGAGAGAACATGAAATTGATGAATAGGATTCATCATAGAGAAAAGTATTTTGTATCCAAGGGAGAGTAACCTTTTGTACATGTGATGTATATATAAAATCATTAATTGGATACCCAATTAGGCTTGATTTATATGATGGATGGCTTAAATTAATTTGGGTTTAATAATATGGTGTTTAATTGGGTCCATAATATGGCATGATTTGATTCATGAAAACTCAATTGAATCGAGGGTTGAGATCTTGCCATGTGGAGGATGAATCCATAACCATGTGATGGACATGACCCATTCCACGTCATGAAGGAGGGAACACCCATGATTTGGGCATCATCATGAAGCCAAATCCAAGGTTGGAGCATTGGTTTTATGGGATAACCAATTTTTTTTTAGGGGTGTTATTTGGTGGTTGTAATCCTAACATAATCATGATAACAAATTAATATCCTAAATTTGTTAGGATATTTTGTTTTCAACTTAATATAGTTGCATGGTTGAATGGTTCGAACAAAATCCTCCTTTTATCAAACCACACAACCTTCTCTTCATGAATTAAACGAGAGAGGCACCTTTCCTTGGAAACATATGCTTAATTCCTCCTTTCTCTCTCTTGGATTTTCATGCCCCAATTTCTCTTTCTAGAACTCACTTTCTCTCTCTAAAATATCCTCTCTCTTGGATGTCCCACGTCCTCTCTCTCTCTCTAGTTCAAGATTGGATCTTGATTAGAGAACTATTTTCTCTTGAGTTGGAAAATCAATTGAAGAAGAAAAGAGGAGCTAGCAACCCTCGCTGGAAGGTCATCCATTAGAGGCCAAATGCATGGATGGCTAGTGATAAATCGTTTATCGGCTTCATTAGTCTTTATCTCCAATAAAGAACACATGTATGATTTAAAATTAAATTTGTTAACTAAATCTGTTACCTGAGGATCTTAAGCATTGAAAATTAAATTAGTGTTTATTTTATCTTCCGATGTATAATATATAAATTTGATTCATATAAAAATATACAAAATTTTTAGCACCTACGACATTCATGAAAATTGCAGGCAAAGATTCTTCTTGGATCTTTGCCTATGAAATTAGTCAAATTCATAAGAAAAGGTTTGGCTTCTTGCCTTTGCCTACGACATTCATAAAAATCGTAGGCAAAGGACCTTTGCCTATGATTTTTACGAATATCGTAGGCAAAGGTCCAGTTGCTACCTTTGCCTACGATTTCCATGAATGTCGTAAGCAAAGGTAGGAAGCCAAACCTTTGCCTACGAATTTGACTATTTTTGCAGACAAAGGTCCAGCGAACCTTTGCCTACGATTTTCACGAATGTCATAGGCAAAGGTCTAGAGGGAAGTCTTTGCCTACGATTTTTAAGAAAATCATAGGAAAAAGGCTTACTAAACCTCACCCCCCCCCCCCAATAGTCCTCTTCAACTCTTCACAAGTTCCCTCATTCTGCCCTATTTTCCTCATTTCGCCTGCTTCATCCCTGATCTCCCAATCTGCCGCCGCAACCTGCGCCATCGTCACTGGATCTTGTGTTGACGCTTGCCATCCTCATCAAAAAGTCTATCGCTAGAAAGGTAAGTAAATTTGTCCTCCTTTCTCGTTGCTTCATCGACCGACCTAGAGTCCTAGGGCTCCTCTTCTCCTTCCTCCGAGCTCCTCTCTCTGTAAAGGTATGTCTTCGAGCTTCTCTCTCCTTTGCATTGTATGGTTAGTTTACTTTGACGGGAATAGTTATTCCACAAGTTATCCTATGTTGGCCTAGCTACAAGTTTTGGAATATTGGCGGCAAACATGGGATTGACTGCATAAGCCTTTTGCAGTGCTTGAATTGGTTTCAAAAATCAGCTCTCACTACGTATTAGCTTCTAATATAGTTCGTAGTTGGAGAATGCTCAGTGGGAGCGGAGGTGGTGGAAAAGAACTCTCTCTTACAGAGCCTCTGCATCCACCGCTCAAGAAGAGAGGAATAGCATGTGTGTGAATACAAATGGAGATTCTAATAGCATACCTTTTTCCAATGAGACTGGTATTCAGAGTTCTACGTATATATACCACAAGCTATAATCGTTGAAGCAAAGTTCTTCAATATGTATTTTTTTACATTTAGGCAATTTACATATTCTGTTGAAAGTCATTGCAGACTTCCTAAAGTTTAGGATAACCTTTCATCCACTACAACAAATTTATCATTTCTCGACGCTAAAAATGACATTTTTCGATGCTAAAAAGCGTCAAAAAATATCATCCCGATGCTTTTTAAAGCGTTAGAAAACAGAAAGTAAAGGCGCAGAATCCCGATGCTTTTTAAAGCATCGGGATGAGCGTCGGGACAAGCTGATGCTTTAAAGCTCCCAAAAACTTAATGTTCTTGTCGACGCTTTAAAGCTATAAAGCTTGGGTACATTAAATTTTTTTTCTCTATGTTCTTGGGGGAAGGGGGGGTGGGGTGGAAGAAACTCTGGGTGTGGTGGAAGAAACTGAGGGAGGGGGGGCGCATGGGGGGGGGGGAAGAAACAGTGACGGCAGATTTGGTGTGGGGGGGGGGGGGGGGGGGGGGGGGGGGGGGAGGTCGATCTTTTGGATGGGGAGGGGTTTCAGAACGAAGATTTTTCAAAATGGAGGTGGTGTAATTTTTAAATAGGATGGCGACGCTTTTAAGCATCGTCATCGTAATTTCCAAATACGATGACGATGCTTAAAGGCGACACTTTTAAGCGTCGCCATCGTGTGTAACAAAAAAATTCAAAAATGATGACGACGCTTAAAAGCGTCGCCATCGTAATTTTCAGAGGGCCATCGTATTGTCTGCATATAAAAAAAATTCAAAATTGATGACAACGCTTAAAAGCATCGCCATCATAATTTCAAGGCCTGATGCACCTTAAAAGCGTCGGCAAGTTTCGGAAAATCCCGATGCTCATCACTCGCATCGAAAAAAAAGGATTGCTATATGTAAAATTTGCTATAGTGATCCTAACAATTTTGTTCTTTAATACTAAGAATTAATTTTTTATTTTAACAAACTTTATTTTTTAGTGATAAAGATTAGTTATTAATCTTAATAAACTTTATAATGATAAAATAAAAGTTGACTTTTTTCATTGATCGTAACTTGATTTTTGGAGGATTTTAATAGAAAGAGGTGGTGACAATGGATTAGCACACACGGTTGGAGCTTGTAAAACATACACAGGGCATCACATGTTATTGTAAGGATGATTTTATCTGATGCTTTAAATATTAGCATAATCCTTGTCCCTGTCTTCCGGTGATGCCTAACATTCCTAAGAGCTATTCCGCTTGCCACTGAAGTGCACGGGATGACTTATATCAATGTTCATACTGAGCCTTATATTTCACTGTTCATACTGGAAAGCAAATCCAGGCCATCATTGAGTAAGTTGCCTTAATTCAACTTTGAGTTAGTATTTAATAGGCTGCATACATTTGGAAGAATCGTCTCTTTCACTGTAAAGGGATAGGACTACTGGTTGTCGCATGTACAAGAGTATGAAACAGATATGAACTCTTTTCAATTGCTGAAGGCATGCTTTGCCTATTTCATGATTTTAATGCTGATGCCTCCACTTTGTAAGAGAGATTGCCAAAGCCTTATATTACTTAAGGATATGCATGCCAATCTTGACAATCTCCTTATAAAACCAATCGTTTTGTGGAATCAATTCAATGGATCTTTATGCCTATAGCTTAGGGCTGAAAACGGATCGGATACGGATCGGATAGTAGTATATCCGTATTTGTATTCATTTTTTAACGAATACAAATACGGATACGAATACTAAACGGATATTAAAATTCATATCCATATTTGTTCTAAACGGATACGGATACGAATCGGATATCAAGTATATCCATATTTATTATATACGGATACGGATACGAATCGGATATCCAGCATATCCATATTTATTATATACGGATATGGATACGAATCGGATATCCAGCATATCCATATTTGTTATATACGGATACGGATATGAATCGGATATCCAGCATATCCATATTTATTATATGCGGATACGGATATGAATCGGATATCAAGCATATCCATATTTGTTATATACGAATACGGATACGGATATGAAGATAGAAATTTCTATGATTTCATGATGGTATTATATGATGAATAGTTGTGAAAGAGTTAATAAATAGAGGAATACTAAGAAGCCACTAAACTCCCTATTGTCTGCCACAAGAACAAAACATAAGCAATAAGAATATGGCTACATAAATGTTCTCTTAAGAAACTTGTTGACGATAAATATTTAATAGGATTTATTGACGATAAATCTTAAATGCATCTCATAAACTCAAATGTCATAAGAAGTATTTCATAAACTATTAAGTAAAACTTCACAAATCATTGAATAACATCATATGACAATCTTCAATACTCTAATCATCCTGAAATAAAAGTAAACTTAGTAGAAGTACCTTCAAGTTTTCTCTTCTCAGTAGGAGCTGCAGGTCCCACCCTCTCTTCATCAACAGTATCCTTCTTTTCAAGAGAGGACCCATCGACCTCAGCATCAACACAGGTCCCCTTTTCTACAGTATGCATTTCATCGGCCTCAATTTTTTCTCCCAGTTCACCAGACTTAATATGGGATCAATACGCTTTGTTTCCAAGACATCCTCCTCCATTGACTCATCACCCGAACTCCTGTCTAAATTTAATTTTTCTGGAGAACCCCCATCTGCACTATCTTCTTCTTGCTAAGGTCCAGATTTGTAGCATATTTAGCATCTGTTTCTTCCAAAGAGACCTGGTTCTTAACCAGCTCTTTGTCATCATCCAATGGGTGCAAATCGCCACCAATGGGAGGATCATTGCAGGATGATGGTTGCACCATCTCCAACTTAACAACTTCTAAATGAAAATTATCGGCATTCAAATTATCCTTTAGTTTATTTTTTTCAATAATTGACACAGAATCAGTAGAAATTGACTCACACTTTACTTGGGACCCTAAATCTGGGCTGACCTCAGATACCTGATTGTTTGGTTCCGATGGGCTGAGCTTGACATCCTCAACGGAGGGCTTTGATTCCTCGTGCTTTTCGCCATACCTCAAATCTTGGCCACTTGTAACATTATGAAGGGTGGCATGTTGACTTTCAGTAATACTGTCTCCCACAGAAGCAGCAATGTTGTCTTCCATGGAAGTTGCATTAACCGCCTTTGATAATCACCATTAGCATTCTTTCACATTGAACAGGAGGGAATATTCCCTTCTGGAACAATCTAATTATGTAATAAAGCATCATCCTAAGAACTTAAAAGCAAATTAAATGAGAAACTTGAAATAAAGGAACGACGAGACCAACAAAGTTCAACCATAATGAGTGCTCGAAATGAAACACGGATTTTGCAAACAGCTCAAGTAGTCAAAATCCCTTCGCGAATCGAAGCAAGATGAAACAAGGATCCAGGCTATCAAACGCAACAAAAACCTCCCAACTTCCAATAAAAATATCAAACAAAAGCCACACAAGGTCCGATGCAAACCCTAATTCTCAAACCAAAAACAACCTTGCGAGAACCCAAAACCCGACCATAGGCCCTAGAATCCGTTCATCTGGAGGTGTAATGGCGAAGATTACTCATCGAACTGGCGGCTTTGTGGACGGGTGCGGGCAGGTGATTAGGAGCTTGGGGAGAGAGCCGAACGAGAAACCCTCATTCCAGAACAGAAACAAACCAATCAAAACCTAGTTCGAGAAAAAGCGCCGAATATTCGATGTGAACCCCGAGCAGAGACCAACCTTCAGAATCCATCCATTTTTCCCTGAAAAATACCAAAAAAAAAAAAAACACAAAAAGAAGGGAAAAGAAAAAAGGTTGAAAAAAAAAACTTCCGCGATGGTCCGATGCCCAATGGATCGCTCCTCCTCGCTGCCAGGAAGTAGGAAGGAAGCCTCGATGTGGGAAGGGAAAAAAAAACGAAGTAAGTCTGGATCGCTCGCTCCTCCTCGACCACCGTGGCTATGGCACTGTCTCCTTCGTTGCCTCCGGGATGATCCGATGGAGCAATGAGAAGACTGGAAGGGAGTCTAGAAGAGAAGAAGTTGGATTGTGGGAAGCAGGAAGGGACAAGGTCACAAGGGAGCATGCTGTCAAAGAAAAAAATGAACGAAAAAGATTAAAAGAAATAGGACGGCGGAGGGGCTTCGTACGTAATGTGTCGATCGCTCGGCGTTTTAATTTAAATTTTTTATTTAAAAAATCGATGTCGTGTCGCTTGGCGCGGGCACCCGACGGGTTTTATATTTTTTAAAAATATTAATCGAATATTTATAATAAAATGAATATCCGTATTTAAAAATATATATATATTCGTATCCATATCCGTATCCAAATATTTTTTAGTTTAGATATCCAAATCCGTATCCGAATCCGATTAAACTATAAAATAAATATCCGAATTTAGTATAATTCGAATACGGATACAAATACGATCGGAGTTTATCCGACCCGTTTTCAGTCCTACTATAGCTGAAGTCCTTTAACCCATTCTTCACAATCCTTTCTTTTACTTATATTGATGTAAACAAGGGGCATGAGCTTGATTTATGTTATGTAACATATGAAAGCATCTTAATAAACTTCTACATTGTTCTCTCTCATTTTGATAAAGTCTATCAAGGCAACTTATATGAAATCTCTATGAAAGACCAGTCTTTTACACAAAACTTTCTCCAAATCAAAATTATAGACACCTATTTTCATTATGTATAATTCTTTTTTCCTATTGACTCCATTAATATATTCTAATTCTTTATTGATTGGTTTTATTGTTTTGAATCACATTTCAGTGGGTTCTGCTAGAAAACTTCTATTGTTTTAAAGAATTTAGTGGCAATATTTGACTATTATCAATTTGTTATTGTAGGTAAACTATTAGACTTAGAAATCCTATTAATGACTGTTATACTTAGATGACTGTTATACTTTGAATTTTTGATATAGTATGATAAATTGGATAATTGTTTAGACAATTGAATCATTGTTTAATCAAAAATTTATTTTGTAAATCATGTGTTTGTAAATTGGGGATGATGGAATCATTGTTTAGAATTTTTTGACTTATTTTGTTTAGATGATTGAATCATTCAAATTCAATGAGAAACAACAATATCTTTTATTATATAAATTTGTTCAATACAAATATAGTTATTTGGTTGATTTATCCATTTTGTTTAGTACAAATCTGGTTATGATGTCCTATCTGAAAGTTCAAACAAGGAGGATTCATTATCTGAAGAATCTACAAGTGATGGTATATTTTCTGATGATGAATCACAATAAAGAACTTATATGTATATTTAATTTTGGTAAATAATTAAAAATTATTATAATAATTTGAATTATTATTAATTTAATTTATTTTGTTTTGCAACATTATGTCTACACTAGGTCGAGATGGATCTAATGCATAACCTCCTTATGATTCTCATCGCAATAAGTGGAAAAGGGTAGCCTCATCAAATGGAAAATCAAAAAGAGGATCTTCTCGTAGCATGAGATTGGAGAAAGCTATTGAAGATAACAAAAGAAATCCTTTACCAGTGTAGTTTGATATTGGAGATTATTATGATGCTAATCAGAGGGAGAGTGCCACTTATAAACCTATAGGGAGAAATGGCAAGTTGCTCAATAACCATTTGGCCCAAGTAGTTCGACAGGATATAAATCATTATGTGTTGTCTTGGAAGAAGGTTTCACCTGTTGAAAAGAAAATTGTGATGAATTAGATGTGTCAATAATTTTTTTATTATTCCTTCTATTAAATAGTCCATTTTTTATGATTTAACAATATTGTTTATTGTTTGAGTTAACTTTTCAATAATGTGTAGAAGAAGTTTGTTTTTGAATCCAGTAATCTCATCAATGTTGCAATTAACCAGACTATGAGCAATAACTGAAGAGATTCTTGTTATCGATGGCATGTCCACTTTAGAGAAATTGGGGGCGAAGATGATCCACAAATTGCAAAGACAAAGAGGCCTCATACTTTGTCTAGACAAGACATTTGGGAACATTTTTGTGACCATTGGGACACAAAGAAAGCAAAAGATAAGTAACTTTAAAAAATTAATTAAAATTACTTGTTCAATTTTTATACTAATTTCCTTGAATCCTAAATTTATTTATACTAATTTTAAAATATTTTTTTTAGAAAAAGGGAAAGTGTAATTCTAAAAATAAAAAGAAAAGAGAGTTTGAAAGTTGCCATGGATCTAGCTCTTTCACTGCACATCGATACAGAATGATACATAAAAATTTATTTTCTAAAATTAATATTATTACATGTAACTTATGTTGTATATTTTCTAATATTACTTTTATAATAGATAAATAAGGAGACAAAAGAAATGCCCAAGCTTATTGAGCATTTCAAGGATATGCATTACAGTCAATCAATTGGGTGGATCAATGACGTTGCACAACAAAGATATGTATATTGTTGTTGTTATTGATGTAGCTAAAATTACTAATTATTGTTGTTGTTGCTGCTGTTGCTGCTGCTACAATTAAAGGGGACTATTTTCAATGGCCTGAAACTGATGAAATTTAGTGAGATTATTGCTTATTGAGCTGTTAGTTTAGTTAAGCATAAGCTCTTACCAATAACTATCATCCACACACATATTTTGTGATAATATGCTTCTTCTGATTGGTGTGTGCTACATACTTAACTGTATGGTGTGTGCTGCATGGCACAATTACCAAAATGAGAACTGTCTCATGGAAGTATATAAGGCTCTTGTATGGGCTTGTTTCTTTGTTTATTATTGCAGTATACTGGCATAAGTGACAACATAATATGGCATTTGCTCATAGTGAATTAAGCTTGCTTGGACTTACCCAAATTGCACTATTTTTGTTGGAAATATTTCTTAGTTTTGCTCAATTTCTTGTTTCTATTTTGGAGTCCAATATAATATGAGTTCTTATTGACATGTGGGTAGATTTATATAGATAATGTCACACATATCGTGCTTGTCAACTAAAACACAAATTGACTGAATCAGTTTACATATAGATCACCAGCACAAAACCTTCTTCAAGCCAACCTAGCTTACACAGGGCCTAACTACCCCTTCATTCAATCACCTGACTAAATCAATTTACAAATATTGTAGAGAGTTGAGATTCAACAAGAATAAGGAAAGAGCCATTGAAATTTGAGTTAGTTTATGATAGTCCAGAGTTAGCTCTTGACATGATCAAGTCGACTGAAGTCACAAGTCGACTTTTACTTTCTGGAGGTTGACTCGAGTTTACCATGAGCCGGTTCAAGCTGCTTTGGGAGTCGACTCGAGCTGAACACCAGTTTTCTTTCTTTCTGTAAAATTGTGTGAGTCAACTCAAGTACTGTGTGAGTTGACTCAAGCATTGTAGGAGTCGACTCGAGCTCGATGCTGAAAAGTTATCCTTTTGTCCTTTTGTTCGAGTTGGCTCGCCCACTATGGGAGCTGACTCGAGAGTATGCCAAAAGTGCCAAAACATGCAACAGTCGACTTTTTAACTATGAGAGTCAACTCTAAGTGTTGAACATGACACTTAAAGCCTGACTCAAGTCCAAACTTGATTTTTCCTTCATTGGATTTGTGATTTTAACTGATTAATGAATTAAATCTCTAAAACACTTAATCAAAATCATTAGTAATATAAAAAATATACTCATGTGGTTTTGTTATTTATCAAAATCAATATATGGATCAACACTGTTCCTATTTCAAAATTTTTTGAATCATTTTATTTATAGTAGCAGCAGTAGTTGTTGTTGTTGTTGTTATCGATTTTAGAGTGTTTACTATTTAATTTTTAAATTATTTTATTTGTAGTAGTTATTGTTTTTTATTATAGAGTGTTTACTATTTAAATTTTGAATTGATTATTTTTGTAGGAAAAATGCTCCAATGCCATACATAGTAAACACTCTAAAATCTACCTAGGAAGATGGCTCTGACAGTGAAAATATTGTTGGGAATTGTATCCTAAAGCCAATCATTTGATGATTGTGCTGATGTAAATTGTACATAAATTGATATATTAATAAAAGTTATTTGGCAGTTTATTCATTACAAGAACATCTTCTTAATACTCCTGAAAGTAATGAAGCCCTTAGGATCTTCCTCACGATAAAGGAGGATTTATCTTAGAAGGTCCTTAAAAGAGTTCGTGACCAAATGATTTACTATGACAGGGCCATAGTACTATCAATTATAGGACGTTGTATATCATATTTGTTGGTTATCCTCTTAACCAAGGAGTGTAGAGACATTGGTATGGCATACAGGTGAAAGTGTAGGAGTACATTTCACCGAACGTGACTCATTTCTGGATACTCTGCTGTCAAGAGTTAATCCGAGAAGATATAGGTATAAGTATCTTTCAGACCTGAAGATCACAATCAGTGGCTTACAAGCAACTCATTGTACTTAGGTGCCGGACCACCTCGATTTCTAATCCAGCTACGAAAGGTTACTGGGTGCAGTCAAGTACTTGTGGTAGTCAGTTGTGGATCAAGATGGAATTTGACCTATCCCATTAAAAGGAAAAATGCTTGTGTTTCAATTTAGCAAGACCTTGGCCAAGGCACTTCATGTGAAAGTCATATGATCACTAAAGTTGAAATCACTTTATGGATTTGCTATTTAGAGTTGACAGGCTCTTAAGCAATCCTTAGCATTTGTGGTCAAGAGGATGAATTATACGGTAACTGTTTCTTAGGGTTCTTGGAGTTTGCTCGGCAACTCTTCAACCTATCCGGACGTCGGGTTCCATTGCTAGATGGGCACATCGATTAGTATAGAAAGTTGTTTCTATGCTACCGGCTTAGGTTTGAACCTAGAGAGTCACATGCATAGAAGTTTCCTAGGATGATCTATTTGCTGATCAACGATTGAGAATCGTATATGATTTAATTAATCAATTTGATTGATTGAATTATCTCAATTGGGTTAAGTACAATTGAATAAGATTCAATTTGGTTTAAGTCTATTAGAAGGACAAGTCAATTTTAAATATTGATTTGAAATTAGACTTGATTTGAATTTAAATAGATTCAGGACTAGCCAAATTTGATTTGGTCTTGGACCATGATCTATGTGGGTTAAGTCAAATAAATTCAGATCAGAACCCAAACCTCTCGAATATGGATCTCATATGATGAGATGGCTAAAATCTCATCTCATGAGATAGAATTTAATGCATGACATTTATTTACCGAACGTCGGATTTATCCCTCGTCTCTTTGGTTTTCTCCGAACGATGGAACTAAACCAAATGCCGTGACTCCTTGGTTTTCTCCAAATGTCAGAATTAAACCAAGCGCCGCGCCTTTGGCGTCTCTTCGCTTTTGCCAAACGATGGATTCTTAAATGTCATAATTAAATGTCAAGGCTAAATCTAGACTATAAATAGAGGGCATTCCCTCACCAGAGAACACAGAACAATAATTAGAACAACAATACACGATTTGTCATGGATTGTAATTATAAATTATCGTGGATTGTAATTCTAAAATGTTAGAATAGAAAATCCTGGTGATTTTGTGTTAGCGGAACCCTGGTGGATCTTGGAGGAAGATTCAAGTGAGAGGATTCAAGATCAGCAAAGCTATTTTTCTACGAACTAGCACTCCTAGAAATCTGATCATTCGGGGCTTCGCATGGATGATACTAGAGGCCGGACGATTGAACGGCTGCAGAGCAATAAGGATTTACCAACTGTTCTTAAGGTAAGTGATTTGATACCTAGATCTTAAGGCAGGCTTCAAGATAATAGTGTGACTAGTCATCTTGAAGATCAAGATATGATCTTGATGTTTTTATATGCATATTTTAGATCAAACAACCCTGAATATATAGGCAAAGATATGATCTTGATGCATATTAGATAGATTAATATGTAATCTTTTAATTTCCGCAATGATAATAGTTATCAATTTTTAAAAATATGCATGCCTCGGAGACTATTTCTCCTACAAATGTATCAGAGCCATAGTTTCGTTAATGATCTAATTTATTGCATATAAATTAATATTCTCATTAATTGTGTAATTATGGCTAAAACTTATCACAAGGCCATATGGTCACAGGTGGATTGAAATCCGAATTACCCATTCAATGAGGTATTCTGTGACATATTGTCGTGCGATTGTTTTATCGTTGATGCTTTGTTTAAAAAAAATTTAAATTGTGCTTTGGCATCAAAACATAGATTACACACACTCTCAAAAGATATTTTATATTTGATACATATTGATGTTGTATAAAACCATAATATTTGCATGTTTAGTATAAAAACATAGATATGATATATGATGGCATGATGTCTATGTTATAAAACATACAAATATTTATGAGAGTTTTATTTGAATGTCAAATATTAGTTCATAATTTTTTTTAAATATGATCTAAATATAGGAATTATGAGTAGTAACATTATGCTTGATTAAATATATTTCATGTTAACATGTCATATATTTAATCATTTGGGTTAGCTAAATCGGGTCCATAAAGGGTTAGACTCTAAGGTTTAAATCAACTGGACTAAAAGAGTATTTGTTCAAATCTAATTAGATTAGGTTAAGAATGCTCTAAATCAAACAATAGTTGTAGTTGATCAAGTCCTTCTCTTTGATTAAACCAAATGGAAGTAGATTAGGCTCCGTGGTTGAGCATGAATCTATTAGATGGTCAAATCAGAATTGGTTAACCATATGATGTCAAGGTGGGATGGCAAGTTGCTCTAGGATCAACGATCGAATGGTTTTTAATTGGGAGCTACTCGTATTGATGCGTCTTTAACGAGTTAATGGCATATCCCTCCCATCGATCTCTCTCACCTGGTCATTGTGGTGAATCATTTATGATTCAGATCATTTACCTGATTCGGGTTGACCCATGCCTGTAAGGATATCAGTATGACTAATTTAGGTGCCACTTAACCTGACTTAATCTTGTTTCATTCTACCGATTTCATAGATTCAGTGGGAGAACTTGATTAGTTAATTTATCTTCATATTATTAAAATCCTCTAAAATTATTAGGTCCTTAAAATAAAATAGTTATATGATAACTAGATCATAGCCTCCCATTAAGGTGGGTGATAATGAGTCCGATGTCTAGATAATCATTGGAGGCACTCCATGCCTGGTGCTTATCAACAATCGGAATTATCATTCATTATATGATAAGTCAGCGTAACTATTAAATAAATAGTCAGGTGAGCCGAGCTTCACTCGGGCTTGGTTGTCTATTGATAGGTTACACTGATTATATCATTTAATGGTTGGACAGTGGAGGCACTTCATGCCTGCTGAAGAGGTACATGGTGCAAAACTGAACACTAAGAATTGTTTGGGAAAACAATTGGTTTTGAACCTACTCTTAGATGCATATGGGTTAGCCAAGCTTCACTTGGGCATGTATGTAGTTTATGTAGATCTTAGTGCCCGCTAAAGAATTAAGAATAATTCTTTGAATTGGGGTGTAGAGGCTGCCAATTTGAACAAAATAGTGGGAGAATCTTTAGACTAAAGTCCAAGTCTTTAGACTGAATCAATTTATATACTAATAAACTTTAGTTTTTCCTTATGTAGAACATGGCCACTAATTTATCATTAAGGTCCCTATTGGATAGTGAAAAATTGAATGGTTCCAATTTCAATAGCTGGTTCAAAAAACTTAAGATCGTCCTTGAGCATGAGAGGATTCTATATATTCTGAATAATCCTGCACCAAAGATACCTGATGCAAACACCCAAAGTTCTGAGAGAGACACTTATCAGAAGTGGCTCAATGATAGAACTAGCGTGCGTTGTATCATGTTAGCAGCAATGAACGATGAATTCGGTCGCCCATTCGAGAATGCTCAGCCAGAAGAAATCATTCAAGCGTTGAATGAATCTTTCGGCACACCCGACGATGTTGAAAGGCACAAGACTAGTTGTGCTATTTTCAATGCTCGAATGAGAGATGGATCTTCTTGTCACTGATCATGTATTGTACATGATCGAGAAGATAGAACTCCTAAGCAAGCTCGGCTTTCCCTTACATGAGCAGTTGGAAAAAGATGCGATCCTAAATTCCTTGCCTCCATCCTTCCGACCTTTCCTTACTCATTTTCGAATGACAAAGCCTGCAGTCAACTACACAGTTTGTTGGGGTTGTTACAGAACTTTGAGAAGGATAACCAGCTCTCTAAGGGTTTGGTTAATGTGGTTGAAGGATCTAAGGTAGGACGTAAACCCTTTGGGAAAGGGAAGAAGAAAAAGAATAATAAAAGGGTGCAACATGCTAGGACATTTATAAGGGGTCAGATGCAGAAGAAGAAAGTTGATAAAAGTCAAGCTGAATGCTTTCACTGCAAGATGCAATGGCACTGGAAGAGGAACTGTCCTCTTTACATTGCCACACTTGATCCAAACAGGCCAAAGAAGAAAAAGGAGCAAGATGTTGCTCAACAAGGTATTTATATGATAACACCTTGTAATTTTTCTATATATGATAATCAGACCTAGGTATTGGATACCGGGAGTCCTTTTAATATTTGCAATTCATTGCAGGGACTACAGGTCACCAGAAGATTTGAGGACAATGAAAGATTCCTAAATATCAGCGATGAAAGATTAGTTCCAGTACTGGCATTAGGAGTTCTTGAAATAGTTTTAATAGAAATGTCATTATACTAAATGATTGTCATTTTTTCCCAACGTTCTTATTGAACGCAATTTCTGTAGGCCTTCTGGCCAAAAATAATTATGAAATTTTAATAAAGGATGTTACTTTGAATATCATTATGAATGGAGTCACTGTAATGACTGGGCATTTATCTAATGGCATTTATATATTATCATAGCCTGTGAATGTAGTGTACCAATCAAGTAAGCGCCCTAGAACAACTGATGTCACAGATATTTATCTTTGGCACCATCGGCTGGGTCATATCAACAAGAACAGATTAAACAGGTTAACTCAGGAGGGCATCCTTCGAGTTGATGATTGTGAATCATTAACTACCTGTGAATCATATCTTCTTGGTAAAATGACTAAGTCATCTTTTACTGGAAAAGGTGAAAGAGCCAAAGAGCTATTGGGTCTAGTACATACTGATGTATGTAGACCAATGAGCACTTGTGCCAAAGGTGGATACTACTACTTCATTACTTTTACAGACGACCTTTCTAGGTTCGGTTATGTCTATCTTATGCGACATAAATCTGAATCGTTTGAAATGTTCAAACTATATTATAAAGAAGTAGAAAAACAAACAAGAAAATGTATTAAGACCCTTCGATCAGATCGAGGAGGCGAATACCTTTCCAATGAATTTGTGACATATTTAAAGGAGAATGAGATTCTCTCCCAATGGACTCCTCCTGGAACACCGCAACATAACGGTGTGTCGGAAAGAAGGAATTGAACTCTGTTAGACATGGTTCGGTCCATGATGGGTTTTGCAAGCTTGCCAATATCATTTTGGGGATACGCATTAGAATTAGCTTGTCATATTCTTAATAAGGTTCCAAGTAAGTCTGTTTCTAAAACTTCACATGAGATGTGGTATGGACATAAACCGGTTATTACCTATCTGAGAGTCTGGAGGTGTCCGGCTTATGTGAAACGTGCAAAATCAGACAAACTTGAACCCAAATCTGACAAATATTTTTTCATCGGCTATCCGAAAGAAACAAAAGGATATTACTTCTACAATACTAAAGAACAAAAGTTGTTCATTAGTAATAGAACAGTTTTTCTTGAAAAGGAGTTCCTTAGTGAAGGAACAAATAGCTCTAATGTTGAACTTGAGGAAGTTCATCAAGTAGAAGGAACAACACAAACCAGTGAACCCCTAGAATCTGAGTTGATTAGATCAAACTCAAAACCCATTTTAGATGCACCATTAAGGCGATCTGGTAAAGTACCACATCAACCAGACAGATACTTGGGTTTCTTGGTCCAGAACGATGATCCTGTTAAACTCGATGAGAACAACGAGGATCCGATCACCTATATGGATGCTATGCAAAGGACTGACTCTAATAAATGGCTTGATGCATGAAATCCGAACTTGATTCCATGAAGGACAATAATGTATGGACATTAGTTGACCACCCAAGGGATAAAACCCATAGGGTGTAAATGGGTTTTCAAGAGGAAAAGAGGTGCAGATGGAAAGGTAGAGACCTATAAAGCACGTCTGGTTGCCAAGGGGTATCGTCAATATTATAGTGTTGACTATGACGAAATGTTTTCTCCTGTGGCAATGCTGAAATCCATTCGGATTATGCTAGCTATAGCAGCACAATTCGATTATGAGATTTGGCAGATGGATGTTAAAACAGCTTTTCTAAATGGTGATTTAGAAGAACAGGTGTATATGATACAGCCTGAAGGTTTTATATCTGAAGACGAGTCTAAAGTGTGCAGGCTACAGAAGTCTATTTATGGACTTAAGCAAGCATCAAGGAGTTGGAACATACGATTTGATAAAGTGATCAAATCTTATGGCTTTATTAAGAATAAAGAAGAACCTTGCATTTATAAATGGGCTAACAATTCTGTTATTGTATTTCTTGTATTATATGTGGATGATATTCTCTTAATCGGGAATGATATCCCTGCATTACAAGGAATAAAGACATGGTTATCATCACAATTCTCCATGAAATATCTGGGAGAAGCATCATACATCCTAGGGATGAAGATCTATAGAGATAGATCTAAGAGGATGCTAGGTTTGTCCCAATCTACATACATTGACACAGTGCTAAAGAGGTTTAGCATGGAGAATTCCAAGAAAAGCTATCTTCCGATAGGCCATGGAATTCATCTTTCTAAGAAGGATTGTCCGACAACTCCTAATGAAAGAGAACGTATGAGTCGAATTCCATATGCTTCGGCAGTAGGATCGATTATGTACACCATGACATGTACAAGACCAGATGTGGCATACTCACTAGGAGTAGTGAGTAGATACCAATCTGATCCAGGAGAAAAACACTGGCAAGTTGTTAAGACAATCCTTAAGTATTTGAGAAATACTAAGGACCAGTGGTTAGTCTATGGAGAGTCTGATTTGAAACTTGTTGGATATACTGATTCTAGTTTTCAATCAGATCATGATGATAGCAAAAGTGTATCGGGTTTCGTGTTTATCCTAAATGGTGGAGCTGTTTGCTAGAAAAGTTCCAAGCAACATATAGTGGCAGATTCGGTGTGCGAGGCAGAGTACATCGCTACATCAGATGCTGCGAAAGAAGCTGTGTGGCTGCGAAAGTTCATCTCCGAGCTTGGAGTGACACCTTCCATAGATGAACCAGTCCTGTTATACAGGGACAGCACTGGTGCCATAGCTCAAGCAAAGGAACCACGGGCACATCAGCGCACCAAGCACATACTGCGTCGGTTTCATCTTATTCGAGAGATAGTAGACCGAGGTGACATAAATCTTTAGAAGATTGATGGAAAGGAAAACCTAAGTGACCCATTTACTAAAGCACTCAGCATCAAGGAGTTTGACAACTATAAGTTGAAGATGGGTATTAGATACTGTAATGGGTAGCTTTAGGCTAAGTGGGAGTTTGTTGGGAATTGTATCCTAAAGCCAATCATTTGATGATTGTGCTGATGTAAATTCTATATAAATTGATATATTAATAAAAGTTATTTGGCAGTTTATTCATTGCAAGAACATCTTCTTAATATTCCTAAAAGTAATGAAGCCCTTAGGATCTTCCTCACGATAAAGGAGGATTTATCTTAGAAGGTCCTTAAAAGAGTTCGCAACCAAATGATATACTATGACAGGGCCATAGTACTATCAATTATAGGACATTGTATATCATATTTGTTGGTTATCCTCTTAACCAAGGAGTGTAGAGACACTGGTATGACATACAGGTGAAAGTGTAGGAGTACATTTCACCGAACGTGACTCATTTCTGGATACTCTGCTATCAAGAGTTAATCCAAGAAGATATAGGTATAAGTATCCTTCAGACCTGAAGATCACAACTAGTGGCTTACAAGCAACTCATTGTACTTAGGTGCCGGACCACTTGGATTTCTAATCCAGCTACGAAAGGTTACTGGGTGCAGTCAAGTACTTATGGTAGTCGGTTATGGATCAAGATGGAATCTGACCTATCCCATTAAAAGGAGAAATGCTTGTATTTCAATTTAGCAAGACCTTGGCCAAGGAACTTCATGTGAAAGTCACATGATCACTAAAGTTGAAATCACTTTATGGATTTGCTATTTAGAGTTGACAGGCTCTTAAGCCATCCTTAGCATTTGTGGTCAAGAGGATGAATTATATGGTAACTGTTTCTTAGGGTTCTTGGAGTTTGCTCGGCAACTCTTTGACCTATCCCGACGTCAGGTTCCATTGTTAGATGGGCACATCGATTAGTATAGAAAGTTATTTCTATGCTACCGGCTTAGGTTCGAACCTAGAGAGTCACACGCATAGAAGTTTCCTAGGATGATCTATTTGCTGATCAATGATTGAGAATCGTATATGATGTAATTAATCAATTTGATTGATTGAATTATCTCAATTGGGTTAAGTACAATTGAATAAGATTTAATTTGGTTTAAGTCTATTAGAAGGACAAGTTAATTTCAAATATTGATTTAAAATTAGACTTGATTTGAATTTAAATAGATTCAGGACTAGCCAAATTTGATTTGGGCTTGGACTATGATCTATGTGGGTTAAGTCAAATAAATTCAGATCAGAACCCAAACCTCTCGAATATGGATCTCATATGATGAGATGGCTAAAATCTCATCTCATGAGATAGAATTTAATGCATGACATTTATTTACCGAACGTCAGATTTATCCCTCGTCTCTTTGGTTTTCTCCGAACGATAGAACTAAACCAAACGCTGTGACTCCTTGGTTTGCTCCGAACGTTGGAATTAAACTAAGCGTCGTGCCTTCGGCATCTCTTCGCTTTTGCCAAACGACGGATTCTTAAATGTCAGAATTAAATGTCAAGGCTAAATCTAGACTATAAATAGAGGGCATTCCCTCACCAGAGAACACAGAACAAAAATTAGAACAACAATACACGATTTGTCGTGGATTGTAATTCTAAAATGTTAGAATAGAAAATCCTGGTGATTCTGGTGTTAGCGGAAGCCTGGTGGATCTTGGAGGAAGATTCAAGTGAAAGGATTCAAGATCAGCAAAGCTATTTTTCCACGAGCTAGCACTCCCGGAAATCTGATCATTCGGGGCTTCGCGTGGACGATACTAGAGGTCGGACGATTGAACAGCTGCAGAGCAATAAGGATTTACCAACTGTTCTTAAGGTAAGTGATTTGATCCCTATATCTTAAGGCAGGCTTCAAGATTATAGTGTGACTAGTCATCTTGAAGATCAAGATATGATCTTGATGTTTTTATATGCATATTTTAGATCAAACGACCCTGAATATATAGGCAAAGATATGATCTTGATGCATATTAGATAGATTAATATGTAATCTTTTAATTTCTGCAATGATAATAGTTATCAATTTTTAAAAATATGCTTGCCTCGGAGACTATTTCTCCCTACAAATATTACTAAGGGTAACATCGTTAATGACATTCTTGGCATACATCCAAGCTATTGCAAAGGCTAGGGATTGATTCCTGGAATGAAGGTAGCAAAGAGACCTTGACAGAAGAATTCTGCTTCTACCTCTAATCGGGATGCATCACATTTGACTCCAATTATTGAAGCTCTGCATGAGCAAGTTATGCATCAGGAAGAAATAATTTAGGGATTAATTGCTACACTTGCTGTTGTTGGGTTTAATGTTCCTATTCCTTCCTTACATGATATACCATCAAGTTCAGCATCGGTTTCAGCCAACACTATGCTGCTTTCACCACATTCATCTGTTGGACCAGATGGCAACCCAAGAGGGGGGGTGAATTGGATTCTTTAAAAATTTTTACACTTTAAAAACCAATTTCACTAAGTTAATGTGCACAAGTGAAGTGATGCAATAATGTAAAGCACAATAAGAGAGAGAGAAAGAGAAAGAGACAATCACAACAAACACAAGATATTTATAGTTGTTCGGTGTTACCAACACCTACGTCCACTCCCAAGCAACTCTTGGGTCCACACTATAATCACCTTGATTATAGCTGAGTTATTTTCCAAGATTACAACTCGAACTTATTGTTTTACAAGGGATCACAATGAACCCAGCTGATTTTCACAGGTTCACCAGCACACAACCCAATGTAAGCTACACTTAGCTTACCTCGAGGTTAGCAACCTCAACTAATTCAATCCCCTGATTGAATTAGAACACAAGCAATTCAAATATAAGTTTACAGCAATTTAAAGCTCCTCAAATGAACAAATATGCAATGTAAATAAAACAAGAATAGAAAATCCTATTTTTGAAGCAATTCGAAGTTGAGCTTTTCTTCTTTTCCTCTTTTCCTCTCTTCTTCTGAATAAGCTAACTGGATTTGAACTCTGATTCTTGAATGAAGCTCGTTGAAGAAAAGTTGAAGATTTAGGGCTCTAGCTCCTCTTCTTCAAATCAGTGAAAATCCTTCAGATTTGATCTTGAAATGCCTTTGGATTTCTCTTCTATCACTCTTCAATTGATGGCTTTAAGCACAGAGATTTTCATCTTGAAAAATAGATGATTTCTCTCTTTTTTTTGGTTTTCTTCTTTCTATTTTTCTCTATTTTCTCATCCTCTATTTTCAAACGGACGATGCCCTTTTTATAATCCTCCTTAATCCAAGATTAGTTGAAAAATAGCCATTACAAAGTACTTGGATTGCTTCCTCACGCAAAGAAATAGATCCATTGGAGGTTAGGTGAAGAAATATTACCGTTGGAATCCATTCTGACAGATTTGAAATTCCGTTCTTGACAGGTTGGATTGGCTCCAACTTTTCATGTGTCGGCTCCAAGTCAGGTTTCCAAAAATAGTAACAAAACGTCCATCGGGGAGTCGGCTCCAAAAAACTGTGGTGTCGACTCGACGCGTTATGGAGTCTGCTCTAATTTTGAGGGTGTCGACTCTAACGATGTTCCAAAAACACACTCTTTGTTCTCAGGTTAGAGTCGACTCTATTATTTCTAGGTGTTGGCTTCGAAACTTCAGGTGTCAACTCTAAAACTTCAGGTATCGGCTCCAAAAACTGACGTAGAAAGCACTTCTCTATGTCTCAGGTTAGAGTCGGCTTTAGAATTACAGGTGTCGACTCCGAACCATGCCAAAAATATTGAACTATTCTGAAATGCCCTGTGGTTGGCTTCAGACACAGTGGGTGTCGGCTTCAAGTTATGAACTTAAATATTTTCAATTAAAAAACTGATTCAAACCTAATTTTGTATATTATTTAAATAACTTAACCTTTCTAAGTTTCTGAAACACTTGTTAATTTCATTAGTAACACAAGAAATATACTCATGGCTTTTGTTAATCATCAAAATCAATAAGTGGATCAACAATCTCTCCCTTTTTGATGATGACAAAAACATTGAGTATATACATGATTAAACATTGAAATTTTCAAAATATAAAAGTTCTCATAGTCAAGCTCCCCCTGAATGAGGTAGCTCCCCCTATGATAACTAAATTAAGTTCATTCAATGCATATGTGTTATAACCTAATTCATTCAATGCATATGTGTTATAACCAAATTCATTTAACACTTAACACATATATAAACATATATGTTATAACTAGATTAACATCAAATGCATAATGCATATACGTAAACAAACCTTTCTCCCCCTTTTTGGTTATCAACAAAAAGGTTAAGAAGAAGTTCATTTAGCTTAAATCAACATCAACTATTCTTTCTCCCCCTTTATATTATAAAAGTATAAACATAAGAATCGTTTAACTCAAAAAGAACAATGTCAATTTCAAATTGCTTTCATTGAGTATAAAGTCATTTAGAATATTCATTAATTCTTTGCAAAATACATCATTACATTTCATCAAAGTACTAAGTCATTACAACATCCATATTACTTCAAAATACATGAAAACATCAAAGTACATAATTTGTCCTAAGTACAAACTAAAGTTCAAAAGAAAAAACAAAGCATGCAACATCTCAAAATCTCAGAATTCTATTCAGCTCTTCTAGAATTTGTCCCATGCCCTTTTCTTGAATTTTCATAAAATCATTTAACATCTTCTCAACTAAAGCAGATGCAACTATGACTTTTTCTTGAAGTTCTGCGTTGCACTTAGAATATGTATCAGAATCACCAGCAATGTCCTTGATTTTGTCAAATCATCCTAATGTCATTCATCAAGGTAAAAGAAGATGTGCTCAAAGATGATTCTATCACACTAATCTTATCCTCTAAAGAGTAAAAATGCTGCTTGATACTCATAAGATGATTCTCAAAATCATTCTTCATCTTAGCCTCATGATCCAAAAATAAAGATTTGAGCTGCTCCATTTGAATCTCTGAAAAACTAGTAGAAGTCTGAGCAAATGATGTAGGAGCTGGTGCAGGTGCTGAGGGTGCAGGACTGCTGGAGCCTGGTGAAGTATGTCTCACTGAAGGCTCTGCCTCTGATGTACCAGGGGCCGCAGTATCCATCTCAGCTGCTCTGTCTTTCAGATTTCCTTTCCTTTCTCAATTTCCATTGATTTTTGTGAAACCCATACGGTACAAGATAGCCTTATTATAATAATCTGTGTGCCTAAGGCTCTTTAAAGGCTCATTATCCAAAATATTAACACCTTGGCTCTGAAAAGCCATAGTCAAAATTATACCATATGGAAGGGTTGATCTTTTCTTACTGCCTGCCTCAGCCATATACCAAATCATCATTCCAGGTAAGTTGATTGGTTGGCCGGTCACTACAGAATCCATAACTACAATGTTCCTTTCAGATACATACTCAAAACGACCGATTTTAGGGAATAATATCCTGCTACAAATATTATGCAATAACTTCAGCTCTAGGGGCAATTGATTAGTCCTAATTTCCTTAAATTCAGCAATTTCTCTACCAAGCATCCTTTACAGTGCCTCACCTCTTTCACTGTGGGAATTGGCAATAGGTCCAATAACAGGAATTTCTAACAAACTTTTCAAAATTTCAGAAGTAAGGTGGATTCTAGTACCTCTCACATAGCTGACAAGTCCTCGTCTCCTCTAGACAAATTGAGATAGAAATCCTTAACAAGGGTCGGATAAGTATGAACATCTAATGAACATACATTCTCCCATCCCATTTCTTTAATTTGCCTACCAAGAGAGAAACCCTCAGCTTCAAAGAATCCGAAGTCCACTTTTCTACACATAGTTATAACCTTTCCTACTAAGAGATCAACATGTGGAGAAGAAGGACCAGGTATGGCACTAGGAGTAGAGGGCGACGACGTTGAAGACGAGCTGGGCGAAGGCTGACATGCCGACGCCTTATAGTCCTCTTCCCTGTCATCACCAGCGCTCCGAATACCGATCCTCGGCGCTTAGGTGCCATAGATTGCTAGGGAGCGATGTATTAGATAGATTCTAGGATTTGGGAGGTTTGGAGAGAGTTTTGAAAGAGTTTGGAAATGAATGGGGTCGAATAGGTGTCGACTTTGCCCTAAAATAGTCAACCTTGGACCACAAGGTATCGGCTCCCGCAAAGCGAGGTATCGACTCTGTTGGCCCAGATGGCAACCCAAGAGGGGGGGTGAATTGGGTTCTTTTTTAAAAAATTAGCCCTTTTTAAAATAGTTTGCTTGAGATTAATGAGGGCAAATGCAAGATAACTATAAAGTGCAGTGAGTAAGATAGAGATAGATAAAGAGACAATGAGACACTGCAAACACAAAGATTTTATAGTGGTTCGGTGTATTCAACACCTACGTCCACTCCCAAGATTCACTTGGGTCCACACTATAATCTCTCTAGATTACAGCCGAGTTGTTTTCCAAGCTCACAACTCAAACTTATTGTTTTACCGGGTGCACAACGAACCCAGCTGGTTTTACTTGGGCTTACCAGCACAAAACCCTACACGTTGTTTTTCATGGGCTCACAACTAACCCAAGCTTAAACAAGCTTAACCCGAGGTAAAACTACCTCCTCTAGTTCAATCCCCCAGATTGAACTAGGCAAAAATAAGATAAGTATTGTGTGTGAATACAAAGCTCCTCAATGAGCAAATATACAAATTAATAACAAGGTTTAGAAAAGCCTGATTTGAAGATTGGTTGGCTTTTGAGCTTTTCTCCTTTTCTTCTTTTCTTCTTCTCCTTGCTGGATTGAATCAAGCCTCAGCTCCGATTCTTCACAATTGAAGTGGTTGAGAAGAGTTGAAAAGCAAGAAATGAATCTCCTTTCTTCAAGTTGGGAAATCCGCCAAGACTTTGATTTTGAACGCTTTGGATTCCTCTTGAGGCTTTTGGAGTGGAGTGGATTTGAGCTAGAAGGTTTTCCTTTCAAGATTCAAGCTCACGGATTTTTGAAGTGGGATTTGTCTATCTCAGATTCTCTCTATGTTTTTAGATTTTTCTTTTTCTTCTCTTCTCTCTTTTTTTGAACAATAGACTCCCCTTTTTATAGATTTCTTTTACACCTCTTTTGGAATAAAACTATCCGTTGGAGTGTACCTTCTATCAAAATATATCCGTTAGAAATGAGTAAAAATAGAAAAGTTACCGTTAGAGCTGATCTGGCAACTTGTTTTTCGTTCCAGGTGGGTTGGAGTCGACTCTAACTTTTCTGGAGTCGGCTCTAGCTCGAGGCGTTTTAAAATGATATTCCCGGAGTCGTCTCTGGCTTTTCTGGGGTCGACAAGAAACTTTTCCGGAGTCGACTCTAACTTACCCGGAGTCGACTCTAGGTTGGAGCCAGAAAAATCGACTTTCTGCTTCGTCTGTGAGAGTCGACTCTAACAGTCTCGGAGTCGACTCTAATGACCGTGCCAGTTCCGGAGTCGGCTCTGTGATTCTCGGAGTCGACTCTAATGTCTGCAATTCTTACCTAGACATTAGATTCGATCCAGAACACATTGTAACCCTTGATTTTGATCTTTCAATAGTCTTATAGGCTGAAACACTAAATCAAAATCATTAGAGCCTTCAAAAATTATACTCAAATAGTTTTGTTAATCATCAAAATCATCAATTGGGTCAACAATCTCCCCCTTTTTGATGATAACAAAAACTTTGAGTATATGCATTCAAAAATTCAATCAAACTAAGGATTATAGTCATTTTAACTTTAAACCATTGAAATTAAGGTTTGATGCCAATGTTCAATGTAAACTTTAAAATTGTGCATGAGTTCAATATAATCCATCAATATTGAATTGTTAAACTTAATGTGCATAAGATTGTAAATGAGCTTTTTGTTAAGCTCCCCCTGCATTGAGTAGCTCCTCTTATATATAAACATCAAATTGTAACTGATTCATTTCAATTCATTTTGCATAAACAATTAATTCTCCCCCTTTCTTTCTTTCTTTATGCATATATAAACTATTCAATCTTTCTTTCTTTGCATATACACAACTATCTCTCCCCCTTTTTTGTTATTAGCAATAAGGAGAGTAAAGAAAAATTTATAATCTCAATAAAGCATAGGAATCCAATCAATCAAAATTTTGAAAAAGTGAAATTGTATTTCATATGCAAGAACCATTACATCAGTTGATTCATATACATTTCAAAATGAAATACATTGGATAATCAAAAACTTCCTAAGTACAAGCTATTAAACTCTAAAACAAGATCAAATGTGCTTGAATACAATTTTCTTTAGATGACCTATTATCTCCATTACATCATCTTTTTGTGCTTTCTTAAAATTTTCAAGGCAGGCTTCGATTTGAGAGACTGCAAGGTCAATATCCTTCTTCAATTGACCCGTTGCATGAACATACGATCCTGATCCATCGGCAATGCCTTCCATCCTTTCGAAGATCTTGTGAAGCTCAGCTCCAAAGGATTCTACAGAACTGCCTAAGGTAAAGGATAGCATGTCCAGTCTCGAATTTAATTCTTCTTTTAACTGATTAAAGTCTCTTCAATTGATTAATTTCATTTGATCTGTGACTGTCATACTCAGCAAGTAAGCTTCTTAACTGATCAAGTTGTTCATTAGAAAATCCTCCAGAATTTGTTATAGGCTGATGTGGAGGTGATGGATAGAACTCGGTCCGGCCTCCGAAGGTCCAGCAGACGAAGGTCCCGCAAATGATGAATCAGGGACTGATGGTCCCGCAGTAGATGGTCCCGGGATTTCTTCTAGTCTGGTTCCCTCTGCACCATCCCTATCTGTTCTTTCCTCTCTCCTCATCCAAACACCATTAGCTTTCTTAAATCCCATTCTATGAATAGTAGAAATGCTGTAATAATCAGTGTGTCTCAGTTTTCTTAAAGGTTCATTTTCCATTATGAGCACACCCTGGCTTCTAAAAACTAGTGTCAGAATCATACCGTATGGCAGTGTTGATCTTTTCTTAGTAGCTGCCTCTGCCATGTAACCTATCATCATGCCAGCTAAATTGACTGGCCTTCCAGTTATAATGCAGTCCATCATCAGAACGTCTCGCTCCGAGACATACTCGAATCTCCCTATTTTTGGAAATAAGATTCTACCACATATATTATGCAATAATCTGAGTTCTAGGTTTAACTGATTTGCAAAGATCTCTTCGAACTCAGTCACATCTCTTCCTAGCATCCTTGATAGTGCACCACTTCTGTCATTAAGTTGACATTCCATTAAACCAACAGTGGGCATTTCTAATAGGGTTCCAAGAATCTCAGTTGTTACCGTAACCCTAGTTCCTCTCACTGTGCTAATCAATCCTCCTTCTCCTCTGCTTAATCCATTATAAAACTCCTTTACCAATGCTGGATAAGTGGGTAAATCTAGTGAGCAAACTTTCTCCCATCCCATATCCCTTAAATTTCTTCCAATAGAGAAACCCTCCGATTCAAATAAATCAAAATTAACTTTTCTCCCAGTGGTAATGGTCTTACCAGCTAATTGATCAACCTTAGGAGATGAGGGTGAAGGTGGAGAATCCTCTTGAGTGGCCGAAGAGGAAGAAGGCGATGGTTGCCTTCGAACCGTGCGTCTTCTCGTTGGAACGGATGCTCCAGCGATGAATCAGCGCCTCTTTGGTGCCATTGAGAGGATTGGAAGCTTAATCAGGGTTTTGAGTGATTTGGGGAAGTTGGAAAGGTTTTGGAGTTCTTAGGAATGGTTTAGGAGATGATTGGAATGATTGGGGGTCGACTCCGCCTTTTTATTTTTGACCTAACTCGACTTAGAGTCGACTCCCGAAAACTGGGTGTCGGCTCCGAGCCAGAAAGTCTGTCAGCGCTCGTATTAGAGTCGGCTCCACAAAAGCCAGAGTCGGCTCTAATCACTTAGACAGAAAATCAAAAACTCAGGTGTCGACTCCGCAAACTGTCAGAGTCGACTCTAACAGTTTCAGAGATAAAAAATTAAGTTTCAAGATTTGAAACTATTCATTTAATCATCAAATTATAGATTAAAGTTATTTAGCAATTGGGGAAACATTGAATCAAGATCTAGATAGATTTCCTTATTGAAATATCAAGATTTTTCAAGAAAATGATGAAATCTAGATTGATGTCCTTAAGAGTTTCAGAAAACTATTCCAAAGGATCACAAACTCCTAATTCTCCTCTAAGATAACAAAATCTTTCTTCACTTAAGGGTTTTGTTAATATATCTGCAAGTTGTTCTTCAGTATTCACATAATCAAGACAAATTTCATTATTGGCTACATGTTCTCTTATAAAGTGATATCTATTTCAATGTGTTTGTTCTTGAATGTTGAATTGGATTTTTAGTAAGATTTATTGCACTTGTATTATCACATCTTATGGGTGTCTTATCAAGTGTGATACCATAGTCTTCAAGTTGTCTCTTAATCCATAGGATTTGAGCACAGCAACTTCCAGCTGCAACATATTCTGCTTCCGCAGTAGATAATGCAACCGAATTTTGCTTTTTGCTAAACCATGAGATTAAGTTACTTCCTAAAAATTGGCATGCACCACTTGTGCTTTTTCTATCTAATTTACATCCGGCATAATCAGAATCTGAGTATGCAATTAGATTTAATGTGGAATCTCTAGAATACCATAAACCTACATTTTTTGTTCCACTTAAGTATCTTAGTATTCTTTTAACAGCTATTAAGTGTGATTCTTTAGGTTCTGATTGAAATCTAGCACATAAACATACAGAAAACATAATATCTGGTCTACTTGCTGTTAAATAAAGAAGGGATCCGATAATACCTCGATAATACTTCTGATCAACCTTTTTACCTTCTTCATCTTTGTCCAGCTTGCATGAAGGACTCATTGGTGTTCCGAGGGGTTTAATTGATTCCATACCAAATTTCTTTAGAATCTCTCTTGTGTACTTTGTTTGGTTGATAAAGATACCCTCTTTGCTTTGTTTGATTTGGAGTCCAAGGAAGAAGTTGAGTTCTCCCATCATGCTCATCTCGAATTCTCCCTGCATTAACTTTGCAAATTCTTGACAAAGAGAATCGTTAGTAGCACCAAAAACAATGTCATCAACATATATTTGTACTACAAGTAAATCTTTACTTTTTCTTTTCAAAAATAGTGTTTTATCAACATTTCCTCTTGTAAATCATTTTCAATTAAGAATTTACTTAACCTATCATACCAAGCTCTAGGTGCTTGTTTCAAACCATATAAAGCTTTGTGCAATTTAAAAACGTGATTTGAAATTCGTGATCTTCAAAACCTGGTGGTTGTTCTACATAAACTTCTTCATTATAAATCCATTTAAAAATGCGCTTTTAACATCCATTTGAAATAAATTAATGTTCATGTGACATGCAAATGCAGTAATAGCCTAATGCTTCTAATCTAGCTACAGGTGCAAAGTTTCATCAAAATCAATACCTTCTTCTTGATTATATCCTTTTGCAACTAATCTAGCTTTGTTTCTAATTACAATGCCATTTTCATCAAGTTTATTTCTAAAAACCCATTTTGATCCTATTACAGAATGATTTTTAGGTCTTTCAACTAAAGTCCAAACATTATTTCTTGTAAATTGATTTAGTTCTTCTTGCATTGCTAACATCCAATTATTATCTTTTTCAGCTTCTTCTATAGTTTTAGGTTCAATTTGTGATACAAATGCAAGATGATTACTAATATTTCTCATGTATGATCTAGTCCTTATTCCTTGAGATGGATCACCTATAATCAATTCCTTGGGATGACTATGAGCATATCTCCAGTCTCTTGGAAGATCTATCTCATTATGATCAATATTGACATCATCGTCCTTATGTGAATCATCATCTTTAGCTTCTTGCTCATGATCAGAAGATACTTCAATATTAAGTTTTTCAAGATCTTTTTCAATTATGTTTGTATCTTCCTCATCATCAATCTTTTCAGATCCAGTTGCTAAAGATTCATCAAACACTACATGTATGGATTCTTCAACAATTAAGGTTTTCTTGTTAAAGATTCTATAAGCTTTACTAGTTGTTGAATAACCTAGAAAAATTCCTTCATCAGATTTAGCATCAAATTTTCCTAAGTTGTTTTTACCATTATTATGAATGAAACATTTACATCCAAATGCATGAAAGTATTTTATATTTGGTTTTCTTTCATTCCATAATTCATAAGGTGTTTTCTTTAATATTGGTCTTATTAAAGCTCTATTTAAGATGTAACATGCTGTGTTAATAGCTTCCGCCCAAAAATACTTTGGTAGGTTACTTTCGCATAGCATGGTACGGGCATGTCTTCTAGAGTCCTATTTTTCCTTTCAACTACACCATTTTGCTGTGGAGTCCTAGGGGCTGAAAAATTATGATTAATTCCATTTTCAGTGCAGAAATTTTCAAATAAGTGATTTTCAAATTCTGTTCCATGATCACTTCTTAGAGATACTATAGTAGTGTTTTTCTCATTTGTGACTTTCTTGAAGAATTTCAGGAATATCGAGAAAGTCTCATCTTTGTGAGCTAAAAACATTACCCAAGTATATCTAGAATAATCATCTACAATCACTAGACCATATTTCTTTCCTCCTAGACTTGTGGTTCTAGTTGGTCCGAAAAGATCCATGTGAAGTAGCTCTAAAGCCCTAGAAGTTGAAACAACATTTTTAGATTTGAAAGAACTTCTAGTTTGTTTTCCAAATTGACATGCATCACAGATTTTATTATTTTCAAAATCTAATTTAGGTAAACCTTTAACTAAATCCATTTTAATTAGTTTTGAAATAAGGTGTGTGCTTGCATGACCTAATCTACGATGCCACAACCAACTAATATCATTTATGTTAGCATTGTCAGCAATTAGGCAATGACTACTCAGATAATTTTCTAAGTCAACTAAGTAACATTGCCATGTCTATAACCAGTAAAAACAATGCTATCATTAATAGAATTAGTTACAGTGCAAATAGAAGATTTAAATGAAACATTAAAGTTTTTATCACATAATTGACTTATACTAATTAGATTATGCTTTAAACCATTAACATAAAGTACATTATCAATTAATATAGATGGAGTTATGCGAACTTTACCAAGGCCCATAATTTGACCTTTACCGTTATCGCCAAACGTCACAACTCCACCTTTCTTTTCTTCTAGGGTGATGAATTCATCTTTGTCACCCGTCATATGTCTTGAGCAGCCACTATCAAGGTACCACTTTTTCTTTGATCTTTTGGCTACAAGACATTCCTGCAACATAATTTAAACTTTATGTTTAGGTACCCAAGCTTTCTTGGGTCCTTCATGGTTAGCAGCAATAAAAATTGTTCCTTTCGGAACCCATATTTTCTTAGCTTTAATATTTAACTTGTTGTATTATTTAACGTTTTGCATTCAAATGATTTATGACCTTTTTCATTACATTTGAAACAAGTTATATTACTTTGGTTGGCTTTTACAAAAATATTCTTTAAATTTTTGTTTCCTTAATGTGTTATACCCTAAACCTGCTTTGTCAAAAACAGCTTTTTGACTATCTAAGATCATGTTTAGTTTAGTTGAGCTTAAGTAAATTTCTCAACAATGTCTTTATATTTTTAACATCTTTCTTTAAGAATCATTTCTTTAGAGATTGATTCTTTTTCTAAAGCTAAGGTTTTTAATTGAACTTTTAAATCTTTTGTTGAGTTTTTAGTTTCAGATTTCAATAAATCTATTTCTTGATTAATATTTTCTCTTTCTTTCCTAAGTTCTTCTTTTTCATTAGTTAAGTTCTTAACTTCTAAAGCTAATTCATTTTTACTTTTAGCTAAGCTAATATTATCATTTTTCAAAAACTTATACTTCTTTTTCAAAGATTTAAAATCAATCATCAATTCATTGAAAGCTTCAAACATTTCATCAAATGTAAATTCATCATTTGAGTTTTCAGAACTTACCTCATTGTCGTTGTCGTCGTTGTTGGCCATGAAGCAGATATTGGCAACTTCCTTTTGTTCATTTTCTTCGATGAGGAAGATTCATCAGACCATGTTGCCATGTATGCTTTCTTCTTTTTCTTGTAGGCCTTTTTTAGTAAAGGACAATCATATTTAAAGTGCCCTGGTTTTTTGCACTCATAACATACCAAGGGCTCTTTTTCTTTTTCTTTCTCCTTGTCCTTTTTCTTATCCTTTTCTCCTCAAATCTTGCTCCAAATTTCTTTTTATGGAAGGCCTTTTTCTCATAAACCTTCTGAATTTTTTGGCCAAGAGAGCAGTTTCATCATCTCATCATTACTTTCACTGCTGCTCTCTTCCATTTCTGCAGTCTTGAGGGCAAGAGTTTTCTTCTTTTTGTTTCCTCCTCAACATGCTGCTTCATTGTCAGCTCGTGGGTCATTAAAGATCCTAGAAGCTCCTCTAAAGGTAGTGCATTGAGGTCCTTTGCTTCTTGGATAGCAGTGACTTTTGCTTCCCACGATCTTGGTAGTGACCTAAGAATTTTGCACAAAGGTCAGCATTAGAATAAATTCTACCAAGACTTTTAAACCATTCACAATATCGGTGAATCTAGTGAACATGCATGTGATGGTTTCAGTTTGTTCCATTGTAAACAATTCATATTTATGAACCAAAATATTTATTTTTGATTCCTTAACTTGGTTTGTTCCTTCATGAGTATTTCCAACCTATCCCAAATTTCTTTTGCGGAATTACATGAGATACGGTTGAATTCATTAGAGTCTAAGGAACAATATAAGATATTAATGGCTTTAGCATTTAGTTGTGCCATTCTCCTATCATTATCATTCCAATCCCTTTCGGGTTTAGGAACAATAGTGCCATCAATAAGGTGTGTGGGTGTACTAGGTCCGTTTATTATTACTCCCCACAATTCATAGTCCGAAGCTTGAATGAATATTCTCATTCTAGCTTTCCAATATGAATAGTTGGTTCCATTAAATAAAGGAGGTCTATTCGTAGAATGACCTTCAGCAAAACATGAACCACTTTGTGTTGCCATAAGGATCTTTAGCCTTGATCGTGAGATCAAATTCTAAATGAGCACTTGCTCTGATACCAATTGTTGGCCCAGATGGCAACCCAAGAGGGGGGGTGAATTGGGTTCTTAAAAAATTAGCCCTTTTTAAAATAGTTTGCTTGAGATTAATGAGGGCAAATGCAAGATAACTATAAAGTGCAGTGAGTAAGATAGAGATAGATAAAGAGACAATGAGACACGGCAAACACAAAGATTTTATAGTGGTTCGGTGTATTCAACACCTACGTCCACTCCCAAGATTCACTTGGGTCCACACTATAATCTCTCTAGATTACAGCCGAGTTGTTTTCCAAGCTCACAACTCAAACTTATTGTTTTACCGGGTGCACAACGAACCCAGCTGTTTTACTTGGGCTTACCAGCACAAAACCCTACACGTTGTTTTTCACGGGCTCACAACTAACCCAAGCTTAAACAAGCTTAACCCGAGGTAAAACTACCTCCTCTAGTTCAATCCCCCAGATTGAACTAGGCAAAAATAAGATAAGTATTGTGTGTGAATACAAAGCTCCTCAATGAGCAAATATACAAATTAATAACAAGGTTTAGAAAAGCCTGATTTGAAGATTGGTTGGCTTTTGAGCTTTTCTCCTTTTCTTCTTTTCTTCTTCTCCTTGCTGGATTGAATCAAGCCTCAGCTCCGATTCTTCACAGTTGAAGCGGTTGAGAAGAGTTGAAAAGCAAGAAATGAATCTCCTTTCTTCAAGTTGGGAAATCCAAGACTTTGATTTTGAACGCTTTGGATTCCTCTTGAGGCTTTTGGAGTGGAGTGGATTTGAGCTAGAAGGTTTTCCTTTCAAGATTCAAGCTCACGGATTTTTTGAAGTGGGATTTGTCTATCTCAGATTCTCTCTATGTTTTTCAGATTTTTCATTTTTCTCCCCTTCTCTTCTCTCTCTTTTTTTGAACAATAGACTCCCCCTTTTTATAGATTTCTTTTACACCTCTTTTGGAATAAAACTATCCGTTGGAGTGTACCTTCTATCAAAATATATCCGTTAGAAATGAGTAAAAATAGAAAAGTTACCGTTAGAGCTGATCTGGCAACTTTGTTTTTCATTTCAGGTGGGTTGGAGTCGACTCTAACTTTTCTGGAGTCGGCTCTAGCTCGAGGCGTTTTAAAATGATATTCCTGGAGTCGTCTCTGGCTTTTCTGGGGTCGACAAGAAACTTTTCCGGAGTCGACTCTAACTTACCCGGAGTCGACTCTAGGTTGGAGCCAGAAAAATTGACTTTCTACTTCGTTTGTGAGAGTCGACTCTAACAGTCTCGGAGTCGACTCTAATGACCGTGCCAGTTCCGGAGTCGGCTCTGTGATTCTCGGAGTCGACTCTAATGTCTGCAATTCTTACCTAGACATTAGATTCGATCCAGAACACATTGTAACCCTTGATTTTGATCTTTCAATAGTCTTATAGGCTGAAACACTAAATCAAAATCATCAGAGCCTTCAAAAATTATACTCAAATAATTTTGTTAATCATCAAAATCATCAATTGGGTCAACAGACTCCAAGTCGCTAACTCGGTCAACACCCAAAATAGAGTCGGCTCCAAGGTTCAGACAGAGAGCGACACAAAAAGGGTGTTGACTCCACTAATAGAGGTGTTGACTCCAAGACAGTTTCAAAAAATAAATGAGAGTTTCAAAAGATCTGAAACTTAAAAAAAATAATCAATAAATTTTGGATAAAATTTCTTGGAATGTGGTGAATCAAAGGGTTCAAATATATAGATGAGTTTTCCTTAGAATCACAAAAGAATTTTCAAGAAAATGAATGAATTCTAGAAAGTCATTCCTAGGAGTTTTAAAATCATTCCGATGGGTCACAAATCCCTAATTCTCCTCTAAGATAACAAAATATCTCTTCACTCAAAGGTTTTATAAATATGTCTGCTAATTATTCATTAGTACAAACATAATCAAGATAAACATCATTATTAGCTACATGTTCTCTAATGAAATGATATCTTATTTCAATATGTTTTGTTCTTGATTAATGTTGAATAGGATTTTTAATTAGATTTATTGCACTAGTATTATCACATCTAATTGGAGTTTTATCAAGTGTTATACCATAATCTTCAAGTTGTCACTTAATCCAAAGGATTTGAGCACAACAACTTTCAGCTGCAACATATTTAGCTTCAACAGTTGATAGTGCAACCGAATTTTGCTTTTTGTTAAACCAAGAGATTAAGTTACAACCTAAAAATTGACGTGCATCATTTGTACTTTTTCTATCTAGTTTACAACTAGCATAATTAGAATCAGAATATACAATCAAATTTAATGTTGAGTCTCTAGAATACCATAATCCTACATTTTTTGTTCCATTTAAATATCTTAGAATTCTTTTAACAGCAATTAAGTGAGATTCTTGAGGTTCAAACTGATTTAGCATATAAGCATACAACAAACATAATATCAGATCTACTTGCAGTTATGTAAAGTAATAAACTAATCATACCTCTATAATATTTTTGATCAATTTTCTTACCATCTTCATCTTTATCCAGTTTGCATGAAGGACTCATAGGTGTTCCAAGAAGTTTAACTGATTCCATTCCAAACTTTTTGAAAATTTCTTTCATGTACTTTGTTTGGTTGATGAAAATCCCCTCTCTTTCTTGTTTGATTTGTAGTTCAAGGAAGAAATTAAGTTCTCCCATCATGCTCATCTCAAATTCACCCTGCATCAACATTGCAAATTCTTGACATAGAAGATCATTAGTAGCACCAAATATAATATCATCTACATATATTGTACTACTAATAAATCTTTGTCTTTTTTTTAAAAAAATAGGGTTTTATCAACATTTTCTCTAGAAAAATCATTTTCAATTAAAAATTTGCTTAGCATATCATACCAAGCTCTAGGTGCTTGTTTCAAACCATATAGTGCTTTGTGTAGTTTAAAAACATGATTTGAAAATTCATGATCTTCAAAACCAGGTGGTTGTTCTACAAAAACTTTCTCATTTATAAAACTATTTAAAAATGCACTTTTCACATCCATTTGAAATAAATTAATGTTTATATGACATGCAAATGCAAGTAATAGTCTAATTGCTTCTAATCTAGCAATAGGCACAAAAGTTCATCAAAATTAATTCCTTCTTCTTGATTATATCCTTTTGCAACTAATCTAGCTTTATTTCTAATTACTATGCCATTTTTATCTAATTTATTTCTAAACACCCATTTAGATCCTATAACGGGATGACCTTTGGGTCTATCTACAAGGGTTCATACTTTATTCCTTGTAAATTGATTTAAATCCTCTTGCATAGCTAACATCCAATTACTATAATTTTCGGCTTCCTCGATAGTTTTAGGTTCTATATAAGATACAAATGCAAGATAATTATTGATAGTTCTCATTGATGATCTAGTTCTTACTCCTTGAGATGGATCACCTATAATCAATTCCTTTGGTTGACCATAAGCATATCTCCAATCTCTAGGTAGATCTACATCATTACGAGTAGTATCAATACCATCATCCTTAGGTGAATCATCATCTTTAGCTTCTGGTTCATGATCTGAAGATACATCTATATTTAATTTTTCAATATCTCTTTCAAGCAAATTTGTATCTTCCTCATCATCAATCTTTTCAGAACTTGATACTAAAGACTCATTAAAAACTACATGAACTGATTCTTCTATAATTAAATATTTCTTATTAAATACTCTATATGTTTGCTAAAAGTGAAATATCCTAAAAAGATACCTTCATCAGATTTAGCGTCAAACTTCTCAAGATTGTCTTTACCATTATTATGAATGAAACATCGACAACCAAATGCATGAAAGTAACTATTGTTAGCTTTCCTATTATGCCATAGTTCATAAGGAGTTTTCTTAAAAATTAGTCTAATTAAGGCTCTATTTAGGATATAACATGTCGTGTTTATGGCTTCCACCCAGAAGTAATTTGGGAGTTGGCTTTCACATAGCATGGTACATGCATATCTTCTAGAGTCTATTTTTTCTTTCTACAACTCCATTTGTAGAGGTGTTCTAAGTGTTAAAAATTATGATGAATGTCATTTTCAATGCAGAAATTTTTAAACAAATAATTTTCAAATTCAGTTCCATGATCACTTCTAAGAGACACTATGTGTTATTTTTCTCATTTGTGACTTTCTTAAAGAATTTTTAAAATATAGGGAAAGTCTCATCTTTATGAGCTAAAAACAATATCCAAGTGAATCTAGAATAATCATCTACTATCACAAGACATATTTCTTTCCTCCTAGACTGGTGGTCCTAGTAGGTCCAAAAAGGTCCATATGAAGTAGCTCAAGTGGCCTAGTAGTGGAAACAATGTTTTTAGAATTGAAAGAATTTTTAGTTTATTTTTTAAATTGACATGCATCACAAATTTTTTTGTTTTCAAAATATAATTTTGGAAGTCCTTTAACTAAATCCATTCTAATTAATTTTGAAATTAAGTGTGTGCTTGCATGACCTAATCTATGATGGCATAGCCATCCAATCTCATTTACCTTAGCATTATCAGCAATTAAGCAATGATTACTAGTAGACAAATTGTCTAAATCAATCAAGTATGCATTGCCATTTCTATTTCAACAAATATAGTACTATTGTCAATGGGATTTGATACAGTGCAAATAGAAGCTTTAAAGGAAACTTTGAAACCTTTATCACACAATTGGCTAATGCTAATTAAATTATTCTTTAATCCATCTACATACAAAACAATTTCAATAAAAGTGGAGGGAGTGATTTGAATTTTACCAAAGCCCATAATTTGGCCTTTGCCATTATCTCCGAAAGTTACAACTCCTCATCTTTTGATTTCAAGGGTGATGAATTGTTCCTTGTCACCCGTCATATGTATTGAGCAGCCACTGTCAAGGTACCATTTTCTTTTTGATCCTTTAGCCACAAGACACTCCTGCAAGGCAATCAAATCTTATGTTTAGGTACCCAAGCCTTCTTAGGTCCTTCATGGTTAGTAGCAATAAAGATTGTTCCTTTTGGAACCCATATTTTCTTGCCTTTTATGTTTAAGTTCTTTTGAGATATTTTAAAATTACATTCATAAGATTTATGTTCTTTTTTGTTACAGTGATAACATGAAATATCAATTTTCTTCATAAAGAAATTATTGACGTATTTTTGTTTCATATGTGGTCTATATCCTAAACCAGCTTTATCAAAAATAGCTCTTTGATTATTCAATAGTAAGTTAAGTTTTTCTGAGCTATTTGTAAATTTATCAACAATGTTCTTATATTTTTCAATTTCTTTCTTCAAATTAAGATTTTCTTCAGAAATTGATTCTTTTTCTTTCAATATTTCTTCTTTTTCAGATTTCAAATTTTTGATCTCAAAAACAAGTTCATTTTTCATTTTGAGAATATCTAAATTTTTAGTTTTCAAAGATTTATTCTTGTTTCTTAAAATCTTGAAATCACTAATTAATTCATTGAAAGCATCATATAACTCATCAAAAGTGAAATCAACATTGGGGATTTTGGAATTTACCTCATTGTCATCATTTGCCATGAAGCATATGTTGGCAACCTCTTTTTGTTCTTCTTCGGATGAAGACTCTTCACTATTGCTTTAAGTTACAACATAGGCTTTCTTTTTCTTCTTGTATCCCTTCTTTAATTGAGGACATTTAGATTTAAAGTGCCCCGGTTTCTTGCATTCATAACATATTAAGGAGTCTTTTTCTTTGTCCTTGTCCTTTTCTTTTTCTCTTTCTCCTTTCAATTTTATTCCAGATTTTCTCTTGTGAAAGGGTCTCCTTCTTGCATAAATTTCTTGAATGTCCTAGTAAGGAGAGCTGTCTCATCATCTTCATCATCATCTTCACTGCTGCTCTTCTCATTTTCTGCAGCCTTGAGAGCTATTGTTCTTTTCTTTTTCACCTCTTCCTCTTGATGTTGTTTCATTGTCAATTCATGGGTCATCAAGGATCCAAGTAGCTCTTCCAAAGGTAAAATGTTCAAGTCTTTGGCTTCTTGGATTGCAGTCACTTTGGCTCCCCATGATCTTGGAAGAGACCTAAAATTTTGCGCACTAATTTAGGGTTAGTATAAGTCTTACCAAGACTCTTTAAACTATTTACAATATCAGTGAATCTAGTGTACATGCATGTGATTGATTCATTTTGTTCCATACTAAAAAGTTCATATTTGTGCACTAGAATATTGATTTTAGATTCTTTGACTTGGTTGGTACCCTCATGAGTAACTTCCAACGTATCCCATATTTCTTTGGCTGAAATGCAAGTTGATATTCTGTTGAATTCATTTGCATCCAAAGAACAGTACAAGACATTCATGGCCTTGGCATTAAGCTGAGCCATTTTCTATCATTTTCATTCCAGTCCCTTTTGAGCTTAGGAACTATAGATCCATCAACTATGTGTGTGGGTGTGCTAGGACCATTAATAATTACACTCCATATTTTATAATCTAAAGCTTGAATAAAAATACTCATTCTAGCTTTCCAATAAGAATAATTTGTGCCACTAAACAAAGGAGGTCTATTGGTGGATTGACCTTCAGAAAAGGATGATCCAACTTGAGCTGCCATTTGGATCTTTAGCTCTTGATCGTTAAATCAAGCCAAAATGAGCACAAGCTCTAAAACCAATTGTTGGCCTAGATGACAACCCAAGAGGGGGGGATGAATTGGGTTCTTTAAAAAATTTTACACTTTAAAAACCAATTTCACTAAGTTAATGTGCACAAGTGAAGTGATGCAATAATGTAGAGCACAATAAGAGAGAGAGAAAGAGACAATCACGACAAACACAAGATATTTATGGTGGTTCGATGTTACCAATACCTACATCCACTCCCAAGCAACTCTTGGGTCCACACTATAATCATCCTGATTATAGCTGAGTTGTTTTCCAAGATCACAACTCGAACTTATTGTTTTACACGGGGTCACAACGAACCCAGCTAGTTTTCACGGGTTCACCAGCATACAACCCAACGTAAGCTACACTTAGCTTACCCCGAGGTCAGCAAACTCAACTAATTCAATCCCCTAATTGAATTAGAACACAAGCAATTCAAATATAAGTTTACAGAAATTTAAAGCTCCTCAAATGAGCAAATATGCAATGTAATTAAAATAAGAATAGAAAAACCTATTTTTGAAGCGATTCAAAGTTGAGCTTTTCTTCTTTTCTTCTTTTCCTCTCTTCTTCTAAATAAGCTAACTGGATTTGAACTCTGATTCTTGAATGAAGCTCGTTGAAGAAAAGTTGAAGATTTAGGGCTCTAGCTCCTCTTCTTCAAATCAATGGAAATCCTTCGGATTTGATCTTGAAACGCCTTTGGATTTCTCTTCTATCACTCTTCAATTGATGGCTTTGAGCACAGAGATTTTTCTCTTGAAAAATAGATGATTTCTCTCTTTTTCTTTCCGGTTTTCTTCTTTCTATTTTTCACTATTTTCTCATCCTCTGTTTTCAAATGGACGATGCCCTTTTTATAATCCTCCTTAATCCAAGATTAGGTGAAAAATAGCCATTACAAAGTACTTGGATTGCTTCCTCACACAAAGAAATAGATCCGTTGGGGGGTTAGGTGAAGAAATGTTACCATTGGAATCCGTTTTGATAGATTTGAAATTCCATTTCTGACAGGTTGAAGTCGGCTCCAACTTTTCATGTGTCGGCTCCAAGTTAGGTTTCCAAAAATAGTAATAAAACGTCCGTCGGGGAGTCAGCTCCGAGAAACTGTGGTGTCGGCTCGACGTGTTCTATAGTCAGCTCTAATTTCCGAGGGTATCGACTCTAACGATGTCCCAAAAATATACTCTATGTTCTCAAGTTAGAGTCGGCTCTATCATTTCCAGGTGTCGGCTCCGAAACTTTAGGTGTCGGCTCCAAAAACTGACGCAAAAAGCACTTCTCTGTGTCTCAAGTTAGAGTCGGCTCTAGAATTACAGGTGTCAACTCTGAACCATGCCAAAAATATTGAACTATTCTGAAACGCCCTGGGATCGGCTCCAAACACAGTGGGTGTTGGCTCCAAGTTCTGAAATTAAATATTTTTCATTAAAAAACTAATTTAAACCTAATTTTGTATATCATTTGAATAACTTAACCTTTCTAAGTTTTGAAACACTTGTTAATTTCATTAGTAACACAAGAAATATACTCATGGCTTTTGTTAATCATTAAAATCAATAAGTGGGTCAACATCATCATCGCTTCCTTCATGTCTGCCTCGACCTTCGCCTCTACCTCTACCTCCGCCTTTACAGTAGTTTGTTAATTGTAATTGATATGGAATACTAGCTTTCATTTATTAGTTATTTTGTTGTTTATCTTTTGTTGCCATTATGTAAAAGTTTTATATATATGTAATGGATATTGTATGTAAAGAATCATATTATTTTTATTGATACAATTTTTAATATTTAAAAAATATCAAACAAACAAATTATATTCTATTTAAATAAAATATGCAAAATAATAAAAAAATTAAATAGAAATATCATTTTAAAATATTAAACAATTTAAAATAAAATAATATAACTTTTTCCTATGATTTTGACATATTTCATAGGGAAAAAAAGAAAAAATATTTATTTATTAATTTTTTATGATTTAATTTTTTTTCATAGATAAAGCCTTTTAAAAAAATTACCTTACTATTTTTTCTTACGATTTTAAGAAATCTTGTAGGAAAAGACATAGATAAAAAATATTTTTCTTGATTTTTTGCCATGATTTTGGGGTTTCTCGTAGGGAAAGAAATCATTCAAAATTATTATTAGCCAACTATTTTTTATAATTTTAAGAAAAATCATAGGGAATGATGTGGATTAAAAATATTTTTCTTAATTTTTTCCTATGATTTTTGGGTTTCTCATAGGGAAAGAAAACATTCAAAATTTTTATTAGCCATCTTTTTCCTATGATTTTAAGAAATATAGTAGGAAAAGATGTGGATAAAAAAATATTTTTCTTAATTTTTTTTCTACGATTTTGGGGTTTCTCGTAGGAAAAGAAATCATTCAAATTAATTATTATCTGACTTTTTTCAAACGAAAAAAAAATGTAGGGAAAGATGTGGATAAAAAATATATTTTTTTATTTTTTCCTACGATTTTGGGGTTTCTTGTAGGGAAAGAGATCATTCAAAATTATTATTAGCCAACTTTTTCTTATATTTTAAGAAAAATCATAGGAAAGATGTAGATTAAAAAATATTTTTTAAATTTTTTCTATTATTTTTTGTTTTCGTAGGTAAAAGTTTTCAAAATTTAAATTTTAATTTTAAATTCTGGTCACTCTTTTCCTACGAAATATGACTTTACCTATGAAAAAAAATCATAGAGAAAATGTTTGCTCTTTGCTTACGATTTTATGAAAGTCGTAGGCAAAGGCTTTCTCGACGCACTTTTGTCAACAACTTTTTTCAACTTTTGCTGATGAAAAAAATTGTAAGGAAAGCCTTTTCCTATGATTTTTCTATCTTTCCTTATGAAAAAAAAAAATCCTAGGTAAAAGTTAAATTTTTTGTAGTGACGGCCCAACCCCTTCCTATTTGGGTTGGATTTAAGTTAAGGATCTTTTAGTTAGGATTGGGTATGGGTTAAAAATTATTCAGTAGAAATCTAACACAGTAAATTTTACACAGCCATTTTGTTACTTCTCAAATATAATGGATGAAGCAATGGCATTGCAAATATCTCAATGCTTACATACTCTCACAAGCAAGTGAACATATAATATGGGCAAATGTCATTCGTATGTAATCAACCATCTGTCTCTTTTCTTTCTAACTTCTGTTTCTTCGCTTTGTAGTGCTTAGCTAAACCTCCAAGACATCAGTACGGAGGTGGACTGATAGACAATTCAGAATTTAAAAAGAGCCTAGGAGGATGGGTATCATTCGGCCATGGGAAAACCTTTTTTACTTTTCATGCTTCCAATTTGCTTCTGCAGCAGCAATATCATAAAAAAAGATTTAGAAAATATTCTGAACTAATTTTTTACTTTCTTGTGGTTGAATAAAATAATAATTTTTTTATTAAAACCATGAAACCCGTCCAACTTGCTCTACACCATTCCCTAAAGGGAATGTGACTACATATCAATTTAATAAACAAAAGCATGGTCATAGATTGGCCGGACGTGGACGTGGTCGAGGACATTTTGGTTACCGTGGTGGTCATGTTAAAACTCCTTGTCACCATCTGAAGTGGGAAAAAAATGAGAAGAAAATTGAGAAAGGCAAAGGAGACTTTAAGTAAAAATTTGATGGAAAACTCATGCTATTGTTGTGGAATGAAGAGTCATTGGTCGCATACCTGTCGTACGCCAAAACACCTTATTGAACTTTATCAGGAGTTATTGAAAAAGAATGAAAAAAAGATGAAAATATATTTTATTTCTGAATGTGGCCCTTCTGATACTGGATTTGATGATCTGGATGTTGCTGACTTCTTTATCCAACCAGAAAAAATAATGCTTATCTAATTGATAGCATGAATGTATAAGGTTGATTTTAAGAATGCCTTTGTTATCAAATAATACCATGCAATAAAATGATGTCTTATTATACATATGTTTGTTTTAAAGAAACTGATGCAATGATGAATTATGACTTTTAGTTTTTATGCCTTCATATACCTTGTATTCTAATTTATATTTCACTATATGTCATTCTTTTTATGAAAAAAATGGAATTATCTCGAGTAGGATCTTTTATCGATAACAACAATTTATGCCTCGTAGACAGTGCTACAATGCCCACTATACTTAAAGAAATGAAATACTTTTCCTACTTAAGAATGTAGGCAATAAATGTCATTACAATTTGTTGTAGTGTAAAATTGGTTGAAGGCTCTTGAAGAGCCCATATCATTTTACCTGGAGGAACAAAATTTATAATTGATGATGCCTTATATTCTGAAAAGTCTTAAAGAAATTTATTGAGTTTTAAAGATATTCGCATAAATGGATATCACATTGAGCCAACTAATGAAGGCAATATTGAGTATTTGTGCATTACAAGTATGATCTCAGGCAAGAAATGTGTATTAAAAAATTGCCGATATTTTCCACTGATTTATACTACACAAATATAAGGATAGTTGAAGCATATACTATAGTAAACTAAAGGTTTACTAATCAAAATAATTTTATAATTTGGCATAACCGGTTGGGTCATCCCGTTCAATTATGATGCGAAGAATTATAGAGAATTCATGTGGACATTCATTAAAGAATCAAAAAATATTATGACCAAATGAATTCTCATGTGCTGCTTGCTCTTAAGGCAAAATAATTATTAGGCCATCATCGGCTAAAATTAAGACTGAATCTTTTTAATTTCTAGAATGCATACATGGTGATATTTATGGGCCTATTTACCCACCAAGTGGATAATTTAGATATTTCATTGTTTTAATTGACGCTTTAACTAGATGGTCACATGTATGCTTATTATCATCATGTAACCTGGCGTTTGCGAGACTACAAGCACAATTAATTTGACTACACGCTCATTTTCCAGATAATCCTATTAAGACAATATGTCTTGACAATGCTGGTGAATTTACTTTTCAAGCATTCAATAATTATTGTACTGCTATTGAAATATTCACAGTTGAACATCCTATAGCATATATTCATACTCAAAATAGTCTTGCATAATCGCTTATCAAATGGATCTAACTGATCGCAAGACCATTACTTATGAGAGCAAAACTTTCTTTGTCTACATGAAGACATGCTATTTTACATGCAGCAGCACTTATACGCATCAGGCCAACAAAATATCATGAATTCTTTCTGTTACAATTGGTTTATGGTTAGAAACCAAATATTTCTAATCTAAGAATTTTTGGATATGCGATTTATGTTCCAATTGCTCCACCACAATGCACTAAGATGGGACCTCAAAGAAGGTTAAGGATATATGTTGGGTATGAATCTTTATCTATAATTAAATATCTTGAACCATCTACAGAAGATTTATTTACGACACATTTTGCCGATTATCATTTTGATGAGTCTATTTTTTCAACATTAGAGGGAGAAAATAAGCAGCTGATCAAAGAAATTAGTTGGAATGAATTATCATTGTCCCATCTCGATCCTCATATAAAACAACATGAACATGAAGTTCAAAAGATAATTCACATGCAAAAACTAGCAAATCAACTGTCAAATGCATTTATTGACCTTAAAAGAGTGACAAAGTCACATATACCAGCTACAAATTCTTTAATCAGAATTATTATCCCTGAAGGATAACCTACCACTACTAATGAGATAAAGGGACAAGTAAAGCGTGGTAGACTAGTTGGTTCCAAAGATAAAAACCCTCGCAAAAGAAAAGGAGTAAAGCATTTAGATGACCAGATTGAAGATACTGTGACTCGAAAAAAGATTCTCAGTATAATAACAGAAGTAATTGAGACTCCAGATGAGTCTGTTCTAAAAGAGAATAAGGTACCTAAAATTAAAAAAAAATAAAGAGATCTCTATCAATTATGTTATGATTGGGGAAAGATGAAACCGATATAAGATGATCGTCGATGATAAGTTTGCATATTATGTTGTGCAAAATATTGAAAATGAAAATGAGGATCATGAACCAATGTCTATGGAAAAATGTAGACAACAATAAGATTGGCCAAAATGGAAGGATGCAATCGATTCTAAAGTAAAATCGCTAGCAAAACATAAAATTTTTGAACCGATTGTCCAAACACCTGCTGGTGTAAAACCTATAGGATATAAATGGGTATTCATGTAAAAGCAAAATAAGGATAATAAAATTATAAGGTATAAAGCACAACTAGTTGCCCAAAGATTCTCATAAAGATTCGGTACTGATTATAAAGAGACGTATTCTCTTGTGGTGGATGTAATAACTTTTGGTATTTGATTAGTCTGGCAGTGTATGAAAAACTTGAATTGCGTCTTATGGATATAGTGACAGCCTATCATATGGCTCACTTGACAATGATATCTATAGGAAAATTTTAGAAAGATTACAATTGCCTGAAAAGTCTAACTCTAATTCGAGAGAACTATATTTGATAAAATTGCAGAAGTCTCTCTATGGGTTAAAACAAGCAAAGCGTATGCAGTATAATCATTGACTGAATACTTGTTCAAACAAGGCTATAACAATGATCTCATATATCCTTACATCTTTATAAAGAGATCTGGATCATAATTTGTGATCATTGCAGTATATGTTGATAATTTGAATATAATTGGAACTCCTAAAGAGCTTCAAAAGGTAGTAAATTGCCTTAAAAAAGGAATTTAAAATGAAAGATCTTGGAAGAACAAAATTTTTTTTGGCGGCAGCTTAAGCATCTTAAGAATGAGATTTTTGTACAATAATCTGCTTATACAACAAAGATATTTAAAAAGTTTTATATGGATAAAGCATACCCATTGAGTACTCTGATGGTCGTAAGGTTACTTGAAATTGATAAAGATCCTTTCCGACCTAAGAAAGATGACGAAGAACTACTTGGTCCTAAAGTACCATATCTTAGCACAATAGGTGCATTAATGTATCTTGCGACTCACACTTGATCTGATATATCTTTTCCAGTAAACTTGTTAGTAAGATATAGTTCTTTGCCTATAAGGAGGCATGGGACAGGTATTAAGCACATATTCTGATACCTCAAAGGTACAATGGATATGGTTTGTATTATTCAAATTTATCCAAATCCAAGTTGGTAAGTTTTGCTGATGCAGGATATTTGTCTGATCCTCATAATAGTCGATCACAAATAGGTTATATCTTTACATATGGTGGCACTGCTATTTCATGGCATTCTACAAAGCAAACAATTATGGCTACATCATCTAACCATGCCGAAATTCTAGCAATTCATGAAACAAGCTAAGAATGTATATGACTTAGATCGGTAATCCAATACCTTCAGAATACATATGGATTATCCTCTCAAAGAAAGGTACCAACTATTTTTATGAGGATATTACAGCCTGCATAGTTCAACTGAAAGAAGGATATATCAAAGGTGACAACAAAATATATATCTTCATAGTTCTTTTTTACTCATGACCTTCAGAAGAGTGGTGCTATTAATGTTCAACAAGTTCAATCCAGCGATAATCTCGCTGATTTATTTACGAAAGCACTATCTACAAAGAGATTTGAAGAGTTAATCCAAAAAATTGGACTACGACGACTCAAGGATCTCGAATGATAATTTTAAGGGAAGTATATCAAGAGATGCAGTTAAAATATGGAGCAAAATAGTATATTTTTTTCTTAGCTATGGTTTTGTCCCATTGGGTTTTCCTGGCAAGGTTTTTAATAAGGCAATATCCCTTCTCAATAAAAAAAATATGAATAATATACCCGTTTCCTTCTACTAAGAATTTTTCATGGGTTTTTACCTAATAAAGTTTTAATGAGGTACATGCTCGGTCAAATAAATGGACATCCAAGGGAGAGTGTTATAATACTACCAATAACATGGATGTCTATTGGTATTCCAAGAGGAGGCTATGTCTATTGTCATTACTAAATGCTTATTAACGTTGAATAGATGGCATGAAGTTGTATTTGAGATACAATAAGAAAAAACATATTCCAATACTTTCTTAATATCTTTGTTCTATTGTTACTTTTTAATTATATAATAATGATGTATTGTACCATAGAAAATGACCAATGAAATTAGATTTTTTTTTAATGAATGTAGTTAAAAACAAGTTTATCTCTACTGGTATAAATGTGTCCATAAACAAAACGCTCCTGCCCCAGCACAACCACGATTCATGCTGGTGTATTAGCTCTTCACATGCATGAGCTCATGCGAAACAAATTGATTTGCGTTGAAGACATGGCCATGAAAATGACGTGTATTAGCTAAATGATAAGATCAATTATTATACCTAAATGTACACGTGCCACTATTTTACGAACGACCCATGCCTCGTTCTAGCAAATTTTTAGATTGCATTTAGTAGCCGATAATCTGATATCTTGTAATTTAAAATGGGTTCACTAGATAGCTATGTTCAATATATATTTTTAATAATAGTCCGTAATTTAGATTACTTCTCATAGGAATCTAAATTATCTCATATAATTATTTACATTATCAAAAATATTATAATCTAGTACACTTTTTTTTTTTTTGACAAAATTGCAGATGCCCCTTTCTCTTTCATGAAAGTAAAATTATTCCTTTCTCTTTTATAAAAATAAAGTTATCATTTTCAAATGCTGCTTTGCTTATCCTTTCATGGTGCCTCTCCTTTGCCGATGAGCTGCTATCACGTTATCTCTGAATAAATCTCCATCGTTCTAGCCATCACGGATGATCAATACAATCTTATATATAATATAAAACCTTCTTCCTTCCCTCTGCCACCATCCTACCAGCCCCTTCCCACCCTGCCTCTATCTCACCGTCGCCCCCTTCTCCTCCTCCTCTTCTTTGGCTACTTCAGCCAGCGAACCGGACTGCTCGTCCACATGGAGGACTCGCACCTCACCCGAATCCAATCCAACGCCGGCGGCGATGCTGTGTATTGGGAGACCACCATCAACTCCTTCCTTGATGACTATCACCCGGTCGAGGGCATAATGATAGCCCATGCATTCGGAGCGATCGGTGGTCACCCTCTTTCGGTTCGGTGAAATGGCCATAAGCCACACCAAGACAAGGATGGAGGAGGCTTGGACGATCGAGGAGGTGGCCTTCAATGTCCCTGGCCTATCCATAGACTGCTTCATTCCTCCGACCGATGTATGGTGCGACTCCATCGGTGAAACCTGCGAGCTGGCCGGAGGCGAGAGGGTGAAGACCGGCATGGTCCACCGGGCGAGGGTGGTGGCGGTGGAGAAGTCTAATGATGCCGGCGAAAAGATCGTTTGGAGGGTCGAAGTCTAGTGTTTGGGAGAAGTGAATTGAATTGTTCATACTAGTAGGCCTTATTCTAATTGAAACTGACTCACCATCAAACGTAGGTTGGTAAACACTGATTTGAGGTACTCTGGAGTTTTTGGGAATGGGCTTGTCCTCTGTAAATAGGAGCATAATTGTTCATAGGTCTCTTACTTGTCACAGGGTCCTTGGTCAATATTTATACTCTGAATGCAGAATTCAAGGTAGATGGATTGGTTAGAAGTATCACTGATTCACTTCTGTGGGATAGTGGGGAGTGATTTCTTCCTTCCATGCCCAGAGAAGTTTGTTTGTGCTGGTGATTTGGATCTCCTTGCCGGTGATGATGGCAACCCTACCGATCGACCGGCCGTCATTGCAGCTCAGATGGCCTTCGAAATCAAGTCTTAATGTGCGTTTGCTTGTTCTTTGTTATCACAGCTTTCCTTGATATTGCGATAAGCTAGTTTTGGAAGTGGAAGGTTCTCACCCTTCCTTGCCTACGCTGTAGTTGGAGTGGCTAGTTTACTGAAAGTGGAGTTGATGTAAAATTTATTAATTAGATATTGAATGCTTACATGTATCTCTTTTCCTTTCTTTACGGTCTTAGTTGAACTATATATTTCAAACCTTCTTCCTCTAGTAATTTTTATTATACATGCTGTATTTAGATCATATCTGTTTTATTTTGTTATACATAGAGAGAGCGATTTTCTTAATTTAAGCTCATCAAATTTAGGCGTTGTCATTTATAGTTGTTATTTATAAATGCAAGTTTTTTCAAACCAAATATATAATAGTATATAAATTTTTAATAGATTTAATTTAGAAATATTTTGAAATTTTGATGTTATATGACTGATAATCTATTTATTATACCAAATACAATAATCAATATTACTGTAATATTATCTATATATAACAAATACAGTAATCAACATTACTAGCAATCTAACACAGTAATTCATATTACCATTAAGGATTGTCTGGCGATGCACCAATAGGATATTCTTTACATGCGCATTAGTTGGATAGAGGGCACAACAATTATTGAAAATCTTTCATAAATAGTAATAATAATAAATTGAGATAATAAATATTTTAAAAAATAAAAAATATGTTAGATACATTTTAAAGAGTATTTTTTGTTTTTTCATATATGTTCTAGGTAGATTATTCTAGAGATATAATGATTTACTCAATCTAATCCTCTTTTCATGGGCACAAAAGTACAATCTATATAATAACTTCTTTGATGCCTCAAAACTCAAAAAATAAATAAATAAATAAATTAAGAGCACTGAAATTAAGAAAAATAATGATAATGGAGAAAAGTTATTGTTTAAAGCTTCTATCTAAAGCCTACTAATATGCTTGGTCGAGCTGTCATATTGTACTAAAAGGATAGAAAATCATACGCTGTATAATTTCTTTTCAAGTGAAGGCTGCGTGATGCTTTCATGCGATTTCTAATTCTATTCTTGTTTTTTTTTTGCTTTTTTTGTTTTAAATGTTTCCCATCGTGTATTTATGTGGTTGCCTTTTATAACATTTCCATCATCTTGGTCCAAGATTTTAAAACTTTTATAAAATTAGTTTTTTATTCAAACATATCAAAGTGGAACGATTTAAAAATATCGTATCTCGTCTATAAATATATACTTAATCCATTTTATTTCCATGAAGGAGGTCAACAAGATTGCCTCCTACTTATGAATTTGTAGCACAATAATTGGCCGTTACAAAGTTTATTAGGACTATCCGAAAATAAAAAGTCTGTGCGACATTATTGTTCACGTAAAGAAACAAGCATAAACGGAATAGTTGCAAAAAAGGTTAGATTAAAACTTGGCAACTTCTATTTGAAAAATTTATGCATATCCATAAGATAATCAATGGAAATAAATATGGAAATTAATAAAATCAAAACTTGTCAACTTCTTAAGTTTATAATAATGTTCAAAAAAAGTTTGATACTAATCAATGAAAAAAAAAAAAGTTAACAATAAATATGGTTAGGGTGCAATTTGGGCTGGGTTCAACCCGAACCAGGCCCGTCGAACCCGATTTACAGCGGTGTTTAAACTCATGTTTGCCAACCGAAACCCGAAAGACCCGGATTTAACCCGGCCCGATTTGCAATTGACCCGGGTTAGGGTTGATCGCAACCCGAACCCGAAATAACCCGAACCCAAGGGTTATCCGAATGGGGATAGCTTATCGGCACCATATTTTTAGGGGCATTGAAGGCACCAATTGATCGAACGAGATGGCCAACTTGAGAACGAGGAGGTTAAGGCCGTCGGTCGTAGGCGAGGAAAAGGATAAACATAAAGGCGGACCACCCGTACATTTCGTTTCACTTCCCGCCCCTCCTCTTCTTTGTTTACAGCACCTCCTCCTCTTCTTTGTTTCAGATAAGATTTTTTTAATACAATGTTAAAGCCTCGAGTCTAGCTTATGCGTTCGACAATGGATTTTGTTTTTCCGTCTTTGAGATCCATAATTCAAGGTTTATTTACTTTGAAAAAAGTATTTTATTTTATTTTTTTTCATCAACCCAAATTCCAATCCGAAACACAATATGAACCGATTTTTAAAAATAGGGTTAGGGTTGAGGTTTTACAAATAGGGTTAGGGTTAGGGTTAGGGTTAGGGTTGACATTTTACAAATAGGATTAGGGTTAGGATTGAGAAAAACCAAGTTTCATAAACCCGAGTTGCACCCCTAAATATGATCCAGGGTATGTACGTACTTAATCCTGCCTTACTTCCGATTGTCTTCCCTCATTGCCTTGTCCTTCATCAAGTTCTATTTTTCTTCAGATTATTTTCCTCACTTTTCTCCTTGTTGATCATTGGTGGATTGCTTAAGTGTTAGAAGGATGAAGGATCTAGGAGGGAAATTAGTCTGTCTATTGTTTAGTATTTCCATATTTCAAGGCATGTCTTAATTAGCATTGATTAAAGGTTTTTAAGGAAAATTTTAGTGGTATGTTCATAATAGTTATATTTCTAAAATCATGAGAAAAAAATATCAAAAGTGAATTAGATGTATATATACCAAGGTTTGGGTGGTTGTCATCACCTTAATTAGCAGCCAATAGATTGAGTGGTTTCTGCTAAAATGGATGGGTTTAGCATTTTCTTTTTCTCAAAAGAAGAAAAAAAAACTTTGAGGTGTATATATATATATATATATATATATATATATGCATCTGCTAGTTAACTTGGTAGCTGACACTACTAAAAAAGTATCGAGGGATTTTATTAAGGAAAAAATTTTCTCGTAATTTTGAAGGATTTTAATTTTGATAAAAAATATAAACTATAAAATTTTTCAAAAAATTATTTTCTCACAAAATCCGTCGTAAAATTAATTTTGTGAGAGATTTTTCAAGGGATATTTCTAACATAAATGAGTTCTTTGTAAAAAAATTCTGATAAAAAAATTCCTTGAAAAATCCCTTGCAAATTAATTTTGCGAGGTATTTGTTTTTCATTAATGAGTTATTAAAAAATTAATGAAAAAAATCCCTCAAAAAATCCCTCGCAAAATTATTTTTCGAGGAATTTTGCGAGGGAGCTTTTGATGATTTTGCGAGGGATTTTCAAAGGGATATTTCTATAATAATTGGCTTATTTATAAAAAAAATCCCTTGCAAAATACTTTAGAAATTAATTTTGTAAGGAATTTTTCGAGGGATTTATTTTTCATTAATGAGTTATTAATAAATTTTTTGATGAAAAAAATCCTTCGAAAAATTTATTTAATAGGATTGTAGCAATTAAAAAAATGCTAGATGATTGGAGAAAAAGTATATTAATACCTATATACAAAAATAAAGGAGATATTTAAAATTGTGCAAATTATAGAGGGATTGAACTGATGAGTCACACAATAAAATTATGGAAGAGAGTAATAAAAAATCGAATAAGAGCTAAAACTTTAGTATTAAATAATCAATTTGGATCTATGCATAAAAGATTGACCATGAAAGCTATTTATTTATTAAGAAGATTGATGAAGAGGTATAGAGAAAAGAAAAAAAGGCCTCCATATGGTCTTTATTAATTTAGAGAAAGCATATAATAAAGTATCTAGAGAAATAATATGGTGGATTTTAGAAAAAAAGAAGTTACCAAAAGGTACATAAAATTGATAAAAGATATGTATAATAAAGCAATAACTATTGTTAAAACAACAATATGAGAAACTAATGAGTTTTTAATTACTGTAGGTTTACATTAAGGATTTGCCTTAAGTCCATATCTTTTTTGTATTAGTTATGGATGAATTAATCAAACATATTCAAAATAATATCCTATAGTGTATATTATTTGTAAATGATATAGTATTGACTGATTAAACTAAATTTAGAGTAAATGCTAAGCTAGAAATTTGAAGAGATGCTTTAGAATCTAAAGGTTTTAAGATTAGTAGAACTAAAACTGAATACATAAAATATAATTTTAGTGTAAGCAGAAATACAAATGAAGAAACAGTGAAGATTGCAGGTTAAGAGATATCAAAGAGTAAAAAATTTAGGTATTTAAGATCAATTATCCAGCAAGAAGGTAAAATTGGTTAAGATGTGAATCATAGAGTTAAAGCAGGATGGATTAAGTGGAGGAGTGCTTCGAGAGTATTGTATAATTGGCATCCCATTAAAATTAAAAAAAAAATTATAAAATCGCTATTAGGCCAGCTATGCTATATTGAACAGTGTTGGGCAAAACTGAAATAACATATGAATAAATTAAGTGTAATAGAAATGCACATATTAAGATGGATATGTGATAAAACTTTAAAAGATAGAATTAGAAATAAACATATGAGAGAAATGATAGGAGTAGCTCCAATTAAAGATAAAATGAGAGAAAATCGATTACGGTGTTTTAGATATATACAATGAAGACCTTTAGATGCTTCCATTAGAAAGAATAATATTTTAACAATCCATAGCATATTATCACTTCACATGCATAACAAAATGGCTTAGATGAGTTGAGTTGTGTTGAGTATGCATAACAAAACGGCTTGACTTGCTTCGTTGTATGCATGTTTATGAAGATGACGTGTTTTTAACTAAAGAGTTCAGCCAAGTTGCATTTATAAAGTTTTTTTTAAACAACTCGCCTCCAATCCTACCATTCAAAGCCTTGTTTATAGACTTTAGGCGCTTCTGTGACTCCCTTGTTTCTTTGGATTTCTAATAGATTACAGCACCATTAACATACCTCCGTAGCAAAAGCCCTTGAATAAATGATGAACTCTATTTTTATTTTTCACAGGTGCCTTGTTTTCACCGACACGCGGTGCGAACCACACCTCATACCCGTTAAATTCTTGGATCCCTTATTTACTAATGCGAGGGACACGCATGAATAAGAATTTTTTTTTTTTTTTTTTTTTTGGCCAAGCCTTTGAAGATATCACATTGATTCCACCCCAACAAAGTCGCATCCAAAACTGGCAAATATATGCAGGCATTGCTACTTGCCATATGGTGATCATTTCGTCTCTCCAAAATACGTTGGCCAAAAAGGCACACTTGTCTATAAGTTTGGAGTTCGAGTCTGCCTTCCATTCTACTGGATTCTCTCATCGCCTCGTTCTTCATCAAGTTTCTTTTTCTACAGATTATTTTCTTCACATTTCATTGGTGAATCACTTCCAGTGCATGAAAGATGAAGGATTCAGGAAGGAAATTAATCTTCTTATTGTTATGTATTGTCATCTTTCAAGGTACATCCTCGCTTTTGATTGAAGTTTTTTTGTAGGGAAAATTTTAATAATAAGTTCATCATAGTTATTATATAAATTCATAAGAGGGAAAAAAAAAAAGGTGAATTAGAGGTGGATACTTAATTCCGGATGGTTGCCATCACCGGATCAGACTACTAGATTGAGTGGTTTCTGCTAATATGTATGAGAGGCATATACAAAAGTTTCGCCAAACAAATCTGATGGTCTGATTCGTGATGTTAGGAGATGTTGATTTGAGTGGTGTTAAGTGGGCTCGTGAAGATTGGAAAAGTATGGTATTTGGGTCTATTTGTTTTAAGATTTCTGTACTTCATTCTCATAATCTTAATGAACTAGACAAACAATCTAGAGCATCTTTCTTGCATAATAAAATAAAAGGATTAACTTAAATATCAGATAAAAATCATAACCCCCGTGTCAAAAAAAAATTCTTTGGAATGCTCGAGTTGAGAACTTTTCTCGAACTATAAAAGAAAAGTTGAAATTAGAAATGTGTGTTTAACATTTTGCTAGGATTTTTCATGTATGAGATTAAAGTAAATTATAACATGCTCCTGCCTCTCTTTTTTTGGCTTCATGATGTGCAGTATATTCACTATCTTATGATTATTCAGCAAGCATAGAGGTGAGCTTATCGTTTATTTGTTTTCATATTATTTCAGAATATTTTAAAATTTTAAATTAAGTCATTAGTCAAACATTCTCATGTATGTATTTTTTGATCCCAATACATATTGGATACCAAATGGACCAACCAAATGCTGGCATGTGTTTAGTCTCATGTTGGTCATGCACAAACTATATTTTAGATCATTATAAAAGATCAAGAAATTAAAAAAGACTAAGGGCCCATTTGGTAGCCAATTTAGTTTAGATTTTTTGTTTCCGAAAATAAGAAATCTAACTTAAAAATGTGTTTGGTTAGACCATTTTTGAAAATACCTTTTTAAAATGATCCTAAAAATCTAAATGAATTTAAAAAATATTGGAGCGACATTTTCTTCATATTCATCTCAAACATTTCTCGGATTTTATCATCCCTTTCTTAAAACACCTCAAACTTGTGCATTCGCTTTTTTCCTTCTCCCTACAAGTTCAAAAATAATTTTTAAAAATACCAACCAAATGTATTCTCGAATACTAAAAATCAAGAGAATACAACTCAATTTTTTCATACAATTCATGTTTTTAAAAACCATTTTTTGGATCACGAACCAAATAGGGCCTAAAATTTTTGGGTGAGATCTTAGATTGTTTTAAATGATATTAAAGTAAACTTTACTTATACTTCATGTAGATTAGGGAACACTACCAATGGGCTCTTATTATTTCTGATTGAATTTGATTGGACGTAGGCTAGGATCTCTCTCTCTCTCTCTCTCTTTTAAGATAAAATATTGTGTTGTTATGGTTAAGCCCATTTTTGCAAAGTGTTTTTGGTATATTGGTCCTCTTACAAAAATAATTGGCACCTAATGTTTTGCAAAGAGCAAAATGTTTTCTGTCATTCAAATAAGAAATTTCATTAACCTCTTCCTATTTAATAAAATTATTAATTAAAAAATATTAACAAATGATGAATGCTGAAGATTGAAAATTTATGTATGAGTTTGACTTAAATATCTTTCTATTCATTACCATGATCTTTGATGTAAATCTGATTTTAATCATTAAAATGGTAAAAATTTGACAGCTTTTATAGAGAAATGAAATAATATTTGTTGTTGATAAATAATTTATGGTTGATATTAGATTTTAAATTAACATCAAGGATACTTATTCCTCACAATATATTTTAATGTAATCTTCTATGGCATTTGTGGACACATTAAATGCATATGTTATATGACTTTTATTTGATAATAATAATATATTAATTATCCAACTAGTTTTTGATCATCTTCATGAATAATAGGCAACTTTTAAACGTGAATCAATAGTCTAAATCTTATATATCTTTTTTTGCCCATCTTGTATAGGAATGATAACGAGCGAATCTCTATCTCTATCTCCATTTGCATTAAAGAAATTAATTTCATTCCCATTATGTTCCTATAAATAGAGATTTTTTTTTCCCATTTGTAGTCAGTAGAGAAATATAAATCTCTATCCTTACTCCGCTACAACCGTCTCGTAATAACATATTTAAATTTTTAGTAAAAATTATGAGAGTAATTTTATAGATATAAACTATACGAGGGTTCTATATCTGGCTAAGAAAATAGGTATGAGGTAGGTTGGAGTGGGGTAGGGATAAGTATATCCTTATCCCATTCTATTCTTGTTAGTAGGAACAAAAATATTCCTCAACCTCATCTTTATTCCAACAAAAAGTGGAGAAGTCCTGCTCTAAACCGGATGAAGCATAGCAAATCTTCACATTATCATGAATTGAAATTGTCATTCCTAATCTTATTGGTGCAAACCCTAAATAAGGAGGCGTCAAAGATTAACAATATAATAGGAATTAATGGTCCTACCAATAAATCATGTATGTATCATCTAATTTATAGCACCATCCACTACATATATATGGATATATTTGAAATAGGAGAACAAAAGGAATTTTTTTTTCCTTATGTCGTATTTGAATTTTGGTTGGTTTATAAAGAACTATTTTACATTTAGGTCACAAGCTCACATTAACCACTATAAAAGGGATGGAACTTTTTAACTGTGGGCTGCACTATTTATGTCTCTCTCTCTTATTTATCATCACATGTGACTTAGATGGAAGCCTAGCTGACTTTAAAAAAATAAAAATTGGAGATACAAACTGCACAGTCCACATGTACATATGGAATTGTGCCTAAGTTCCATCCCTTTTATATTTAGTTGCTTAAAATGTGAGAATTGACTGTAGGTGGAAAGAAATTGACTCGATCCGAGAAATGGCCCAACCATGTCCCATTTGAAGCAGGTGTAGGCCTGGAATATTTTCAGTTAGGATTGGGCATGGCATGACAAATTTTGCAGTTAAGAGGCTCTTTGACCTATGAGGCAGAGTCCAAAGTTAATTGATATCCCTACTTTGTTCCTCAAAAATAATTTTAATGTTATTTTGTGTCAAGAATGCATTGAACGGAGGACCCTCCTGGCATGGATCGAGCAATTTGTCTGTAACACATCACTTCCCATTTTCTTAGTTTCTGTTTGTTTTCTTTGCAGTGCTTGGCCGAGCCGCCAAGGCCCCAGTATGAAGGAGGGCTCATAGATAACCCAGAATTCAATAATGGCCTAGAAGGATGGTTATCGTTCGGCCATGGGAAAGGAGCAAAGAGGACATCAGAGTCAGGCAACCACTTTTTGATTGTTTACCAAAGAAAACGACCATATCATAGCGTTTCTAAGAAGGTTACCTGAAGGAAGAGTTGCTTTACACTTTCTCTGGTACCTTCCTGCAATTGAAAAATCTTTTTATTACTCAGGCTTAGGACGGTTAACTGCGGCTGTTGCTTAGGTTGTAACAAACATTCTCCGTGTTTTCCAGCTTGGGTGCAGGTTAATGAAGGAGATGCAACTGTTAGAGTTGTTTTCAAGACTGACGATGGCTTTATCCACGCTGGTGCAGTCAAAGCCAACTCTGGGTGTTGGTCCATGCTCAAAGGAGGCCTTACGGTGAGGGCCTCCGGGCCTGCCGAATTTTATTTTGAGGTGAGAATTTCTTACATTGGATGCAGTTGGTTAAAGATTATTTTGTTGGTACTATATTTGGGACTTCATGCTGTATACCTGCAAAAGAAAGGGCTAGACGAACCAATCGAAGTACCTTCTTAAAGACATGACAATCATTTTCTCACTATGTCGGTAAATTTAATAAAATAACAGTCCATAGGTTGCACATATGCTTTTTTACTTTTTAGACTGCATCCCAAATCTATCGCACCAATGCTCACACATTTTTCAAAATCAGCAATGAGTAAATTGAACTACCAATCATAATAATAAAATAACAATATGTATAGTATTTTTTTTGTAAAGAAAGATAAGTTGTTATGGTAGAGAGAAAGTGTGTGAGAGAGTATTGGCCTTCTTTTTTAAATGTGGAAGAGGTAGAGTATGAGAGTGAATGTTTAGAATGTAATAATAAAGGGAATAAATTGGAGTTTTCTAATTGTATGCATGCGAGTGGAATGATGTACCTCTTAGATAAAGAAATCAAATGGCTAAAGTTTAAATCCATATAATTGCCTCCCAAGGTTAAGAAGCATAACTATCTTGCTGATTTAGCATGTATTTTGGATGAACCTAAGATTTGGATGAGTAACTTTCCTTCAGGTCTGAACATATTGAACGTTGATGATCAAAGCATTGTCTTTCTTAGAGTCTAACTATTTTTTATAACAAAAAAAAAATGTAACTATCATGAATGACTAGTTATTTTAAAAATCAAAATATTAACAATCATTAACCATTTTCAAAATTAATAAATATATATGTATTAGCATGATGTAATGCTACAAGTAGAAAACAACTTAACTTATAGTTTAAGCATATCTTATTAAGCTTGAAGGACAATAGGAATAAACCCTAATCTTATTAACGGAGTTATTTATAGTATTATATTACACATGCATACACAGACATATATATGGGTATTGGTATTTTTAAAAGACTGCTTTAAAAGTCATACTTTTGTCATGCATTCATAGAAGTGTGGAGAGCTTGCAAGTAAAATCTTTAGGAAGCAATCTTGACTTCCATACAAATAGAAGCATGCTCATGGAAATAGAATTTTCTATAAAATCTCAAAATTCAAATATTAAAAACAGTTAGCAAGTGTAATCTCACCACAAACCCAACTTGACGCACTTATGATTAAATTATCTTTAAATTCTTAGCTTGATATATTCAACTGATATGACTAGTAAGAGTAGTTACAACCATGGTAATTCTATTATATTACTAATAATCTTACTTCTCTAGAGGTTTTTTGTATCATCTCTTGATATAGCTTAAGTCAGAGGGCCAGTTAATATCTCATCAATGATATTTTAACATGACTTTATTCATTATTTCTAGTTTTCTAATATAATAATATTTCTTAAAATATGTTTAGAATTATTATGAATATATTGTTATTTTTCAAATGAATAACTACCTTATTATCATAATAATGGTCATTAGTTGCAATTGTTTTTAGATAAACCTACCTTGTTATCACAATATATTGTCACTAGTTTCACTAGTATATTTATAAAGAAAATAACTGTTTGAAATCACCTCATTCAAACTATATCTCTATCTCCTAGTGACATAATCACATATTCTACCTCCATTGATCAAAAATATTTTATTTGTATGTTTGCTTTTTGAATGATTAATCAGTAGTTTCTCCATCAAGTTTGTAGACTTAAAATCTAAATTATTTTATGATCGTGCCTAATTATTTTATTGCCTAAAATTAGATTAATAGACCCTAAATATTTAGCTTCAAATACTTGAAATTTTTTTTAATCCTATTTATGAATGCATTGTTTGAAGCAAAGATTAATAAATTATTAGTATAAAAATTATCATTACACAAGAATTTTGAATACGTTTAGTAAAAATATAACTATTTTTATTTCATTGTCTTAGAGTTTGTTTAAGATCATATAAAGGCTCATTAAGTTTTCATATCAAATGTTTTCAAGTTCATTTAAAATTATTTTTTATATTTAATTGATATATCTTTAAATTATATATTGAAGCTATTGATAAGATTATTTTTGTATATGTCAAATTAATGGCTAGAGAAAAGGTTTCAAAATAGTGTATTCCCTTCTTTTGTTTAAATCATTAAATTACTAATCTTGCTTTTTAACCATCTATACTTCCATCAATTTTTAATTCTTTTTCAACACTCATTTATGTATGTTTTAAAGTTCTACTATTAAGTAATAGATTTGTTGATGTCCAATTATTCCAATAATTAATGTAGTTAATCTCATTATTCATTACTTCATTGCATTTGTGGTCATCAAATAGAGATTATAGCTTCATTATAACTTTTAGGATATTTTATGTTAAAGACAACCATGGTAGACTCCTTTTTTTTCAACTTTTTCTTTCTTCTAAATTCTAATTCTTTTAAATTTTCAAAGTCTATTCTAGATTAATTAGTCATTTAAGTTTTCTTCTTTTCAACTTGTGAAGAATACAATTTGTATTTTCTTGTTTATTCTTATCTAATTCTTTCTCAATACAAAATGACTTAGGATCTTAATTTGTAAATATTCAAAAAATTAAGAAAATATAGTTTCAATTACCATGTCTATCTTAATAATTAAAAGTCTATCAACTTTTTTTTTTAATATAGTCAATGAATATAGATTTTTTATCCATAGAACCAGTTTTATTTTATCTTTTTTAGTTTTGAAGGATCTAAAGCATATGCAAGACATCCAAATAATCTAAAGTCATTTTTATTGAATTTTCTATTTCTTATAATATACATGGCATATTATAACTCTGCCAAGGCCAGTCCCAAGCCCGGATAAAGGAGAAGGATTGCTTTAGGTAGCTGACAATCAGCATAAAACTCCGTCAGATCCCTTAAAATATAAATCTACTAAATCAAACTATGCAATGGGCTAGAATGTTTCCATTAAGAGATGCATTGCATCTGCATATAGATGTTTCAAAAAATTGGTAAGGGACGCCGCATCGGCGCCCGAGTGTAGTGATAAGTGAGAAAGGGTTGCTGCACTATGGATGAATATAGGTAAAGAAGTTAGCCATGATAGTCAGCTTAGAGTAGCAACTTGAAACATAGAAATACTAATAGGTAAAGCTATGAAGATAGTGGATACTATGATTAGGAGAAAAGTAAATATAATATGCTTACAAGAGACTAAATGGGTAGGTGAAAGATCTAGAGAGATAGAGAATACAAGATATAAATTATATTACACTAAAAAATATAAAAATAGAAATGGAGTAATGCAAGAAATACCATATAAAAACATAAGTATAATTAGATCAACAAACTAAAACATAATTTTGGAAAGACATAAATGAAGTAATACAAAAAATACCATAAGAAAAAAATATATATTTGAAAGAAGATTTTAATGGACATATAGGTAAACAGAGGGATGGATATGAAATGGTACATGGAGGATATGAATTTGAAGATAGAAATAAAGCCAGCATGAGCTTATTAGATTTTGCAGTGACGTATGATTTAATAATAGCAAATACTTATTTCAAAAAAAAAGATAAATATTTAATAATATTTAAAAGTGAATCTAATAAAAGTCAAATAGACTTTTTTTTTTAACTAGAAAGGTAGATAAAATAACATGCAAAAACTGTAAAATTATTTCAGAAGAAAGTTTAACTTTACAACATAGGATAATGGTAGCAGACATATGGATAAAAATAAAATCTAGAGTAAAACATAAAACTATTAATCCAAAAATTAAATGGCAAAATTTGAAAGGAGAAAAAATAAAATTATTTAAAGAAAAGTTAGTAAGAGAAATGACTATGAATATAAATAGTGATTCCAATTTAATGTGAAAAAAGTAACTAAATAAATAAAAAATATAGCAAAAGAAGTTTTAAGAGAATCAAAAGGAGTAGGACTAATAGGAAAGAAAACTTGATGGTGGAACTAGAAAGTTCAAGCTGCCATCAAGCTTAAAAGAATAAACTATAAAATTTAAAAAGAGGCTAGGGATCAAGGAAGTCTTAAAAGGTATAGGAATACAAATAAAGAAGCTAAAAAAGTGATAAGTAATGCCAAATTTAAACCCTATGATGATTTATATTATAGATTAGATACAAAAGAAGGTAAAAAGAGTATATATAAACTAGCAAAACTAAGAGAAAAGAAAATAAAAGATCTTGACTATATTAAATGTATTAAGGATGAAGATGAAGAAGCCTTAGTAAAATAAGAAGAGATAAAAGAATGATGAAAAAGTTATTTTAAAAAATTATTAAATAAAAATAATTTAGTAAATTTAATGGTAGAAGGATGTGATAACCTAGGAGTAACAAATGAATATAAATTTTTTTATAAATTTAGTATGCTTGAGGTTAAAAAGGCTTTGAGTAAAATGAAAAATGTAAAGGCTTTAGGACCAGATGTAATCCCTATTGAGGTTTGAAAAGGCTTAAAAGAAATTAGAGTTATGTAGTTAACTAATTTATTTAATAAGATTGTAGCAACTAAAAGAATATCGGATGATTGAAGAAAAGTATATTAATATCCATATACAAAAATAAAGAAGATATTTAAAACTATACAAATTATAGAGGGATTAAGCTGATGAGTCATACAATGAAATTATGAGAGATAGTAATAGAAAATCGAATAAAAATCAATTTGGACTTTCTCCTGGATGATCGACCATGGAAGCTATTTATTTATTAAGAAGATTAATGGAGAGGTTTAGGAAAAAGAAAAAGGACCTTCAAATGGGCTTTATTAATTTAGAGAAAATATATGATAGAGTATCTAAAGAAATAATATGATGGATTTTTTAAAAAAAAGAGTTACTAAAAGGTACATAGAATTGATAAAAGATACGTATGATAGATCAATAACTATTGTTAAAACAATAATATCAAAAATTAGTGAGTTTACAATTACTGTAGGTTTACATCAAGGATCTGTCTTAGGTATGTATCTTTTTTTATTAGTTATGGATGAATTAACCAAATATATTCAAAATAATATTCTATGATGTATGTTATTTGTAGATGATATAGTGTTGATTGATGAAACTAAATCTGGAGTAACAGCTAAGCTAGAGATTTGGAGAGAGGCTTTATAATCTAAAGGTTTTAAGATTAGTAGAACTAAAATTAAATACATGAAATATAATTTTAGTGAGAGTAGAAATACAAATGAAGAAATAGTGAAGATTGCAAGCTAAGAGATATCAAGGAGTAAAATGTTTAAGTATTTGGGATCAATTATTCAGCAAGAAGGTAAAATAGGTGAAGATGTGAATCATAGAGTTAAAGTAGGATGAAGTAAATAAAGGAGTACTTTGAGAGTATTGTATGATCAGTGCATCCCATTAAAATTAAAAAAAAATATAAAGCCACTATTAGGCCAGCTATGCTATATGGAATATAGTGTTGGGCAATATTGAAACAATATGTGAATAAATTAAGTATGACAAAAATATGTATGTTAAGATAGATATGTGGTAAAACTTTAAAAGATAGAATTAAAAATAAACATATAAGAGAAATGATAGAAGTTGTCCCAATTGAAGTTAAAATGAGAGAAAATCGATTATGATGGTTTGAATATATACAATGTAGACCTTTAGATGCTATTGTTAGAAAGAGTGATCTTTTAATAATTCATGATAAGGATAAAGGTAGAGGTAGACCTGAACTAATATGAACAGAAATAATTAAAAATATATAACTATTTATAATTTGAATATCGACTTGGTCAGATTTATGTAGCCAACCCCATGTAGTTGGAAAAAGGCTTAGATAAATTGAGTTGAGTTGAGTTACATGGCATATTATAAAAATCATCATGTAATATTTATTACAAATATGACTAGTGGTCAATAATTTTTCTCTCCACAAATTATTTGGCGAATTAGAGCCAATTAACATTGCACTAACAATTTTTAATACTATTCTATTTTTTTCATTTTGCTATACTATTTTGTTGGGGTAAATGAACCACATTAGTTTGATGAATTGTTTCATTCTTTTCATAAAATTTAACAAATTCAAAAGGAAAGCATTCTCCTCCTTTATCACTTCTAAATATTCTAATTATTATTCTTAATTAATTTTCTATTTCATCGTCTTAAATTTCAAACTTTTCTAAAGCTCATCCTTAGTTTTTAATAAGCATACATAAATGAATTTTGAATAATCATCAATAAAATTTATAATAAAATTTAAAATATAAGAAAATCTAGTTATTAATTTAGATGGTCTCTTAGTTAACATTTGCATTTGAAAGAAGATATAATACTATTAGTTTTAGGTATCAATTATGATGCCAATTCATTTATTGTCTTTTTGTTAATATGGCCTAATCTACAATATCAAATATCATGCAAATTACCACATAAGAAGAACTTATATTATTATTATTTAAGGTTCTGAAGAGATACTTTATTGTTAGCATAACTTCTTTTTGATAAATTGTCCCTTTTTGGATATGATCATTTGATCATTTTTAAACATAACATGAAAATCATGATGGCTTAATAATATAGAGATAAGACTTTTAGAGACATGAAGCATATTTTTTTAGTGAGAGTTTCTTTTCAACCAAAGTTGAAAATTCATGCCTCTGAAAGCGTCCTTCATTCTCAATGCCTGAGCATCCATTCAATGCATGATTTTTGATAGCTTTCACATTTGCAATAGACTGAACACCCACTCAATCTTAATTTTATACAGATACACTTTCCACCTCTATTCCTAACTTGAACAGCTTTTCTTTGATATGGGATCCTTATTTTTCCAAGATGGAATAGAAGTTTTCTTTTGATATGAAAAGAAAGTGTATACGAAGTTGACACTATAGCTTTGTCTTCATGATACCATAAAAGAAAGACCTGAGAAAGGTAGCTTATAGCAAACCTTTCTTAGATGAAAATATGCCCTACATGCTTAGATGAGAATACGTAGTGCCTTAACTAAACTAATAAGTAAAGCAAAGTGAAACAGTAAAAGCAAGCATGCTCTTATACTCTATATTATAGATACATTTTTCATGTAAAGTTTATTATCATCTTCAATGGTTTGTTGGATTTGAATATATTCAAATAAGAAATCATATAATAAATTTTTATCCATATTCTATAACTATGTTAACCATAGATGACTGTAAAATATTAGCTTCATGTTATTTTTGTCAGCCTTTGAGATGTAGACACTTTTTTGGCTATATGAGCAAATTTTCTACATATAAAACTAAGATCCTTGGAATTTTCTTTTCTTTTTCTGATATTATCATTTTTATTTAAACCCTTCTTCAATCGAGCCTTTATCTTGTCCTTTTAAGCTATTTTGATTTTATTAGGATCAAATTTGTCTACCAAATTTATGTTATTAGTGCCAAAATAGGAGTGACTAATTTTATTTTGTGTTTCCTTCAATTTATCTCGTTTAGATATCTTTTTCTCCATTTGTAGTTTCTGAATTAATTCTTTCAAATTTTGATGATATTACTTATGCTAAATATTGTTGATAGGCCTTTCAAGATAAAGGTAAATTGCTAATGATAGGACACAGTTGAAAATTCTCAATTACTGGTTCCTTAATTGCTGCAATGTCTTCCTCCTCATGAATCATTTCTTGAGTGTGCTTCATAATAGGCTTCTCATGAATTAACTTGAACTCATTGCACTTGTTGATTCAATACGATTTATTTTTTCTGCCCTTAGTTAAATTTTACTTGGAGTACATTTTACAAATTTAATGCAGTTTGATGCTATCAAAAGAGGTCAAATAAATTGCTGGACATATAGTACCTAAGATCATTCCTCTATAGATATAGTCACTCTCCAACTGTGTGGTTACTTTTGTTTGGTAAAATCATTTTTGAAACAATTTTCTAGACATGATGTCCAAAGCACGTATGCCACCTTTTATATGTAAGGAAGAAAAAAGGTTCATCTCTTGAAATTGTGTCCATCAAATTGATCTAAAACTTTAACTTCATACATGACAGTTTTGATTGTCATATGAGTGGCTTTTGTTAAGAAAACTAATTGTCCTTAAACTATTTGGGACTTTACCTACAATAATTAAGGAAAACATGCAATAATGTAAATAAAATTTGGGTTAGATGAACAACTTTCTTAAAGATGATTATTTCCTTATTCTGGAAGTAGATTTTGAAAAAACAATAGTCTTCAGGATACAAGGCTTTATGTACACCATCCACCCTTTATGTTGTATCTCAAAAGTATTGCATGCCAATACCTACACTTTTTGTAAAAATTAATAATGAAATAAATAATAACAACCAGGATAACAATAACAATAAGAATAGCAATAAAAAGTAATGTATTATTGGGAAGAGAGATGAGATGGTACTATAGAGAGGGTGTGTGTGAAAGCATTGACTTTTCGTAAGAAAGTATATAAAAAGTAATGGTTGAAATTAAATAATGTAAAAGATAAAGGTCTTATCAATTTGTGCCTAATTCTATATTATATATGAAAGTGAAATGATGTACTTTTGGATGAAGAAACCAAATAGCCAAAGTTATAAATCTTATAACTGCCTTTCAAGGGCAAGAAGAGCAACTGCCATAAATGGTTAGTTATTTTGAAAATCAAAATTCTTACATCCTATTTTTTTCCCAAATCATGTGAATGTGTTTTTTTTTTTTTTTTTGTTACAAACGGGTGATCACACTGTCATACCAGTCTAGTGCGAGTCAGCCCAGAAATATCAGAATATAAAATTTACTTCAGAAAGAGGGACAAGGGTCACCTGGTTCCATCTCCAAATACCCGCATGACGGGCTACGGCGGCCGCCACCTAGTCCGCCGCAGTATTAGCTTCGCAGTAGATATGCCCAATGTGGATACTGTGAATCTCTCGAAGAAGAGACCAAATGTCGAGAAGAAAGGGATTAGAGGGAGCTTGACTGCCTCTCCCCATCCGAAGCCACCTGATAATCGTTAGAGAATCCCCCTCTATCATCAGACTGTGAGCATGAAGAACCCGTACAGTATAGGATATCTCAGCCCAGGCTGCATAAAACTCAGCCATAGGGACAGAGAAGTCAAGGATGTCAATGCCGCAAGCCGCCAGCAAAGCTCCATCAAAATTGCGAATGATGAAGGCTGAACCTGTAGACCTTCCCCGAACACTTCCATCAAAATTGATTTTAATAAACCTTGGAGGGGGGCTCCTGTGTTGTTAAAAGTCAATACAATCTCGAAGACAATAGAATTAAATATGATATAAAACTCATGCAACCAAAGATAAGCTCTTTAATATTCTATCAAACTCAAAAACATCACTTCCATAAAAAGAAAGGAAAACAATATTTGATCCATGAAACATAACTAAGGTAAAAATTATTTTTTTAAAAGGCCATTTAATTTATGGTAATTTAACTTAGTAATCTGAGATTATCATATAGATTGGCAATTAGACATGCTAATTGAAGCAGCAACGCTTGATTTTTGTAATCTAAGATTGCTACAAAGCATGATAATCCAATTTTTATCTAAAAAATAAATATCTGAAATTATCGAAGTCTAGTATTCTTAAATTATGCTATTAACTTTTATATAAATATTTAATAGTACTTAATTTGATTATATATTTTATTTAAATAAAAAATATACAAATATTTTAAATCCTATTATATATTATATAATAATTATGACATTTTTATATATTAAATTATTTAATAATATTATATATTTATAATATTTAAATATATAATATTTTAAAATTAATTTATAAAAAAATCTTGATTTTTATCTGAACATTTCATATTGTAAAAAAAAAAAGAGAGGATCACGTAAAAGATAAAAAAGATTTATAATAAAATTCAAAAGCATGTAAACTGTTTGCCGTACTTTGTTATTATAAATTAAATATGGTAATCTTTCATTCATGAATTTGATTATTAAGTATAAATTTAAATGTAAAATTTTGATAATATTACATTACAATGAATCAAATACCATCCTAAAAACATAATGAACTATGCTCTAAAGTCTAACAGATGTTCTAGATTAATATTCACCAACAAGATTCTTTGGCTGCTGCAGCGTCAAAACACAACTGGGGAGATATGGGTGGACAGTGTGTCATTACAACCATTCACCAAAGATGAATGGAGAGCCCATCAAGCTAGGAGCATTGACAAGGTATGTCCAAATCATCATCCAGCACCCACCATATATGGTAACCATGCAATAAGCTGGTTGATTCTCCTTAAAATACTTCGAGCTCAACGTATCAAATTCAATTTATCCAGACTCGCAAAAAGACACTGAGGTTCCAGGCTGTTGATGTCCAAGGCAACAGCCTTGCTGGTGCAACAATCTCTCTCAAGCAGACTAGGCCAGGATTTCCATTTGGTTGCGCCATTGCCAAGACTATCCTCAACAATACCGCATACCAGAACTGGTTTACCTCCCGCTTCACTGTGACCACCTTTGAGAATGAGATGAAATGGTACTCCACCGAGATTGTTCAGGGCAAGGAGGATTATTCTGCGCCTGATGCCATGGTTGCCTTTGCAAAGGACAATAACATTGCCATCAGAGGGCACAATGTCTTTTGGGACGATCCTACGACCCAGCAAGACTGGGTGCGGTCACTTTCCACCCAAGAGCTCTGGAATGCAACTGGGAAGCGACTTAATTCTTTAATGCGGAGATACAAAGGCCAACTCATTGCTTGGGATGTTGTTAATGAGAACCTTCATTTATCATCATATGAGGACAGACTTGGGAAAGATGCCTCTAACATCTTCTACCAGAAGGCACATCAGGTTGACCCTGGCACCCTAATGTTCCTGAATGACTACAATACCTTGGAGGAGCCTGAGGACACGGCATCGACACCAGACAAGTACCTTGAGAAGCTGAAAGAGATTCAGTCTTCCTACCCTGAGAATTATAAAAATATGGCAATAGGACTGGAGGGCCACTTCGGTAAGCCAAATATTCCATACATGAGATCTACTCTGGATACTCTCGCCAAGGACAACGTGCCCATTTGGCTGACAGAAGTTGATGTTAAAAGTGACCCAAAGCAGGTATCTCCTCGTAGCAATCCCCTCAACCTCTTCTTCTCAATCTTTTTGACGATAAGGTAAATCTGTACCAGCACCAAGAAAACAAGAGTTTAAAACAATGCAATTATATTTCTAAGATCCAAAAGTTGCTAACAGGCAAATTACTTGGAGGAAATCTTGAGAGAGGCTTTCTCACATCCAGCCGTTCAAGGAATTGTGATTTGGGCAGCATGGCATCCAGAGGGTTGTTACGTAATGTGCCTAACAGACAACAATTTCAAGAACCTTCAAACTGGAGATGTGGTAGACAAGTTGCTAGCGGAATGGAGGTCTACTCATGTGGTGGGAAAAGCAGACAGTGATGGCTTCTTCCAGATCCAGATCTTCCAAGGAGAGTATGAAATGAAGATAACCCATCCAACAGTAAATTCTTCATCAGTGCAAATCTTGAAAGTGGAACCAAGGTCTCTAGATGGAGCAATCCTTCGAGTCCACGTCTAAGCATATAAGCTTATAAAGCAATACTTTTGCAGTCGTAATTTGTTCTCGTAAATTCCTTGTCAATAATTTAATGTTAATGGATCTTTAGGTTGCTCGTGTTTCTCTTGGAAATAATGTTAAAGATTTGACATTGAAATGCATATATTCATGTTTTAGCTTACATATGTTTTTCTGATCTAACATGGTAGAGAGAAATGTCTTGGAAGTTTTTCTTGAAAGAAGTCGCTATAATAAATTCCTGCTATCCCGACGCTAAAAATGACGTTGGCCGATGCTTAAAAATGCCATAAAATATTATTCTGATGCTTTTACATACGTTAGGAAACCGTGGGTGAAGACAGGAAATCCAATCCCGATGCTTTTAAGCGTCGGCATATGCCGATGCTTTAAACTGTCAGCAACATTTTTTTAAAAAAAATAACAAATAAAATATCAAGATACGGTAGACTGACGCTGTGGTTTCCGGATCCGAAGCCAAAGAAATCAGTGAAGCTGTTGAGCACCACCCCATCGGCGCTCAACTCGACTTCCAGTGAATCACGTCGGAGCTTCTCTATTGGCCACGCAGGTTGAAGAAGCCGAGGGCCTGGGCTTTGGATTTGGAAATGTTATGTTGATTATGATCACTACCTATAATCATGCTAAATTGGTTAATCTATAGGCATATAATGGAGTTCAAATGTCATGTGGTCAATATGATTTTAATTAATTGAGGAGTAGTAGCCATAGTATCTTTAATTAATCAAAATTATATATTAAGTTGCAAAGATCACATAAGGTTAGATGACATTAATTGTGATTAATTATATTAATGCAATGAATCTTATCCTACAGAAATTTGTATTGCATTGATATAATTAATTAGGATGGGATAACAAATTATTTTCTTAATTACCCACATAAATTAGGAAAGAATATAATTTGTTAGTCACATCATTAAGTTAATGAGTCTATTTAAGTATAATAACTTAGCCCACATATAGTTATTATATATTATTGATTCATGTTATTGCATGTTTACATTGGTAAGACGTGACATTAAGTCATATGCCTCAAATTCAGTTACATGAACATGATTTTTATTTTTATTTTTATGCAGCTATTTTTTCTGTTAATATTTTTGATATGAAATATGATGTTCCAATTTAAGTGGTGATAATTATAAAGTATGAAAGGAAAGAATTCTCCTTCAATTAGCGTGCATGGACTTAACTATGCTATTAGGAAGGATGAACCACATTCGGTTATACCTACTAGCACTCGGACTGAGATTGTTGTGTATGAATGATGGGAGCGATCCAATCGTCTTAGTATGATGTTCATACGTACTAAGATTTTTGCTAATATACGTGGTTCAATTTCTGAGTGTAAAAATATCAAGGAACTTTTGAAGGCTATTGATGCACAATTTAAGTCTTCAGATAAGGCACTGGCTAGTACCCTAATGACAAAGTTGTCATCAATGAAGCTCACTACTGTTGGAGGTGTGCATGAGCACATCATGAAGATGAGAGATATTGCGGCTCAGTTAAAATCCCTAGAGGTTGAGATTTCAGAATCTTTCTTAGTGCACTTTATTTTGAATTAACTCCCATAGCAGTATAGTCCCTTCAAAATATCTTACAATACACATAAGGACAAATGGTCAATTAATGAACTTCTGACCATGTGTGTTCAAGAGGAAGGAAGGTTGATTTTGAAAATGAAAGAAAGTGCACATTTAGCTACTCAGAAAAAGACTAAAGCTACTAAAGCCAAACACAAAGGAAAGGGTAAAGTACCCATCAATACAGAAGATAACAAGGAGTCCAAGTGCTTCTTTTGCAAGAAGAAAAGGCATATAAAGAAAGATTGCCTCAAATTCAATGCTTGGCTTGATAAGAAATGTACGCTAACCTCATTCGTATGTTATGAATCCAATTTGGTTATTTGTCATAACACATGGTGGATTAATTCTGGTTCTACAATCTATGTTTTAAATACCTTGCAGGGTTTTCTAAATCAAAGAAAACCATTGGGAAGTGAACAAAGCATCTATTCAGGAAACAAAATGGGTTCACATGTGGAAGTAATTGGGACGTGCAGGCTTATTTTAGATTCCAATTTTATTTTAGATTTGGAAAAGACTTTTTATATTCCAAGTTTCTCTAGAAATTTGATTTCAGTGTCAAGACTTGTACTCGCAGGATATTCCTTTAATTTTAATAAAAGCTCTATTGATTTATTTTATAAATCTAAGCTTATTGAAAATGGTACATTATCCGATAATCTTTTTCAAATTAATTTAAAAAATAATACCTCCTATAATGTGATGCACGTCTAAACTGGTATGAAAAGATATGTTATGAATGAGAATTCCTCTATTTTGTGACATCGGAGATTAGGTCACATCTCCATCGAGAGAATTAAAAGATTAGTAAAAGATGGAGTACTTGATACTCTTGGTTTTACTGATTTTGGCACTTGTGTAGACTGCATAAAGGAAAAGCAAACCAACAAGTCCAAGAAAGATACCAAGAGAAGTTCAAAAATATTAAAGATCATACATACAGAAATTTGCAGTCCAGATTTGGACTCGTATGGTCAGAGATACTTCATCTCATTTATTGATGACTATTCATGATATATGTATTTGTACTTGCTTCATAATAAGAATGAAGCATTAGATGTCTTTAAGGTATTCAAGGCAGAAGCAGAGAAATAATGCGGCAAGCAAATTAAGATCGTGAGGTCAGATAGAGGTGAAGAATATTATGGTAGATACACTGAGGATGGACAAGCACCTGGTCCGTTTGCTCGGTTTCTTGAAGAAAATAGAATTGTTGCACAATACACCATGCCGAGGTTTTCTGACCAAAATAGTGTAGCTGAAAGGAGGAATCGAACATTATTGGACATGGTGAGGAGCATGATTGGTAGCTCCAACCTACCTAAATCCTTATGGACTGAAGCCCTTAAAACTGCTGCGTATATATTAAACCGGGTTCCAACCAAGGCTATTTTCAAAATGCCATTTGAGTTATTTAAAGGTTGGAAACCAAGTTTGCAACATATATGTGTTTGAGGATGCCCATCTGAAGTAAGAGTTTATAATCCATAAGAAAAGAAACTAGACCCAAGGACTATTAGTGGATATTTTATTGGATATGCTGAGAAGTCCAAGGGTTATAGATTTTATTGTCCATCTCACAGCACTAGGATTATGGAATCAAGAAATGCAAAATTTCTTGAGAATGAATTGATTAGTGGGAGTGATCAATCTCAGTATTTGGCTTCTTCTAAGAAAGATCATTCGGATATTCCAGCTTCTACTTCAAGTGAGGGATTGGTTATCATTCATAGCACTCCTCAAGTTTAAATAAGTGCTCAACAACCAGTCATTGAGATTCCATAAGCTACTGATGATAATCTAGAAGATCCTATTGTTCAACAACAATCAATTGTGCACGATACTCCTCAGGAGATCATTGATACAACATTAAGAAGATCAACTAGAATAAAGAAATCAGCAATTTCTAGTGATTATATTATGTATCTACAGGAATCTAACTATTACATTGGAGCCGAAAATGATTCTAAAAAGTTTTCATAAGCCATGAGTTCTAAGGAATCAAACTTGTGGTACAATGCCATGAAGGATGAGATGGAATCTATGGCATCTAATCGAGTCTGGGATCTTGTTGAGTTGCATGATGGTGTAAAAGCCATTGGATGTAAATGGGTCTTTAAAACAAGAAAAACTCACAAGGCAACATTGAGAGATATAAAGCAAGACTCGTTGCCAAAGGGTTCACTCAAAGGGAAGGAATCGACTACATAGAGATATTTTCTCCTATATCCAAGAAAGATTCTCTCCAAATAATTATGGCATTAGTAGCTCATTTTGATTTTGAGTTACATCAAATGGATGTAAAAACTGCATTCCTTAATAGAGATCTAGAGGAAGAGGTTTACATAAAATAGCCTGAAGGATTTTCCTCTAGTGATAGTGAGCATTTGGTTTGCAAGCTTAAGAAATCCATATATTGATTGAAACAAGCCTCACGTTAGAGGTATTTAAAATTTCATGATGTGATCTCTTCCTTTAGTTTTCAAAAGAACATCATGGATTAATGTATATACCAGAAGGTTAGTGGGAGTAAAATTTATTTCTTGGTCCTATATGTGGATGACATTCTACTTGCAACTAATGATAAAGGGTTGCTACATGATGTAAAACAATTTTTCTCCAAGAATTTTGATATGAAAGATATGAGTAAGGCATCTTATGTCATTGGCATTAAGATTCATAGAGAAAGATCTCGAGGCATTTTAGGATTGTCTCAAGAAACATATATCAATAAAGTCTTGGAGATTTCAGATGAAAGATTGTTCATCAAGTGTTGCACCCATAGTGAAGGGTGACAAGTTTGCTTTGAGTGCTAAAAATAAACTTGAACAGGAACAGATGCACAACATTCCATATGCTTCAGGTGTTGAAAGCCTAATGTATGCTCAGGTTTGCACAAGACCTGACATTGCATTTGCAGTAGAAATGTTGAAAAGATATCAGAGTAATCCAGATTTAGACCGCTGAAGAGTTGCTAAAAAGGTTATGAGGTATCTTCAAGGAACCAAGGACTATATACTCATGTATAGACGAATTGATCATTTGGAGGTAGAGGATTACTCAGATTCGGACTTTACTAGCTGCGTTGATTCTCAAAAATCAACATCGAGATTTATATTTATGTTAGCTGGTAGAGCCATATCATGGAGGAGTGTGAAGCAGACTTTGAATGCTACCTCTACTATGGAAGCGGAGTTCGTTGCTTTTTTTGAGGCTACATCGCACGGTGTATGGTTGAAGAGTTTCATCTCAAGGCTTAGAAATGTTGATTCTATTGCTAGGCCAATTAAATTGTACTGTGACAATTAAGCTGCTATATTTTTGGCTAAAAACCACAAGAGTGGTAGTCGAAGTAAATACATCGACATCAAGTATTTAGCCATAAGAGAACGTGTTAAAAAAATAAAATGATCATAGAACACGTTAGCACTGAATTGATAATAGCTGATCCTTTGACTAAAGGTGTGCCAATTAAGAATTTTAAGAATCATGTGGTACGAATGGGAGTTGGTCCCATGATATAATTTAGTTGCATGGATAACTACTTGTACAAAAAGATTATTGCGGAAAAGAGATCATTGCTAAATAAATTTTTTTTCTTTGCAAATTCAATTAAAATTATTGCAAATATAACTTGTTCCTAATATTAAAATTCATTGTGAAAAGTCAAATTTGTTACGAATGACTCTAAATTAAAGTTTATGAAACTAAATAGCATTAATAAATATATCAACAAAGTCCAAAATCCAAAATACAACCTAAATGTTTTAAACCAAAGTAAAGCATCTGATATCAACTTAAAAAAATAAAAGAGTGAAACATGCATAGACAACTCAATCTCTCTTATCCAAGATGTTAGTGGGAGATGGAGGTGGAGGGTTGCTTGATGATGCAACCTGTGAAGTCTCAATCATGTAGGCCATAACATTCTCTAACACTAAGAACATGGTGCTAATCTTTTCGTTGGCTTGTTGAAGCTACTGAACAAGTTCGTCATAAAAGGGTCGATTGACATTGTTGATCACAGAGGAGTCAACAAACTGTCTCTCTCCTAATTGATGACTAGTTTGAATATGCGACCATCTTGGAGCATATGCTGATCGAGGCCCCAAAACCTTCTCCATAATTTGAAGGTCAGTGAGCTGGTTCTCTGAGTCATTCTTGTATGTCATCATCTGGGCCTATTAGAGGAAAATATGAAATAAAAAAAGGATATCATTTCCATAACAATAATATGAACAAAACATCATAGTTTAGAATTAAATACTTATATATATTGATCTCAACATATGTTGGATGTCCACTTGTCCGTCTTCTCATCGTGGCGAAGCTCCTTCCAACTTTTGATATTATCAATAACGACATCCCTATTATGTTGAACATGATGGTTTGTTGTTATCACTGATCCATTCTTAGCCTTTGTCTTTCTATTGCGGAGGTTCTTAATATTCTTCTCTCGCCTTTCCTATAATAAAAAAAGAAATAACTAGTAACTTTGAAGCATGAAAATCTAGCAAATGAACACATAAGATATTCATGAATCAATAAAACAATGTAATCAAATAATCATACCTACCATTCTTTTGACCTCCAATTTTTTATTAAGAACTACCAATCCTCAGGTTTACAATATGGATGGGGCTTTACATAAGCATCTGCATCTGAGAGCTTGTCCATCTACCAAGCATAAAACCTATACTTTTGTTACTTCCAATCCTCGTTTAATTGCTTATCAATAATGTCTCTTACCCTTTTATCTGTCAGATCAATATCCCAATCATCCTAGAAGAAAATTAAATCAGTGATTACATATCAAGAAATCCCAACACATTAACAATTTCAATCCATTTCAATAATAAACTTGCATATCCAATATTTCCAAAGAAATTCCAATAATTCCAAGGAATATCAAGTCCATAACGACAAATTTCAACAATTTGAAACCATATATCCATGATTCCAACTATTTTAACACTAAAACGCATTTCCATCATTTCAAAGGAATATTAAGTCCATAATGACATATATCAATAATTCTAACATATTCAACAATTCCAACCCATTTCAATAATAAACCTGCATATCCAATATTTTCAAAGTATTTTCCAATAATTCCAAAGAATATCAAGTCATAACAACATATTTCACAATTAACATGCATTTCCAAAATTTCCAAGCTCATTTCTAACAATTTCCAGAATTACCAAGTCCAATAAAATACATCTCAACAACAAACATGTATTTCCAACAATAATAACGTATTTTCATAACTATTTAGGATATTATAAGAAACTAAGACTTTTAAAATAAAAGGACATACTACTGCTTTTTTCCGTAGTGTTTGTTTTTCACACTCAGGAATATTCCTCCACTCGTGATACTAAAAAGATGCTTCTTGTCGAGCAACAATCCCACAACCATTGTTGAATTGGACTGCATTGTCACCAAGCGCCTGGCAAATGCCAAATTCAAAGCTAAGAGGCAACTTAGCTTGCTTCGTATTTTCTTGAGCAGCAATGACTTTCAAATTTCTACTGCATTTGCGACCATTCTTTGGAGGAGCATTACCTACAAAGAATATAAGATATTAGGATATTGTTTATTTCAAGAAAGAAAGTAATAATATTTATATACCTTATGAAGATTCTGAAGGAATAACATTGCTCCCACTCAACATCTTCTATTGAAGTAAAGAAAAATATGATATGTTAGAGATCATGCATGATTATGGATAATAAGAACTTAAAGAAATATAGCATATTACATAATTACTTATTCATTCAGAGAAATCATCTTCATCATCATCAATAAACTCATCATTATTCAAACTATTATCGTCATCTTCATTTGTAGGTTTGTTGGCAACATCATTGTCAACAATAATTGGTGGTAGATCATTCCGAACCAATTCATGACTACTGATTTTGTTATCCTCAACCATAGGGGGTATATTGGACACATGTTCCTCCTGCAACACCTCTTCCTCAACCACTTCATCATCAACTTGGGTTATTTCAGGCATATCCCATATGTGTCGGTGTGGAAAGTGTTGAACAACCTGCCAATCTTTTCCATGTTTCAAATAAGAAAGGTAGACCACTTGTTTTGCTTGGGTCACCAAAATGAAAGGGTCATTCTTATACCACTCCGAGGTTATTCGAATGCAAGTAAAGCCTTGAACCTTTTCAACTTTTTTTGTTCTTCCAGCAGTATCAGTATTATACCATGCACATTTAAAAAGGTAGACTTTATTACCATATAAATAATCAAGTTTCAAAATCTTGAGCAAACATCCGTAGAAATCAACTTCTATACCATTATGAAAAGACTTAGTAGTGTGATCCCACAATTTTGTGTCGTCCTTTTTTTGTCACGATCCTTGCAATGGAATCAGACTGCATTGACCACACAACTATGGCCAAGACTTATAAACATCCTTCGAGCCTAATGCCAATGAGTAAAGCTCATCAGTTTCTCAAGGTGACCCAGATGATCTCAAGATCACCATCTATAATTTCATCATATTAACCATATATTTGATTAAGAAAGTGATTAATGGAGAAAAATGTCAAATCACCACCTTAGATCTAAACCAATCAGGGAACGTTCTTTGTTGTAGTTCCATTGAGGGATTGGCATGACCTTCATTACGGAGGATCCACATATGCTCACTACAATAACAAGTACAATATTAGTATACATGTTGAGATGAGAAACTAAAATAAATAGAAGTAGTAAGCAATTTATTATACTTACTCAAAAAATTCTTGAATATTGGCATTGTTAAGTATATACCAAAGAAGCTGAAGTTTAGTTTCAGCAATATCGATATACTTTTTACCTCCAAAGCATCGAACCGATTGTTTGAAAATCCCAACCTTTGATTCTTGAGGTACCTCTGATACATTGACATTGCGTTTAGGCCTGCTGAACTTAGTTTCTATCTCTGACATATACATTAAGCAATATGATAATGCTTTGTCGATCACATAAGCTTGAGCAATAGAATCTTCAGGTCATGCCTTATTCCTTACATATTGCTTGTAAGTACCGAAGCATCTCTCTACCCCATACATTCATCTATCATCAACTAGTCCACCAAGTAAGGCTTGTTGGGGCAAATGTATGCAAAGATGCAACATAACATCAAAAAAGGCAGGAGGGAAAATTCTCTCAAACTTACACAAAATTATAACAATCCCTCTTTTCAACTCCTTTAATTCAGTCCTCACTAACTTTTTAGAATATATTTTTTAAAAAATAAACATAAATCAATCAATGCAGCTCGAATGTCCTTTGTAAAAAAATTCAACAACCCAACGGGTAGAAACTTTTGCAAGACAACATGACAATCGTGCGTCTTCATGCCAAATAACTTCTTATCTTCAATAAAATAACACTTGATATTGGAAGCATACCCAACAGGAAGTTTGACGTCCCTCATGAACTCAAAGAACGTGTCTTTCTCGGACTTAGTCAAAACAATTGAAGCTTGTGGCAATGCATTAGGTCTTGAAGGTTGTCGCACGAACCATTACTCCTTGCACATGCCAATATTTTTCAAGTCTTTACGAGCATTCTTTTTGTCTTTTGTCTTTTTAGGGATGTTAAGAAGTGTTGCAAGGATGTTATCACACACATTTTTTTCAATATGCATGACATCTAAGTTGTGCCGTAATAGTAGCTTGGACCAATATGGTAGCTCAAACAATATACTCTTCTTCATCCAGTTAGACTCTGCCTCTGTTTGCTTTCTATTTCTATCTGGATTGTTTGAGTGTTTTCCTAGGCAATAACGATGTAAGTTGTTTAATCGAGAAATAATCTTCTTCCCAAAGAGTTCAACTGGTGGACCACGAGTTTTTGGAAATCCATCAAACTCTTTGCTATTGCGCCACCTATGATTTGGTCTCAACCAACGACGAGCACCAATGCATCATTGTTTGCAAGTAATGCCAAAAGACGGTGTATCATCACCATAAATAAGACAAGCCTTGTACCCACTAGTTGACCATCCTGACAAATAAGCTAGAGCAGGAAAATCACTGATAGTCCATATAACCATGGCACAGAGGTTGAAAATCTCTTTTTTGTATGCATCATATGTCGTTACTCCAACATCACATAACTCCTTGAACTCCTTAATCAAAGGACACATAAAAACATCGAAGTCCTTTTCTGGAGATTTAGGTCCAGGAATTAGCAAACTCACAAACATGAAAGATTATTTCATAAGCTTCCATGTTGGTATATTGTATGGTGCCAGAATGACTGGCCAAACACTATATTTACTACTCATTTGACCAAATGGATTAAAATCGTCAGAAGGAAGAGCTAGTCGTACATTCTGGCAATCAGCTGCAAAGTCAGGATACAAGTTGTCGACATGCTTCCATGCTTCAGCATCGGATGGATGAGACAAGTCTCCATTATCATCATGACACTCATGATGCCAACGCATGTCTTTTGTAGTCTTTCATGAAGCAAACAACCTCTTCAATCTAGAAGTAATTGGAAAGTGAAATAGTCTTTTGTGAGGCACCTTCATTTTCTCATTCTTCTTTTCTAGCATCTTCACCCATGAATACAAAACAATCATATTTGCACACATCATAAGTTTGATAACCCAAGCCTACATTAACCAACAAACGCTTCACTTCCCCTAACTTTCTCGGCCGATTATTTGTGAGATATGCATCCTATAATAGTTCTAGAAGTATATTAAATGAGTGGTTGGACCACTTGTTTAAGACTTTTATATGCATGAGTTTAATTATGAACTCCAAAGAGGAAAATTTTGTGAACCGTTCATACAACCCATAATTAAGTTCTTCAAACATCTTATCATACCTTCTCTGATCACCATCATTCATCTCCTCAAAAGCAATATTAGTTGCATTCTTCACATGGACATAGTTTGGCCCAACTGCATCATGGATCGCTGCTTTGATGCCTTCATATTCTGAGGATGAGTCAGAATATTCCACTGCTACATGTCCAAGCTCGCCATGTTTATTCCAAATGATATAAGTTGAGAGGAAACCATAAGTACAAATGTGAGCTCGAATGGCAGGCAAGGTTTGCATGAGTATATTTGCACATTTGCGGCAAGGACATAATGTTTCACGATTTGAATTCAAGCTGTTACGTGCTACGTCTAGGAATTGGATAACTCCATCCTTGAAACATTGTGACACACGATTTATTTCATGAATCCAACTGCGATCCATTTCTGCAGAATAACAATCCAATTGAATAATTTAATTACAAGTTTTATATTTACATATCATCATGTCACCATGTCATCATATCATATTATGACATTATGTTATATTATATCATATCATGTCAAAACATATCATATTGTGTAAAAACATGCCATATCATGTCAGAACATAGCGAACTGTAGATGGCACAATTTTATATTAAAACAATACACTTGATTTTCTTATCACAATCAAGTAATACATAGTAATGTATTAAAATAACTTGCATATTTACCTGTGTATTAATTGGATACATCTTGGATGGTGCTGATAGTTACCATGAGAAAATCATGGCTGATCAATGTCATGGGATGTTTTTCCTTGATTAAAATCTACCTCAACACCATCAACATTTTGCATCATGTAACTTCTTGTTGTATAGGCAGAAACTTTTCAAATCATTTTCTAAGTGATAGTTCATTATTAACAATTGAATTTTTTCTAGTTATGGTATCCCCATACACTACAAGAAAATAATGAAATAGCGACGCAATGATGCGTCGCTAAAATTGCGACTACATTGCGACGCCTCCACGTCAAAAAAAAATTGCGACGCAAATAGGGACGCATTAGCGACTCAATAAACCATAAAATTAAAAAAAAATTAAATTTAGCGACACAAAAATGCATCGCAATATTTATAAAATATGTTTTTTTAAAATATTATTAAAGGAATAAAATATTGCAACGCAGCTAAGTGCGTCACAATGTTTTTAAAAAAATTAATTATGTTAAATAGCGACGCAATAAACATAAAATAAGAAAAAATATATTTAATATAGTGACGCAAAAATTGCATCACGAATATTAATAAAAAAATTAATTTTTATAAAATATAATTATGAAAAAAAATATTGCGATGCAACTCAGTGCGTCGCAATATATTTGAAAAACATAGTAATTTTATATAGCGACGTATTAGCGACGCAATAGACCAAAAAATTATAAAAATTAATTTTAATTTAGCGATGCACTAATTGCATCGTAATTATTTTAAATAAAATTAATTTATATAAATATTAATATGAAAAAAAATATTACGATGCAAAATAGTGCGTCACAATTTTTTAAAAAAACTTAATTATTATAAATAGTGACGCATTAGCCACGCAATAAACCAGAAAAATATATAAATTATTTTTAAATTTAGCGACGCAATAATTGCATCGCAATTAATTTAAATAAAATTTATTTTAAGAAAATAGTATTATGAAATAAAAATATTGCGACGCAATCCAGTGCATCGCAATGTTTTGTTAAAAAAATATGTTAATTAGCGACGTAATAGTGATGCAATAAAATAGTAAAGTAATTAAAAAAAATTTTATTTAACGACGCAAATTAATGCGTCGCAATATTTTAAAAGAAATTCATAATGCCAAATTAACGAGGCATTAGCGATGCAATAAATTAAAAAATATAATTAAAAATTAATAATGTCCGAGATTGGTTGTCGTCGACCGTGATCGATCATGGCTTCGATCGATCGCAACCGTCGGGTCATTGCCGATCGGATCGATCGCGACGGTCTGAGATCGCTCGTCGCCGACCGGGATCGATCATGGCTTGGATCGATGGCAACCGTCGGATCATCACCGATCGAGATCGATCATTGCTTCGATCGATCGCAACCGTCAGATCATCACCGATCCGATCGATCGCGACAGTCCAAGATCGGTAGTCATCGATCGGGATCGATCATGGCTTCGATTGATCGCAACTACCGTCGGATCGTCACCGATCTGATCGATCGCGACGGTCTGAGATAGGTCGATGCCGACCGGGATAGATCATGGCTTGGGTCGATCGCAACCATCGATCATCGCGGACCAGGATCGATCATGGCTTCGATCGATCGCAACCGTCGGATCGTCGCCGATCCGATCGATCGCCACGGTCCGAGAGAGGTCATCGCCGACCGGGATCGATCATGGCTTGGATCGATCGCAACCGTCGGATCGTCACCGACCGGGATCGATCATGGCTTGGATCGATCGCAACCGTCAGATCATCACCGACTGGGATCGATCATGTCTTGGATCGATCGCAACCGTCGGATCGTCGCTGATCCGATCGATCGCGACGGTCCGAGATAGGTCGTCGCCGACCGGGATCGATCATGGCTTGGATCGATTGCAACCGTCGGATCATCGCCGACCGGGATCGATCATGGCTTCGATCGATCGCAAGTACCATCGGATCGTCGCCGATCCGATCGATCGCGACGGTCCGAGATAGGTCGTCACCGACGGGATCGATCATGGCTTGGATCGATCGCAACCATCGGATCGTCACTGATCAGGATCGATCATGGCTTGGATCGATCGCAACCATCGATCATCGCCGACCAGGATCGATCATGGCTTCGATCGATCGGAACCGTCGGATCGTCGCCGATCCGATCGATCGCCACAGTCCGAGAGAGGTCATTGCCGACCGGGATCAATCATGGCTTGGATCGATCGCAACCGTCGATTATCGCCGATAGGGATCGATCATGGCTTGGATCGATCGCAACCGTCGGATCATCGCCGATGGGGATCGATCATGGCTTGGATCGATCGCAACCGTCGGATCATCGCCGATCCAATCGATCGCGACGGTCCGAGATAGATCATCGCCGACCGGGATCGATCATGGCTTGGATCGATCGCAACCATCGGATCATCGCCGACTGGGATCGATCATGGCTTCGATCGATCGCAAGTATCGTCGGATCGTCGCCGATCCGATCGATCGCGACGGTCCGAGATAGGTCATCGCCGACGGATCGATCATGGCTTGGATCGATCGCAACCATCGGATCGTCGCCAACCAGGATCGATCATGGCTTGGATCGATCACAACCGTCGGATCATCGCTGACCGGGATCGATCATGGCTTCGATCGATCGCAAGTACCGTCGGATCGTCACCGATCCGATCGATCGCGACGGTCCGAGATAGGTCGACGCCGACGGGATCGATCATGGCTTGGGTCGATCGCAACCGTCGGATCATCGCCGACCGAGATCGATCATGGCTTGGATCGATCGCAACCGTCGGATCATCGCCGATCGGGATCGATCATGGCTTCGATCGATCGCAAGTACCGTCGGATCGTCGCCGATCCGATCGATTGTGATGGTACAAGATAGGTCGACGCCGACCGGGATCGATCATGGCTTGGGTCGATTGCAACCATCGGATCATCGCCGACCGGGATCGATCATGGCTTGGATCGATCGCAACTATCGGATCATCGCCGATCGGGATCGATCATGGCTTGGGTCGATCGCAACCGTCGGATCCTCGCTGACCGGGATCGATCATGGCTTTGATCGATTGCAACCATCGGATCATCGCCGATCCGATCGATCGCCACGGTCCGAGAGAGGTCGTCGCCGACCGCGATCGATCATGGCTTGGATCGATCGCAACCATCGGATCGTCCGACCAGGATTGATCATGGCTTGGATCGATCGCAACCGTCGGATCATCGCCAACCGGGATCGATCATGGATTCGATCGATCGCAAGTACCGTCGGATCTTCGCCGATCCGATCGATCGTGACGGTCCGAGATAGGTCATTGCCGATCGGGATCGATCATGGCTTGGATCGATCGCAACCATCGGATCGTCGTCGACCAGGATCGATCATGGCTTGGATCGATCGCAACCGTCGGATCATCACCGACCGGGATCGATCATGGCTTCGATCGATCGCAAGTACCGTCGGATCGTCGCCGATCTGATCGATCGCGACGGTCCGAGATAGGTCGTCGCTGACCGGGATCGATCATGGCTTGGATCGATCGCAACCATCGGATCGTCGCCGACCAGGATCGATCATGGCTTGGATCGATCGCAACCGTCGGATCATTGCTGACCGGGATCGATCATGGCTTCGATCGATCGCAAGTACCATCGGATCGTGGCCGATCCGATCGATCACGACGGTCCGAGATAGGTCGTCGCCGACCGGGATCGATCATGGCTTGGATCGATCGCAACCATCGGATTGTCGCCGACCAGGATCGATCATGGCTTGGATCGATCGCAACCATCGGATCATCGCCGACCGGGATCGATCATGGCTTCGATCGATCGCAAGTACCGTCGGATCGTCGCCGATCTGATCGATCGCATGGTCCAGATAGGTCGATGCCGACCGGGATCGATCATGGCTTGGGTCGATCGCAACCGTTGGATCATCACCGACCGGGATCGATCATGGCTTGGATCGATCGCAACTGTCATCGATCATCGCCGACCGGGATCGATCGTCGAGCGATCGCATTTTAGAAGGAAAAAAATAAACAAATATTGCGACGCAATGTATGCGTCGCAATTATTTTTAGTAAATATAATTTCTATCAGTATTAATAAATAAAAGAAAATATAATATTACATCGCATAAGTTGCATCGCAATATTTTTTAAATAAATATATGTAATTAAAAAGTTTAAAAAAAATATTGCGACGCAATTTTGCATCACAATTATTATCATAAATTATAAATATTATCATTTATAAATATTAAAAAATTATTGCGATGCCGTAGCGATGCATTTAAGAAGAAAAAAATAAATAAATATTGCGATGCATTGTATGCGTCGCAATTATTTTTAGTAAATATAATTTTTATCAGTATTAATAAATAAAAGAAATATAATATTGCGATGCATAAGTTGCATCGTAATATTTTTTAAATAAATATATTAATTAAAAAGTTTTAAAAAAATATGCGATGCAATTTTGTGTCGCAATTATTATCATAAATTATAAATATTAAAAAATTATTACGACGCCGTAGCGACGCATTTTAGAAGAAAAAATAAACAAATATTGCGACGCAATGTATGCGTCGCAATTATTTTTAGTAAATATAATTTTATCAGTATTAATAAATAAAAAAAATATAATATTGCGATGCATAAGTTGCGTTGCAATGTTTTTTAAATAAATATATGTAATGAAAAAGTTTAAAAAAATATTGCGACGCAAAATTGCGTCGCAATTATTATCATAAATTATAAATATTATCATTTATAAATATTAAAAAATTATTGCGACGCACTGTATGCATCATAATTATTATCATAAATTATTATTTTAATCATTTAAAAATATTTAAAAAATATTGCGATGCCTTAGCAATGCAATTTATAGAAAATAAAAATAAATTTCCCGCCGGACATTGGCGCCAAGTTAGCGACGCAATTAAATGCGTTGCTATTTTTTCATAAAATTATAATAAAGCCAAATTAACGATGGATTAGCGACGCATTGATGCGTCGCTAATACATAATAAATTTTAAAAAAAATATTGCGACCGATTAGCGACGCAATTAATTGAGTCGCTAATTATTCATATATACAGTCGGCTAGCCTTCTCTTCTTCTTCCCCGTCTTGACCTAGCCGCCGCCCTCCCCAAAAAAAATCCGGCTCCCACCGTTCGCTGCTCCGGCTCCCCCCCTCTGGTGCTTCGGCTCCCCGGCGGTCTCCTTCAACTCCGGCGTCTCCTCTCGACCGAGGTAAGCCCCCCCACCCTCTTACAAATTTTTTTTTTTGTAATAATTTTCCTCCGGCCACGGCCAAGACCGTGGCCGTCTTCTCCGGCCACGGCTGCTGTCGTGGCCGGCAGTGGCCTGGCCACGGTGGCCAGGCCACTGTCAAAAAAAAAAAAAATTGGTAACAAGGGGTGGGGAACCCCCCCCCCATTTTGTCTTCTCTGGCCATGGCCGTGGCCATGGCCGCGGCCGGAGAAGCCGGCCACGGTCGCTGCGTGGCCGTCTTCTCCGGCCACGGCCGCTGCCGTGGCCGGCAGTGGCCTGGCCACGATGGCTAGGCCACTGTCAAAAAAAAAAAATGGTAACAGGGGGGGTGGGGAAACCCCCCCCCCATTTTGTCTTCTCCGGCCACGGCCGCTGCCGTGGCCGGCAGTGGCCTGGCCACGGTGGCCAGGCCACTGTCAAAAAAAAAAAAATTGGTAACAGGGGGGTGGGGAAACACCCCCCCCATTTTGTCTTCTCCGGCCACGGCCGCTGCCGTGGCCGTCTTCTCCGCCGCTGCCGTGGCCGGCAGTGGCCTGGCCATGGTGGCCATGCAGGCCACTGTCAAAAAAATATATATTTGGTAACAGGGGGGGTGGGGAAACCCCCCCCCCCATTTTGTCTTCTCCGGCCACGGCCGCTGCCGTGGCCGGCAGTGGCCTGGCCACGGTGGCCAGGCCACTGTCAAAAAAAAAAAAAATTTGGTAACAGGGGGGGTGGGGAAACCCCCCCCCCCCATTTTGTCTTCTCCGGCCACGGCAGC
>UESW01003899.1:1821492-1894238 GCA_900491605.1 Calamus simplicifolius | reverse complement strand
AATTTTCTGATTGACTTGAAATTTGTTCCAGATTAATTTTAAATCAAATTTTTGACTTGAATATAATAAATTTGACATTAGGAATCAATTCAACAAATGTTCCAAAACTCATTGATTATAATATGAAGTATAAAATTTCTTTTTGAAAGCTTAAACATGGAGCTTGACGTTACTTTCAAATTGATTAAGTTATACTTTAACATTCTCATTCATTGTTCTAAATAAATTCATTGTTTATGTAAATAAACTCATTACATATTTTAATATACTCATGGCTTTTGGTAATCATCAAAATCAATAAGATTGGGGCAACATTTTCTCAACAATCTCCCCAACAACTTTATATTTATCAACTTCCTTCTTTAGTTTATCATTTTCATTGGAAATTGATTCTTTTCTTTAGTCAAATTGTCTTTTTCATATTTCAGCACTTTAGTTTCATTATTAAGATTTTCTTTTTCTTCAATCAAAGTTAAATTTTCATTTTTCAAAAACTTATATTTCTTTTTCAAAATTTTGAAATCACCGACAAGTTCATTAAAAGCATCAAACAATTCATCAAAAGCAAATTCATCGCAAGGGTTTTCAGAACTTACCTCATCCTTCTCGTTTGCCATAAAGCAAATGTTGGCAACCTCCTTTTGTTCTTCCTCCGATGAGGATTCATCGCTGTCGCTCCAAGTTGCAACATAGGCTTTCTTTTTCTTCTTGAAAGTCTTTTTCAGTTGAGGGACAATCATATCTATAATGCTCCGGTTTCTTACATTCATAGCAAATCAAGGGGTCTTTCTCTTTATCCTTGTCCTTGTCTTTTTCTCTCTCCTTCCATCTTAGTTCCAAATTTCTTCTTGTGGAAGGGTCTCTTTCTCCTCATGAATTTTTTGAACTTTCTTGCTAGAAGAGCTGTCTCATCATCATCTTCTTCACTATCACTACAGCTCTCCTCATTTTCAGCAGCCTTAAGAGCTATGGTCTTTTTCTTTTTCACATCTTCTTCTATGTGCTGCTTCATGATCAATTCATGGGTCATTAGGGATCCTAGAAGCTCCTCTAAGGGTAAGGTGTTGAGGTCTTTTGCTTCTTGGATTGCTGTCACCTTCGCTTCCCACGTTCTTGAAAGTGACCTGAGAATTTTACGGACAAGTTCAGAGTTAGAATATGTTTTGCCTAAACTTTTCAACCCATTTATAATATTAGTAAATCTAGTGTACATGCTAGCTATAGTTTCAGTTTGTTCCATGCAAAATAACTCATATTTATGAACAAGAATGTTTATTTTGGATTCTTTTACTTGGTTAGTACCCTCATGGGTAACCTCTAATCTATCCCAAATCTCCTTTACGAATTACATGTGGAGATTCTATTAAATTCATTAGCATCTAAAGAGCAATATAAGACATTCATGGCCTTAGCATTGAGCTGTGCCATTTTCCTATCATTATCATTTCAATCTCTTTCGGGCTTAGGAACAATAGTGCCATCAACAACGTGTGTGGGTGTACTAGGTCCATTAGTTATAACACCCCACAATTCATATCAGAAGCTTGAATGAATATCCTCATTCTTGCTTTCCAATAAGAATAGTTGGAACCATTAAATAAGGGAGGTCTATTCGTAGAATGACCTTCGGCAAATGATCCAACTTGAGCTGCCATTTGGATCTTTAGCTCTTGATCGTATAATCAAAATCTAATGAGCACTTGCTCTGATACCAATTGTTGGCCCAGATGACAACCCAAGAAGGGGGAGGTGAATTGGGTTCTTTAAAAATTTAGCCTCTTAAAAAATTGTTTGCTTAAGATGAATGAAAATAAATGCAATGTAAATATAAAACACAATGAATAAAATAGAGATAGAGATAGAGACAATGGAAGCACGGCAAACACAAAGATTTTATAGTGGTTCGGTGTATCCAACACCTACGTCCACTCCCAAGATCCTACTTGGGTCTAAACTATAATCTCCTCGATTACAGTCGAGTTGTTTTACAAGCTCACAAACCAAACTTGTTGTTTTACCCGGGATCACAACGAACCCAGCCGGTTTTATGGGCTCACCAGCACACAACCCTAAACTCAAGCTAACTAGCTTGACCCGAGGTTAACAACCTCCACTAGTTCAATCCCCTTTGATTGAACTAGGCACAAACAAATATAAGAATGTTTACAAAGTTTCACAGCTCCTCAATGAGCAAATATTCAAAGATAAGTAAATAGGTTTAGAAAAGCCTGGTTTGAAGTTGTTGGCTTTGAGCTTTTCTTCTTTTCTTCTTTTCCTCTACTCCTTACTGGGTTGAATCAAGCCTCAGCTCCGATTCCTCACAGTAGATGCAGTTGAGAAGATTGAAAAGTTGGTCTTTTTCTTCTAGTTGAGAATCCTCCGATTTTTTTCACTATTTGAATGGCTTGGATTCTTCTTTGAGCTTTATGGAGTGGAAGGATTTGAATTTGAAAGCTCCTCTCTTGGATATAAGGCTCAAGACTTCTCGGATTTTGATTTTTGATTTTTGTCTCTCCGTTTCTATTCTCTTTTCAAACGGTTGTTTTCCTCCTTTTTATAGATTTTCCTTTGATTCATTTTTGGGTGGAAATCTAGCCGTTGGAGTGTACCTGGAAGGATTTTCCATTCATAAAGTCAGAAATCAAAAATATTACTGTTAAAGCTGATTGGCATTTTTAATTTTTCGTCCAGGTGGGTTGGTGTCGGCTCCAGCTTTTCAGGTGTCGGCTCCATATCGTTTTTCCATAAATAGTAAAATCTGAGTTCGTCGTGGAGTCGGCTCCGCAAAAGTAAGTGTCGGCTCGCCGTCGTCAGGTGTCGGCTCCCGAATACTGTAGGTGTCGGCTCCAGGATGCTCAAAAAATCAACGTTCTGTCCCCGCATCGGAGTCAGCTCCAGACACTGTAAGTGTCGACTCTGAAACTTTAGGTGTCGGCTCCGAAACTCTAGGTGTCGGCTCCGGATAGTATCAGATTAAAATTGAATTGGCCATGGGGTCAGCTCCAGACTTTCTAGGTGTCGACACCAAGCTCTGAAACTTTGAAATCTCTGATTTGTATTTGATTCAAAATTTATTTCTTAATTCCTTTAAATTGATCAAATAGATTTAAGTCCTGAAACACTTATAAAATCCATTAGTAATCAAATAAATATACTCAATTTCTTTATTAATCATCAAAATCAATAAATGGATCAACAAGGGGTTTAATATAATATTCACAACTATTAGAGATGATATCAAGGAACATTGTTCCAGCTTATCAGTGAAATGTGTCCACTAAGAATTATTTTTAAAACTGCATCACTAACACAACCAAGATATCTAACACAGACTTAACGAAACTGGTCTCAAGGCACATCTTTTTTTTTGTTACAAACGGATGATCACACCAGTCTAGCGTGAGTCAAGCCCGACATATCAGAGTATAAAATTTGAGATAAAACCAAAGGACAAGCATCACCCAATCTCCAGGATCAGAAATCGGAATGATGGCAACACGGGCAGCTACCCAATCAGCCGCTGAGTTAGCTTCCCGGTAGATATGTCTCACCTGGACTCTAGTAGCTTGATGGAGCAAAGATCTGATGTCACATAACACTGGGTTAGCAGGCTCAGGGTCGCCGATGTCCTGTCGTAGCCAACGCACCACAGTGAAGGAGTCCCCTTCAATAATAAGATGGCGACTGCCCAGACTGCGGATAGCATAAGATATGCTAGCCCACGCTGCATATAACTCAGCTAGTGGTACTGACAGGTCAAGAGAGCCAAAACCATCCGCCGCAATCATCAATCCATCCGGGTCACGGATCATGAAAGCCGATCCAGCCAACCGACTTTGAACACTGCCATCAAAGTTGATCTTGACAGATCCTAGTGGGGGGTTCCCAAGAAACGAAGACCGTGCGCCGGTGCGCTGCCGCAGCAACAGGGAAATCCCAGATACTAGGTCTATCAGCATCAAGGCCAGACTGATGGAGCATATACTCAGCAGAGAGGGACAGGGCTGACCGGAGCGTCATGTGGGAAGGGGTACTGTCATCGGAGAAAATTTTCTTGTTCCGAGACAGCCAAACCTGGTAAGCAATATAAGCGGCCGAAGAGCTCAATCGCCGCATGCCCCCTGAGCGTCCTGCCAAATCATCTTCAGAAAAACAGAACGACAAGAGCCACTACTATCACTCCAGCACTGAAATCCTGCTACCTGCCAGACCAATCTGACAGTGTCGCACATAAAAATAGCGTGGTCAGCAGTCTCCTCTGCCAATCCGCATAAGGGGCAAATAGGCTGGATCATCATACCCCTGGATGAAAGCAAAGAGCAAGTCGAAAGACAGTCCCAAGCCAACTTCTAAATGAACAGTCGCACTCTATGGTGAATAGGAAGCTTCCAGATCCACAGGACATCCAGCATATGCATAGCCTGTTGCCTATACTCCTGGATAAGATCTCGAATCGGAGCACGAGTCGTATAGGATCTCCTCCAGAGTCTGATATCGAGGCACCATCCGGAATAAGGGGGATGGAAAGAATACGTCGGGATAGCTCTGCCCCAAATAAAGTGGCAACCCGGGAGGCATGCCAGATAGTGCGATCCTGAGCAATTAGGTCACTGACTCTCATACCACTAGCAATGTCAGTGCTCACAAATGTAGGCCATCGGGACAAAGGAAGATCAGTCACCCACGTATCCCTAATCACATCAAAAGAAGTACCATCCCCTATCATCCACGAGACATAGGGTAGAATGTCCTGAGCATGATGACACACCTCTTTCTAGAAGAAAGAGCACGCACGAGTAGGCTGGAGAAGTGTATAAGTGGTCCAATCACCATACTTCGCACGCATAAACGAGCTCCACAAACAGTCAGGTTCAAGCAAAAATCTCGTCACGTGCCTGGCAGCCAGCGCCTCCCTCCTCACAATGAGGAACTGAATCCCAAGCCCTCCCTCTGAAATCGGCATACAGACAACATCCCAAGCCACCAGGTGGATCCATGACCATCCTGCATCGAACCCCAGAGGAAGTCTCTAAACCATCTCTCCATCCGCCTCAAGCAGGTCACCGGAACGGCTGCGTTAGATAGAATGTAGAGGGGAAGAGAAGTGAGCATAGAACGAATAAGGGTGAGTCTGGCCATCATAGATAACCCTGTGACCTGCCACCCATCCATCCGAGCACGGACCCGGCATTCAAGGTCAAGGAAGTCAGAACAACGCGGTCGTCTTCCCGTAATAGGAATACCCAGATAGGAAATCTGATCCGCCTGAACAGAGATACCCAACCTCCGCTTAATGACCTGTCTCAAGGGAGGACTATCTTCGGGCTGAAGCAAATCATAGATTTATTAAGATTAACTTTCTTCCCAGAAGCCCTGCAGTAAGACTGAATTACTAAAGCAAACACCGTAGCATTACTTAAAGTGGCTCTCCCCACCAAGATACAGTCATCAGCAAAGAGCAAGTGAGAAAGCGAGGGCCCTTGGGGACCCGCACTATAGGGAACAATAGCTGAGTCCTGTTGAGCATGATGTAAAGCCCTGGAAAGAGCATCCGCTGAAAGAATGAACAGGAAAGATGACAGGGGGTAGCCCTGCCTGAGACCAACGGCAGAATGGAAGTAGTCCGTCAGTCCACCATTAACAATGATAGAGTAGGACGGCCTCTGAATACAGGCTCTAATCCAGGCAATAAAAGGCTCAGCAATCCCAAACTCCTAAAGAGATCTGTATAGGAAGTCCCAGCATACTCTATCATAGTCTCTTTCCATATCCATCTTGATTGCCATCAAGCAGTGATGAGTAGGAGCTCTGTGGAGATCATGCATAACCTCTTGAGCTAAGAGGACATTATCAGAAATGCACCATCCTTTGAGAAAAGTCCCCTGCTAAGGAGAGATGATGCGAGGGATGACCACTCTCAGGCGAGAGACCAAGAGCCGAGCACAAATCTTATAAAGGGTGGTGCACAGACTGATAGGACGAAAATGCTGAGGGTTGGAGGCATCAGGCCGCTTCGGCACTAGGACGATATGAGTCCGATTCCAGTTAGAGGGAAGAGAATTGGCATGAAAGACAAGCTGGATAGCCTGTAGAACATCTTGTCTCACGATGGTCCAATAATGATGAAAGAAGAAATGGGGGAACCCATCAGGCCCCGGAGCCTTAACGGGACCCAGGTTCCATAAAGCCTCCCGAATCTCCTCAGAAGAAACTGGCCTAGTGAGATAGTTGTTCTCCTCTGTAGTGACCTTGAAGGGGTTGGGCACAGGACACACAGGGAACCCGACCCCCGAGGTCTCAGACCACCGAGAGCGAAAAGAACTGAATGAGCTGGTCCCAATAGCCTCAAAGTTGTCCTGGACATTACCCTCCTCATCTACAAGCCGCCGAATCCGATTCGCCACTCGGCGCTTTAAGGTGACCTGATGGAAGAATCTAGTGTTCTGATCGCCTTCCTTGATCCACTGAACACGGAACCTTTGCCTCCAATAAATCTCCTGCTGGCGGAGGAGGGAGTGGTGGAGAGCAAGGCTGGACCGGAGAGTAGTAAGGTCAGAGTCTAGAAGCCCGCCAATCCGATCTTCCTTGTTCTGTAGCGAGACAATAGTGTTCTCTAACTGCTCAATCTGCTTAACAATGTCACCAACCTCTTTTCTATGCCACCTGGGCAATCGGTGCCTGACCAATTCAAGAGGTCAAGAAAGTCTGTAAGTAGCATTTTCTCTAACTGAGGTACTCCAGAGACGCCCTCTCTCAAAGGCACATCTTTCGGTAGCTTTAGAGTAAAAAATTACAAAAGTTGTATTGCTGTCCTATTCAACGTACCATCCCAATTTAAAATGCATTAAAGGCACATTAAGATATATGTCAGCTTTACCTAAGTTGCCAACATGCATCAAAAGACAGTGGCAACCATTCCTTTCAAATAAAACAACTAATCTACTTTTCAAAGGCTAGGTCTAATCTTCAGCTCAATTACTGACTGACTTGTGGAACCCATGTGTCAGTGAGAAGGTACTATTTTAGTTGGGTCTTGTGAAAGAGAGGGAAAGAGAGAGAGAGAGAGAGAGAGAGAGAGATTCTCAGTACTCTGTCAAAGTCTATGGATGGGGAATATATTCTTTAAGACCTGCCTTAAATTAATACTAGTATGTTAAATTAATAGTAGATATATGACCGTATGATGTGTGGATATTGATTCAATTTAAATTTTAAAAATTAAATTAAAATAAAAAGTTTTAAAATTGAGAATTATATTTTATAGGTCAATTTTATATTGATCAATTATTTTATAAAATAATAAGAAGTATATTGTTTTTATAACCTCAAGAGCTTTGATTTGATTTAAATTTAAAAATAAAAATAAAATAAAAATATTTATGATTTAGATATAATTTTATATATTGATCTATTATTTTATAAAATAATATGAAATTTATAATTTTTATACTCACATGGATGATGGTTTGATTTATATTTTAAAATATAAATAAGATAAAAGTTTTAAAATTTAGATTTCTTTTGGCATTGATTTGATTTAAGTTTAAAATAAAAATAAGATAAAAAGTTTTAAAATTTAGAAATATTTTTATAGACAAAATTTATAGATTGATATATTATTATGTAAAATAATATAAAATATATAATTATTATAATCATATGAGTGTTAATTTGATTTATTTTTAAAATATAAAATTAAGATAAAACTTTTAGGATTTTTTTGCGTAGATTTGGATTTAATTTTTAAAAATAAAAATAAGATAAAATGTTTAAAATTTTAAAATTTTATAAACTAATTTTATAAATTGATTTAATTTAATAAAATAATTTAAAATTTATATAATTTATATTATAAAATATTTTAGAACTTTAATATAATATTAGACTATACTGTCATACATCTTCTAATATTTTAAATATACAGCTTCAATAAAATAAAATAAAATGTTGAATGCGAGAAAGGCTTGAGACGAAGTATAATAATAATAATAATAATAATAATATAATAATTTAAATCAATAAAATTAAAAAGTATTAAATGCAGTCCGTATCCGTTACGTATTCAAATAAAGGTGAATTAAGACAGCATGAAAAGGATTCGAGAATACGGCAATTCTAATGTCGAAAACTTGACAAAGACTTAAAAATTGAAATGTAGTCAAAAGAGAAGAAAAATATAGTTTAAAACTTTAAACCAATAAAATTCAGAAATAAAATTAAAAACATTAAATGCAGTCGGTCATGCCGCAGGAAAAAGATGAATCGTCTCGTATTTCATATATTATATTATATTATATTATATGAGGTATTAGTTTATGTTTGATTCGATCCAAAGCCTATGAGACAAGAAGTTATCGACAGGTAAATGGTCCTGATTAAAAATCAAGTCTTTTATAGCCTTCGACTTCCATTCCCCTTCTCATCTCCTTTCCTGTTCTCATCACCTATTGTTATTCCCATCTCGCTTCTTCTCTCAGCAGGAGGGAGGAGGCCGAAGAGAGGTGGAGATGGGGTGGTTCCCCTGCTCCGGAAAGTCCAGCAAAGGGACTAAAAGAAGGATCAGATAGCTCCCCCTCAGGTAGTTCGAATTGCGACCAAGGGTTTAGGACATTTCTTTTTCCTCGGCTCCAATTGGTTTTTCTTGGAACCGATGGAATGGAGGTTTTCTTTGGTCTTTCGTTTTAGTTTCATATGGTTTCTTTTTTGGGGGATTTTGCTCAGTTTGTTCCCGATTCAAGGTGAAAGATTGGATTTTTAGGACGGAATTGTTCAATTTGATTATTTATATATTTTATTTTTTAAAAAAAAATTGAATTTTTAAATGCAGTTGTGACTGTCAGATTGCGGTTTGGTCCTTATTTGAATATTGCTGGATTGGCTTAAATGAAGGTGGTTGATAAGGCTTAGGTGGATACAATTGTTCTAATCGACCAAAACTATCACTTTGGTTTAGTTGTTTATAGCAAGCTCCATTTTTTCAGCCTAAGCTTCTTCCCTGGAAGATATGGTGGTCTGTGTTTAATCATTATATTTGATGAGGGCATTGTATTGAGGTTCCAAAGATGATAACTTTTTGGGATGGTTTCCTACTGGGTTTTTAACAGTTGGGCACTGCAAATGTCCAACATTTCGATTGTTGAGTAATTCCATCTTTTTGATGAATATAACACCAGATGGCCAAATTATTGTAGTGCATGTTCAAAAATATGTTAGCAAATAGGTTTGTATCATGGTATACCAACTCTCTTGGATGATGGAAATTTTAACGTCATGAGAGCTAAACTAAATATACTTTAATATTTTTAGTCCATTGTGTATTGTATTGTTATTAACCCATCTGTTTATTTTGGGAGAGAACATGGTGTATTGTTGTTGTGGGAATGTATTGAAAATTTGGTATCAGTAGCTTTTATTAGTTCAATTTTACAGGAAGATGCATTTCTTGAGCCTTTTTATGTGATGCTTTGATTATTTTTTATTTTTTTTGGCAAAGAGTGTGGAGAAGATCACGTGCTTCTCTGGTTTTTGTCTGCGTTCCCATTTCTTTTTCCTTTTCTATTTGTGTTTGTTGTGGAGATGGCTGTTGATAATTTCCTTAACAGATAAGTTGAAGCAGAATTCTGTGCCCAGTGTCAAGAAACAGAGTTCATTTGATATAAAGAAGGAATATTCGGATGATGGTTCTGAGCATATTGCTGCCAAGACCTTTACATTTCGTGAATTAGCTGCTGCAACTAGAAATTTCAGAGCTGACTGCCTTTTGGGAGAGGGAGGGTTTGGTCGAGTTTATAAAGGAAGGTTGGAGGGTCTCAACCAGGTCGGTATTTGTTACATTTTCTTTATTTATGTATTATCTTTGCAGGACTATGGTAAAAACTTTCGGCCTAGTTTTCCATTCAATTTCAACAAGGTGATTCAGATTAAAGAAGTGGCTACAAGATTCCCAATTTGAACTTCTCATTTTGTGACTTTTCAGATATTTGTCCATCCTTGAACGCACCATGATGAATTAATTATATAGCTATCACCAATAGTACTAACATGCTATAGCAATTTATATAGAATTGTCCATCAATATTTGCAGATATAGCACTGTCCTTCATTATAAAACTATCCTTCTATGACTTCTTTTCTGGAGATAGTTTCCCTTGTTGTGCTTTAACATGTACGGTAAACATCTCTCTCTCTCTCTGGAAAAAAAAAAAACACATAAAGAAAGATGTCTGACGATATACTTCTCCTTGTTACATTAGATGTCTGATACTCGTGTATAAATATTATTGTCTTGGATAGATTGTGGCTATAAAGCAGCTTGATCGTAATGGATTGCAAGGGAACAGGGAGTTCCTTGTTGAAGTGTTGATGTTAAGTCTACTTCACCACCCTAACCTTGTGAACTTGATTGGTTATTGCGCTGATGGTGATCAAAGGCTTTTGGTGTATGAATACATGCTGCTAGGATCATTGGAAGATCATCTTCATGGTATGTTGCTCTGCAAAAACTCAGCATTAAAGTATTTTGTCTGGCTTCTATGCAAGAAGTCTCTTTCTCTTTGGGCATACTTGTTTGATCACACTGGAGTACTTCTTCTTGGTTGAAACAGATCTGACATCAGACAAGAAACAGCTAGACTGGAATACAAGGATGAAAATTGCTGCTGGTGCAGCTAAAGGATTAGAGTATTTGCATGATAAGGCCAGCCCTCCTGTCATATACCGTGATTTAAAATGCTCCAATATTTTGCTTGGAGAGAGATTTCATCCGAAGCTATCTGACTTTGGGTTGGCGAAGCTTGGCCCAGTTGGTGACAATACTCATGTATCAACTAGGGTAATGGGAACATATGGATATTGTGCACCTGAGTATGCAATGACTGGCCAACTGACGCTAAAATCAGATGTTTATAGCTTTGGAGTTGTTCTTTTGGAAATTATCACCGGACGGAAAGCTATTGACAACTCTAGAGCTGCAGGGGAGCAAAATCTGGTTGCTTGGGTGAGAGATTCTTTCCTCCACTCCATATAAATTCATCACTGTTGCCAGTTATTATTTACATCTCCTTCTGTGATCAATTATTTTTTCCATGCTAGGTTTTCTTGTATAATTCAATGATGCTCTTTAGGATTATCGGATTCCATTGAACTACATAACTAAATTTGCTATGATTTCTGACTTGATCATCAGGAAGTTATGCCAAATTTTGTTTCAGACTTTGCCATTAGCTTCTGTAGTTCATTGTTCTTCTTCCCTTGTGTGCTTCTGTATGTCCACTTAGCATTCATTGTTGGCATTCAATAGTAAATACAATTATGTCGTTGTCAGCATTGAACATTATTTAGTTTTATGATTTTGTTGAAAAAACCAGGACCTTGGATTCCAAACATTTAAGCTTTCTTCTGTCCATGGAAAGAAAAATCTCATTTGTGAGGCACTCTTCTGTTCTTCCATCATTGTGTTTTGTTGTAACAACTTTTAGCTATCTCCAGCCTATAGACTTTGTATTTCCCTGTCCTCCAAATTGATTGGTTTGAGTAGTGGACTTGAAGCATGGTAGCTGGTACAATTGTTAACATTTGGATTGGAAAGGAAGCTTGAGCTGAGCTCAGCTATTTCAAAATGTTGGGTCCATTTGTATTAACTTTAGGAAATTTGGTTTCATATTTGCTTTTATTTTTTTTAAGCGTTTCATTATTACCGTTCAATTTTCCCCCCTTTTTTTGTATCTTTTTGATATTTTGACTTGCTAGGGAGTAACCTTTAAATTTTCCAGCTAAAGTTCCTCATGGTTCCTCCCATGAAGATAAAATCCTTTTATCTGTTACTTCGCTGTTGTGGCAAAAGCATGTTTCTTTGCTTTGGCTCTTTTCTGTGTGATTTCTTGGGGATGTCCTTGTCATATTGGGCTGCAGGCACGACCTCTGTTCAAAGACAGGAGAAAATTTTCACAGATGGCTGACCCAAAGCTTCAGGGCCAGTACCCTGAGAGGGGCTTGTACCAAGCACTTGCTGTTGCTGCAATGTGTGTTCAGGAGCAACCAGCCTTGAGGCCCTCATTGCTGATGTGGTTACAGCTCTCACTTACCTGGCTTCCCAGCGTTACGACCCTGAGACAGAGCCCTTAAGGACACCTCGTTTGGCAGCACCAAGCACTCCTCGAGCGAGAAGAAACAATGAGAAGAGACAAGTGGTGGATCTCAAAATCACCAGTTCTGGTGGTCAATGCAAACTCGCCAAATGTTAGCTAATGGTGATTGCTTAATATATTTTCTGATCCACCAACTTAGATGACATCCCTTCATGCTAAGATTTGCAATGTGGTTTCATGGCCCCAAAGGTTCAGGTATCTTCTCGTTGGCTGGCTACTTCGCACCAGGTTTATCGATTTTGGTTTACTAGTGATAACTGGTGCAACATGACCCATTCATGCTAAAGTTGTTCAGGGAAGTGAAACATTCTTTTGTTGTTGTACATGGGAGTTTGGGTCTGTGTGTTTAGATGTGTTTGTTAGGATTCAGTTCTATCAATATAATTTCTTATCTGGTTTTAGATAGAAGCAATCAATGCTGTTTTTATTCCTGTTGCGGTTTTAATAAACAAGGGAACAGTGGATGAAGTTTTATTATCAGGACTTATCCTTAATCTGCTTCTCCAGTATGGAAGAGATGTGAAATCTTGGCAATATTCCACCAGCATGAGTTAGAATCAACATTCTGGCATGTTGGCAGCTTGCATTGGTCACAGTGCTTTTTTCATCTTCCTTTGATCCAGCTGTCTGGATTTATAATAAACATTGTGGGACCTAACTTGTAAAACTGTTTTTGTCCATGTACATGTGAACAGTGTTGAGTATTGCTTTTTGTGGCTTGCAACAATCTACTGCTCCTGTTCTAAATGGTCCCATGCATCCCCTGGACCAAGATTCTTGGCTGCACTGAAGTGTATTTTGTCGATATATAATGTTTAAAACCCGCGATGTACATAGCGTTGGTGCAAGTTTTGGGTGAACACCTTGGCATGGTTATGTTTTAAATTGCACCTCACTTCTCATGCGCAGCAAAGATATTATTTAAACTCATAGATACTCAAGTTCTATTTAGTGCATGTTAATGATGTGAAGTTATATATATATATATATCAGTATAGGCTTTCATCTTTATTTAAGTTCTAATATTCTCATTAGATTGAGGGAAAACTATGCTATGAGCCCATCTCTAATGATAGTTTACAACTTCTCAGGATATCGTTCAAAAATTTCACCAGAAGAAATTATATATTAAGAATTATTGATCCTATATAAGTATTCAAAATTTATTTATAGCATAGTTGATGTGAAATTAGGCATGGGTTTTACACCCTACACCTCCAAAAATGATGATGTGAAAGCAAAAAAAAATCCATAGATCCAAAGGTGCTTATTGCAAACCATGTTTGTGCCTCAATATTCAGAAAAAACAAGCACTTCAAAGATTGGTGTAACGCCTTGGGACTGCAGCATCCTGAATCCATTTCGTTTCAAGAAAGTAAGACGGATAAGATCCATGCCAACTTGATTACCACAGTCAAAAAGGATCCAATTGGTACTTGTCCATCTTCCTTAACTTTATAAACCATACAATCAACTTTCAATTTCTCAATGAGATTATTGAGAGGGGCATCACAATTGGTGTACTCAAAAAGTTGATGAGCACCTAGCTTCACAACTCTCATGCAAACTTGGGGCACGTGATTCAGTGGGATGGTCAATTATAAAACTAAACTGCTGAGCTCAATCAGATGGTTTGCTAGAAATGATTGCTATGCAAGGACAATGTAGCAAACTAGTGAAAAAGATACTAAGGGAAAGAAGCCAATTTAATTTTGATGGAGTTAAAGTCTCTACTCTCTAGTCATATTTGCACCACCAGATTCCATCTCCATCAAAATTATGAGAGTTTGGGAATGGGTTCCCTCTTTTTGTAGGCCTCATCTACAAGAAAGAGAATAAAAAATTAAAAAAAAATGAGGATGATGATGATGAGCATGCATGCCATGAACTTGAGCTTTGACACCAGATGAACGATGGCAACCTATCAGCAGGACCGCCACCCTAGCTGGCACGGGTGCTGGGGTGGGTTGGCCCATAGGGTCGGTCCCCTCTACTTTTCTTCAAGACAAGTTAATGCCTGCTCTGAGTCCAATTTTCTGTATGAGGACACGAGAAAAGTGCATCAATGATCGGGGCAATCAGTTCATAGTACATCTACAGTAACTGCACTCGATCGATCTTTAGAGAAGTAAACAGTAACAAGAGTAAATGACACAATAATTGAGCTTTCAGTTGAGAATCCTTTTTGAAATCGGTGTCAAAACAGCATCAATGTTATAATATTAATATAAAAAATAAAAATTTTAAAAAAATTATTTAAAATAATATATATATTTTTAATATTTATTGTAGTAGTCAAAAGCATCATTTTAAAAGGATGCTTTGGAAAGTACAATTATAAATGGTACTTTTAAAATGTATCATATCAAATGATGTGATGCTTTTTAAAAATATCATTTTAAACTATTTTTTTTAAAAAAAATAAAAAATATTATTTAAAGTAATATTTTTTTTTTTTTTTTTTTTTTTACTTTTTACGTTAATGGGTATAGTTTGATACCGGTTTAAAAAGAAGGACTCTTTCGGTTGATATATTATGAATCTCTTTTGCTGCTGCTGCTGCATTCTCAAGCATGTCCAAATGCATGCATCCAATTGTACGTATTGTCCCGGTTTGCACGGAACACTGTGTGCCCTCTGTTGTCGTCTTTTTGGCCCACGGTTTGGTGGTGTTTTCAAGTTGCCAGATGAGGAGCTTTTTAAGTGTATGTAGCAAGCCGTTCTGGATAAGAGCAAGCTGTTCTCGTTAGGACCTCAAAAGTTTATGGGAGTTGAGATCATTTGGTAACAGCCAATTCGTTGGAGTCGTTTGCAAAACCCGATGTTATTTGACATTGGTTTTGCAAGTTTAACGTTGAAACCAAAATTTTTATTAAAAAAAATTAAAATATAAAATAATATTTTAAATAATATTTGTATGTTCACCGTCTTTTTCGGAGCCGTGTCAACGAGGAAGGATGGGGTGAGTTGAGAAGGGCCGCTTAGAATTGTTAAAAATTTTGGACGCTAACCAGGTATCAAACACTTATTTTCTTATTTTACGGAAGAGAAGAAGAAGAGGTCACTATTTATTTTCTTTTCATTTTTTTTGATATAGTACATTGATCGAGGGCATTTTCAATGTAGCTTAACTATAACCATTTACTTGGGACTATAAAAGACTCTTTGACTTTCTTAATTAACATAAATGCATAATTAAACTTAGAATTAAATTAAAACAAAGTGCTGTAAAAGCACATTACATATCGACATTCTTTCCTTAATGTGTTTTCTTGAACTCCAAGTAGCTCTCTAAAATGTTGAAACTTGTTTCTTGGAAGTGCCTTTGTGAAGATATATGCAACTTGTTCTTCAAACCTGCAAAACATGAATTGAATTCACCTTCTTCAATGGCTTCTCTAATAAAATGATAAATCGAATTCTTTGCCATAGCAATAGCTGATTTGTTGTCACAAAATAATTTAATTCCTTCTTGTTTCTCTCTAATATCTTCTAGAATTCTTCTAAACCAAATAGTTTATGATGTGGCCAATGCAGATGAAACATATTCAACTTCAACAGATGATTGACTAACTGATTGTTGCTTCTTAAATGACCAACTAAATGCACCTGAACCAAGAGAAAAAATATAACCCGAAGTACTCTTCATATCATCAATGCAGCCACCCCAATCACTATCGCAAAATCCTTGCAATTTTGGCTCAACATTTCTTCCAAACTTCACTCCAAAATTGATTGTGCCCTTTACATATCTCAACACTCTTTGCTATCCCAAGATGAGTTGAGTTTGACTAAACATAAACTTTGATAATAATGAAGTAGCAAACATAATATGAGTCTTGTAGTTGTCAAGTAAAGCAAATTTTCAACCAAGCTTCTATACAAAGTAGCATCAACTTTTTTGTTGAAAAAGTTTTACACACTGCCTTCTAGTGCAGCAAGCGCGCATTGGGCACACGGATTGGCTGCCCGCATGTGCGGTGCGTGACAAGGCCCATTGGGCTTCGATGCATGCTTGCTACATCGAAAAGCGATGCAGCAAGTCTTTTTCCTTTCTTGTTACTATCTTCCTTCGTTAGCTTCTCATTAATAACAAGAGGAGTCTTCATTGATTTGCAATCTTGCATATCAAATTTTATCAAAATATTTTCAGCATATTTTTTTTGACAAATAAACACACCATCCTTGTCTTGATAGATTTCTATGCCAAGAAAATAATGTAGCAGCCCCATGTTACTCATTTCATATTTCTTCTTCATTTCTTTCTTGAATTCTTGAATCATTTTCTTATCATTTCAAGCAAATATCAAACCATCAACATATAAAGCAATAATAAGAATTTTGGAGTTACCTTATGTCTTTACATACAAGGTTGATTCACTCTTGCTCTTCTTGAAACCTTGCTTCAAGAAATGGTTGTCAATCTCACTATACCATGCTCGAGATGCTTTAGCCCATAAAGAGCTTTCTTCAATCTATACACCTTATCTTCTTCACCTTTTAGGACAAAGCCTTGAGGTTGTTCAACATAAACTTCTTCCTTTTATTCTCCATTCAAGAATGCAGCTTTGACATCAAGTTGGTACAACAACCAACCTTTTTAAGCTGCTAGGGCAATAAGCATTCTAATGGTGTCTAAACGAAGAACCGGTGCAAATGTTTCATTGAAGTCAATTCCAGTGCATACCCTTTTGCCACCAATTTTGCTTTCTTCTTGTTAAGTGAACCATCCAAATTTAACTTCACTTTGTAAACCCATTTTACACTAATAACCTCCTTCCCTTGTGGTCTTTCAACTAGCTCCCATGTATTATTTTTCTCAAAAACTTTGATCTCCTCTTCCATTGCTTTTTTTCAATTTTTTTCCTTGATAGCTTCATCAAAATGTTCAGGTTCTAAGACAAAGTTGCATCTTGCATAAACATCACTCAAACTTTTTGTCTTCCTCCAATTAGAGCTTGAACTTGGTGAAGATAAACTTGCACTTACACTTGAATTTGGTGAAGGACTTGAAGATGTTAGTGGACTTAAACTTGGACTTGATTGTAATGAACTTGTATCTTAACTTGCTGAATGTTCTTCTTCTTTAATAATAATAATAATAGAATTTTTCTCAACTCTTTCTTGCTTCCAATTCCAAGAAGCATTCTCATCAAACATGACATCCTGGCTAATGATGATTGAGTTCTTCTTCAAGCTGTACAACCGGTAGCCTTTGGACTTTGAGCTATAGCCAACAAATATATATTTTTCACTTATTTCATACAGCTTTGTTCTTTTTTCTTTTGAAATTTGAGCATAGCAAATACACCTAAACACTTTGTAGTGATTCATTGAAGGCTTCCTTCACTCCATGCTTCAATTGGAGTTTCATTACATATAGTCTTCGTTGGACTTCTATTCAACAAATAAACAACCGTATATAAGCTTCAACCCAAAAACTTTTAGGTAGTCATTTCTCATGCAACATACACTTGGCCATTTCCATCACTGTTTGATTCTTCCTCTCAGATACTCTATTTTGTTGAGAACTATAACCAACCGTAAGTTGCCTTTCAACACCTTCATCCTCACAAAATTGATCAAACTCTTTAGAGTTGTACTCCTTACCTCTATCACTTTTCAAAATTTTGATGTAGTATCCACTTTGTTTCTCAACAAGATTCTTAAACTTCTTGAATATTGAAAAAACTTCAGACCTTTCACTCAAGAAATAAACTCATATCATTCTTGTAAAATCATCAATGAAGAGAATAAAGTATCAATTTTGGGCATGAGATAGAGTTTTCATTGGACCACAAACATCGATATGAACAAGCTCCAATGGCTCTTGGCTCTCCATGCAACTTTTTTGAAAATAATTGTCTATGATGCTTCCCAAGAGCACACCCTTCACAAATACTATGTTCTTCATCAATTTGAGGCAAACCATAAACCTTTTTTTTTTTGTTGAAGTAACTCAAGGCTATAGAAGTTCAAATGACCCATTCTTCTATGCCATAGCTAAGAATTTTCCTTCACATTTGCTGTCAAGGCAACATTTGCAGCATACTTGAATGTAAGGAGAAAACTTATGTTCCTTTCCATCTTGATTTTGGCCACCATTTGATTTTGTGAGCTTCTATTAAGGATTGTGCAGCAATTTCTTTCAAAATGAACTGTGTATCTGTGCTCTACAAGCTGTCTAACACTCAATAAATTTTTCTCCACATCTGGCACAAATAATACATTATGAATGAGCTTGGCTCCTCTCTTTGTCTCAACACAAATTGTTTTCTTTCCTTGTGCATTCACTAAAACACCATTTCCCATCTTTACTTGAGAATTAATGGAGGATTCCATGTCAACAAAAATGGCATTATCATCGGTTATGTGATTGCTACACCTACTATCAAGAAACCAAACATCATTTTTTTGCTCGAAAGTAACTTGACAAGCATAAAACAAATTTCAATCATCTTCCTCTCTTCATGGTAGTTAGCTTGCTGATTGTTTCTCAATCTACAATTCTTTGAAATGTGACCAAACTTTTGACGATTTCAGCATTGAATCTTCCCTTTGTGCCAACAATCTTTCTCGGCATGATTGAACTTCCCACAAACACCATACCTAGTAAAATTTTCAGCAGCTTATCTACTTTGAAAATTATATCTTCCTCATCCTCTTGAGTTTCTTCCTCTTCCTCTACCTCTTTCAGATCATCTCTACCTCCTCTAAAACTTTCTACTCCTTTTTGTTCATTACTTTTAGAACTCAAGTTCAGTTTTAATTAAAAGGCACTCTTAACAGATTTTTGATCAGAGTGTTTATCCAACCTTTGCTAAAAAGTCTTCAATGAACAATCAACTCTAAAGCTGTTAGAGTTGAGAGATCATTTGTTTCTTCAATAATAGATACAATAGCATAAAATTTCTGAGGTAAACCAACTAAAATTTCTCTACAATTCTTCTTTCATTCACTTCTTCACCATATATCTCATTTGATTTACTACTTCCATTACTTTTGAGAAATAATCCTTTATATTTTCATATTCTTGCATCTTCAAATTATCTAAATCTCTTCTAAGATTTTGAAGGGCTACAACTTTTACCTTAGCATCTCTTTGAAATTCCTTTTTAAGAGTGTCCCAAGCCTCCTTTGATGTTATTGCAGTCATGAATTTTGAGAACAAATCATCCAAAATTATTTGTTGAATAATGGAGAGAGTTGAAGCATCTCTTCTTCTTTTCTCCTTGAGTTGCTCTTGTTGCCCTTTGATAGTATTACTAATTCATCAATTTCTTCAAATCCATCATTTATCATTTCTCACAAATTCTTTGATCTAAGGATTATCTTCATCTTGACATACTAATAATCATAATAAGTACCTAAAAAAATGGGAATTGATGGTTGTACAGAACTGGGATTATTTGTTGCTGCCATGGTTATCTTCTACAAGAAAATCCTCTCTTTTGAACCAGCTCTGATACCAATTTATGTTAAAATTTTTTACGCTAACCCAGCATCAAACATTTAGAATTTTTTTTTTTTTTTTTATAGAAGAAGAGAAGATAAAGAGGTCACTGCTTATTTTCATTTTATTTTTCTTGATATAGTACATTGATAGAGAGCATTTCCAATGTAACTTGACTACAACTATTTACTTGGGACTATAAAGGACTCTTTGACTTCTCTTTATTAATACAAATGCATAATTAAACTTAGAATTAAACTAATAAAAAAGTGTTGCAAAAGCACATTACATATCAACAAGAATGACGCTTTTAAGTAGCACTTTCTATGAAAGCGATATTCTGAATGGCGCTTTCCTCAGCCCTTATCCTGACCAGTCCTTTTCTTTTCTCTTCTCTTCTCCTCTTCTCCTCTTTTTCCGATAAGCCCTTAACCAAATTTTTACAAGTCATTTAAAACACCTATCTTCTCTTAAGAGGTATGGGTCTCCTTCTTGATCTCTTAGTTTTCTTTCTTCCATAAGAGTTATTATGTTATATTTTTACAATCTGGCAAAGTATACCTAGTTTTTTTTAGATAGAATTTTTTTATTTTCTTTGATTATTTCTTAGGGTTATACGTGCAAAGCCTGAAGTATACCTATAATCTAGTAAAGTATATACTTGGTTTCTTGCAATCTAGCAAAGTAGATCTACTTTTAATTTTTTTTATTTGCTTAGAACTTTAAGTAAAATTTTTTAGATACGCATAAGGTTTTATATGCAGAGGAGAAATAAACTTTTTAAAAGTTTTTTTGAATGATTTACTTTACTAATCATATACATGGATTTCATTGGTTTTTTATTTTAAATATTATAATAGGAGTGATGATGAGATTGAAAATGATACGTATATGTTATTTAAATGCTAAATGCCTTTGAACTATATGCATATATAATTTTTAGTTTGTTTGTAATTGACCTGAGATAAATTTTGAACACCATTTTTTAGATGAGCATCAAAACTGTAAGAGTTCTACTCTATCATAACGGATCAATTGAACATGACCTAAATGGGATACAGTATAATCAACTTTCATGCAAAAGTTTTAGATTGAGAATGGGTCTGAGTTGGTTAAGCAAATATAGTGTCCTCAAAATTTTAGTGCACAGGTATATTTTGAGATTAATTATATAGAGATCTTCAATATTGCATCAGAAATATGTATTTCATCCAATCGAAGAGAAAGAAGATGCGAAGAAAATGTTGACATTTTCTTTTAAATTTTTAGATTATCGCTATGTTGAATTATATGTTTTTAAGGAAGATGCTCCAGAGCCATATGTGATGGTCATACAAAGGATGTTAACACAATGACTGATAGTCAAAGAATTAAGTCAGATAAGAGTGCGGATGATGATTATTGGCCTGAATATGATGACTCTGATAAAGAGCCAGATAAGATGAAAAGTCATATGGAGATGTTATAGTTTATGAAACTGGTTGTAGTTTCATTCTTGTATATGCTCATCCAAAACTATTCCAACTCAGATGCATGATCATCAAGCCTTTGCACATGATCAAATACAAAAATTTTATCATCACTTGAATTTGCATGATGGTGAATGTATTAGTATTCGAAGAGAGTTACCCTTTATTTCTTAATTTTGGATTCATCAATGACTGAGTTTGCTACATAATTATTATTTACCAGTAAAAAAGAACTGAAGAGAGTATGTAAAATTTATCACATCAAGAAGCATCGCACATGTAATGTGGTTGAGTCGAAGAAATCATTCTGGTCTGTGAAATGTGCCTCTTCAAATCGGAGCTGTCAATAGAAGTTGCGTGCTACAAAATTGAAGAAGTATGAATTTTTTGAGATCACAAAGTATAAGGGGCCACACTCTTGTTTATTTAGTAATTTAACTTAGAATCACAAACATATTAATTCTTGAGTTATTAGCTATGTTGTTCGATACATTATGGAGAAAGATCCAAGTGTGAATATTGAAGCTATCATTGCAACTGTGGTAGAATAATTTCATTATACTGTGTAGTAATATGCGCCCCATGTATGATGTCCCATAGGGAATTTTCCCTCTCTTGTCGATCAATCTAATGAAGCTAAACTAATGTATCGCATGGATAAGGTATCGATTGACGACATTCAAATTGCGAAGCACTCGATCCGATAAATGCCACTCGACTACATCAAAATAAATGAGCGGGGTCCCTGCCATCTAAATATCTGAATGAACAAGCAGTATGAAGGCAAAATAGAGATAATCTCTGATGAATAAGAACATGATATGAATTGCATAAAAAAAACCATTAATCCATAATCTACATTAAATTAAAAACTAACCCAAGAATTAGATTTGAGATTGAATAATGACATACCCGTTGGAGACTATCATCTAACACGTTTAACTAATCCCTATAAGCACATAGTGTATGGGTTGAGACATTCTTCAAGTTAAATTTTGCATGCCATCTATACCCCCATGATTCATTGAAAGGTCTAGCCTCCGAAGTCTCAGTCTTATGGAACGAAAAATAAAAAATCATTTCCATGCCCATATGCATATTTGGATAATTTAAAATATTAATAAATAATAATAAAAATTTAAACTCAATCATAAGAATAAAGTGTTTACCTATAACAAGGGCAGGTATCCTTTGATCTCTATCTTGGTAGGTCTTGTCCCACGATAGAGTACCCTACATAAACTAGCAAATGTAGCCGATTCTCAACTAAGAGTAGGAAATGCCTCTAGATCTTTTAGAAAAGACACATATATCAACTTTACTAAATATCCAAAGGTATCTTAAAGGATTCCTCCACCAATGACTTGAAGAAGTTGCCGTCTTACAAACTGCTGGACAACGTCATCATCATCTACATCTTCATCCAAGTGAAAGTCTTGGTAGAATTGATTAAAGAATCCTAAGCGGAAACAACCTTTAGAAAATGCCTTGGCCGAAAGTTCAACCCTAAACAACCTAATGAATATAGCCTGTCACTGCTGGAGTGTATAACGCGGATCTAGTCCAGTAATTACAAACCCATCAATCCATAGGCCATTTAAAATGTTGATATCCTGTAGTGTGATGATCGCCTCGCTAAATAAAAATTGAAATGTGTGGGTCTCTTGCCACCACCTTTCAACAAGTGTAGAAATAAGGCCGACATCAAGTCGAATCTGACTTATCTGATTTATGTCATACAGGCCAACCTGATCCAAATAATACTGCACTCATGGTATGTTATGCCCAGTGTTTCCTTCCATATCTGCATATTATAATGACGACATCTAAGCATCACTAACTCCTGTAATATTACATTAATGTAAACACATGCCAAATAATTTAAGACCATCAATCAATAATATACACCTCACCCTTAAATATATTGGTTGATCTATGAGAGGCTTGCAGAGTGAGAACACTAGGATCACGAGGCCCTGGATCTAAAACATAATGAGCCATGACATTCTAATCTATAAAAAAAAGTTAAAACATCACATAAGTGGAAAAGTTAAGAAAATAAAAACATGACATAAACAAATGAAAAATTAAAAAGTTATATGTATCTATTCTAAATTTGCATTATGTTTACATGAGGAGATCCGTTTTGTTGCACATATGAAAGCATCTTAAATGACCTTCAACGGTAGCGAGTTACAAAGCACAACATGATGTGAATCATCTAATAAAAATGATAGAAATGTAATGGTCAACAACAAAATCACTTTCTTGTTAATTGAAGCCAGTTCTTGAAAGTAGGAAGCAAATATATAAAAAAAATTGAATCAATCACTTGTATTTTGTGTTAATCATGGCCTTTTCTGAGATAATTAACCATAGATGTTTTCATAGATTTAGACATAACATGTCTCTTAATAATTTAAGAATTACATTAGCACTTGTAGCACCATTACAAAGTCAAAAACTAATATATACCCACAAATCTTGTTCAATATATAGTTTTGTATATAGAACCCTCTTGGAATTTGAGTCATCTACCACTGCTTGCTAGCAATCAACTCTGCCAACATCCAACCAGCACATGTAGGCAATACACAAGTCATAAAGAATGAGTTTAATCCAGTTGCCTATTAACTTAATATTTAAATATAATGAGCAGTTACATAGAAACTGCTTGTATCCAATTAGGTAGACCTTCGTTATATGCCGGATATATGAGTCACAATACTCTAGCCAACATTCAAGTTGTCATATATGAGCACAAGATGCACATATATAAAATGAATCTTATCAAATTAATAATATATTATTCCTTTTTTGTAGAGAGTACATGGATCAAGACATGCACTGAAAGCATATACATATGAATCAAAATGCTATGAATTAATTCAAAGAATAAAAAAAAGGCTTACCTAAAAGATCGGAGAGGGGAGAGGATGAGGGCTCTCGGAGGATGATGGATGGGCTGGTGGAGGGGAGGGGAGGGGAGGAGGCCTCCTGGGTGTTCGCGCGATGGGAGGGCACGACTGGGAGGGCTTGCTTGGGTGATGGGGAGGGTGCGAGCGCTCAGGTGGGATGGCACTTTTATGAAGCACCATTCCAAGTGGCGCTTCTTGCCATTCAAGATGGCGCTTTCAAGAAACACCACTTAGAATGGTGCTTAGAGGTGGGCACTGGGCCATGCCGCCCATGGCATGGCACGGCCCAGGCCCTGATGAGCTGTGCCGGCACGAGGCATGGCCTGGTTTACCGAGCCATGCCGGGCCCAAAAATTTTTTTCTGTGGCCCAGCACGGCACGGCCCATGACGGGCCTAGGCCGGCCCGCCGTGCCGTGCCGGCACGGCCCACCTGGGGCCTGGCCCGTGCACAGCTCAAATAAAAAAATTATTTGATAAATTAAAAAATTATTAGATAAATTAAAAAATTATTAGGAATAAAAATTTTATTAATATAAAGCCACATAATGGTGGGAGGTTTGGCATAGACTCCTACCAGTTTATTAATTTAAAATTAAAATGGTACAGAAGGGAGGGGGGCTAGGCCTGACCTCTAGAACATAATACAATAAGTAAGAAGAAAAAAAATAGAAAGATCGCAACCGTCAGATCATCGCCGATCGGATGGATCGCAACCGTTGGATCGATTATCGCCGATCGAGATCATGGCTTGGATCGATCGCAACCATCAGATCATCTCCGATGGAATAGATCGCAACCATCAGATCGATCATCCTCGATCGGGATCATTGCTTGGATCAATCGCAACCATTGGATCGTCTCCGATCGGATCAATCGCAACGGTTTGATCGATCATCACCAATCGGGATCATGGATTGGATCGATCGCAACCGTCGGATCGATCATCACCGATCGGGATCATGGCTTGGATCGATCGAAGACATCGGATCGTCTCCGATCGGATTGATCGCAATGGTCCGATCGATCATCGCCGATCGGGATCATAGCTTGGATCGATCGCAATCGTCGGATCATCTCCGATTGGATGGATCGCAACCGTTGGATCGATAATCGCCGATCAGGATCATGGCATGGATCGATCGCAACCGTCGGATCGTCTCCGATCGGATCGATCATCGTCGATCGGGATCATGGCTTAGATCGATCGCAACCATCGGATCGTCACCGATTGAATGGATCGCAACTATTGGATCGATCATCGCCGATCAGGATCATGGCATGGATCGATCGCAACTATCGGATCATCTCCGATCGAATCGATCGCAACCGTCGGATTGATCATCCCTGATTGAGATCATGGCTTGGATCGATCGCAACTGTCAGATCGTCTCCGATTGGATTGATCACAACGATCTAATCGATCATCGTCGATCGGAATCATGGCTTGGATTGATCGCAACCATCGAATCGTCTTCGATTGGATTGATCGCAACAGTCTGATCGATCATTGCCGATCGGGATCATGGCTTGGATCGATCGCAACCATCGGATCGTCTCCGATCGGATGGATCGCAACTGTTAGATTGATCATCGCCGATCGGGATCATGGCTTGGATCGATCGCAACCGTCGGATCGTCTTTGATCGGATGGATCGTAACCGTCGGATCGATCATCGCCGATCGGAATCATGGCTTGGATTGATCGCAACCGTCGGATCATCGCCGATCGAATGGATCGCAATCGTCGGATCAATCATCGTCAATCGGGATCATGGCATTGATCGATTATCACCGAATGGGATCATGGCTTGGATCGATCGCAACCGTCAAATCGTCTCCGATCGGATTGATCGCAATGGTTCAATCGATCATTGCCGATCGGGATCATAGCTTGGATCGATCGCAACTGTCGGATTATCGCTGATGGAATAGATCGCAACCGTCGGATCGATCATCCCCGATTGGGATCATGGCTTGGATCGATCACAACCATCGGATCGTCTCCGATCGGATTGATCACAATGATCTGATCGATCATCGTTGATCGGGATCATGGCTTGGATCGATCGCAACCGTCAGATCGATTATCGCCGAATGGGATCATGGCTTGGATCGATCGCAACCATCGGATCGTCTCCGATTGGATTGATCGCAATGATCCGATCGATCATCGCCGATTGGGATCATAGCTTGGATCGATCGCAACTGTCGGATCATTGCCGATGGGATGGATCGTAACCGTCAGATCGATCATCCCCGATTGGGATCATGGCTTGGATCGATCGCAACCGTCGGATCATCTCCGATCGATCATCACTGATCGGGATCATAGCTTGGACCGATCGCAACCATCGGATCATCGCCGATGGGATAGATCGCAACCGTCGGATCGATCATCCCCTATCGGGATCATGGCTTGGATCGATCGCAACTGTCGGATCGTCTCTGATCGAATTGATCGCAATGATCCAATCGATCATCGTCGATCGGAATCATGGCTTGGATCGATCGCAACCATCGGATCATCGCCGATCGGATGGATCGCAATTGTCGGATCGATCATCCCCGATCGGGATCATGGCTTGGATCGATCGCAACCGTCGGATCATCTCCGATCGCAATTTGATCGCAATCGGTCCGATCGATCATCGATCGATCATCGCCGATCGGATCATGACTTGGATCGATTGCAACCATCGGATCATCGTCGATCGGATAGATCGCAACCGTCGGATCGATCATCGCCGATCAGGATCATGGCATGGATCGATCGCAACCGTCGGATCATCTCTGATCAGATCGATCGCAATCGTCGGATCCATCATCGCCGATCAGGATCATGGCTTGGATCAGCTGGCTGGTGCCTAGGCGCACAGTGTGCTCCTGGCAAAATGGCCCAGCAGGGCCGTTCTGGCACGGCCCAGCAAAATGATCATTGCTGGGCCATGCCATGGCACGGCCCAGAAGGGCCATTTTGGTACGGCTCGTGGCCCATTTCTTGATGGATCACGAGCCGTGCTGAATTTAAATTTTATTTTTTAATGGATCATGCCTGGCATGGTCCATTTGTTAATGGACCGTGCCTAATGGTGCTTTGGCGCTTCTTGAAAGCGCCATTCCAACTCATCCGCGGCTCTAGGAAAGACACAGTGGACAAAAAAAAAATATCATTTGAAATAACATTTTATGCTTTAATCCCTGTAAAAAGTTTAATTTCGATATCAAACTTACAAATCAATGTCAAATAACACCAGCTTTGCAAACGGCTCCAGTTTGTTGCTTAGTAAATGCATCAAACTACAAACGGCTCCAGTTTATTGCTTAGTAAATGCATCAAACTACAAACGCCAAAGAAGAAGCAAACAAAAAGAAAAGATAATCGAGAAATAAACGAAGTCCCCATTTATTTTTATCTTTTGTTAATTTTTAAAGATATTTCTAACGGAAGAAGAAGAGTGTTTTTCTTAAGCATTTTGGTGCGCTTCGGATTCAATAATGGTGCAAAGCAAATTATGTTCAAGGAGTTATCTAGTAGCAGAATGAAATTATCCTAGATGGTGGAACATGACGTGAGATATAAATTGGGATAGAAAATGAACAAATGGTAAAGAACCACCGCATCTCTTTTTTTTAAGTATATCTTTAATCATTTTTTAAAAAAAGAAATGCCGTTAAAACAAAGAACGAGCGCCAGTTGCCCAGCTAGTGAGGTATCTTATTTTGATACAAAACACCACTTGTTATTAAAAAGTCATTCTTCAGACCTGGTTTTTCACATGGTGGTTGTAGATTAGGTTCATCAATGAACGCAAATTAATGGAGGCCACAATGATGTGTCAGATGAGGCACAATAATACATCTTGCAGTATTTAGCTTTGATAATAAGATCACTGATCTAGTATTTGGCCGAATTTTAGCCCACCATAACTTCTGTTTAACAAACAAAATAAAGGAATGAAACAGTTTTACAGGAATGTCTGACACCATTTTTAAAAATTCAAAGACGCGACGACTAACCGCACTACATCGTGCAACAAAATGAGACCGCAGTGGAACAAGAAAGATGGTAAATTAGATCTTATCTAGAGTAATTCCTCAAAAAAAATATATATATAGAGTAGGGAATTTAACCAACTCGATCAGCTGAGCTGCATCAATGAGACGCCGTAACAAAAGAACATACCTGGCTGCTACCATCCAGTATCTAGGTAATAATTTTCATAACCATTAAAGCTATAATCTTCGCTTCACCTTTGGGAAAAAAAGCATGATGGCTTTTAGGCCCTTGTTGTCACCTCATGTCTGCACCCGATGGCCTTGACGGATCAAACCAATGAAATCATCATCTACCTAGCAGCAGGCCTGCAGACCTCGGCCTGCTTGGCATCTTCACTCTTACCAACATTTATCACAGAGAGAGAGAGAGAGGTCCAACTCTCTCATTGTTCGTTTTCAGTCCGTACGCCCTCTTTGTTCTTTAAGCGATACACATCTGGCAATGAGCTGAAATGACTGGAATAAAGAATAAAAAATTGAAATTCCAAACTGCTGTCTGACACCCGAGAAAATGAAACTATATATAGCTTCACCCATAGATGGGCGATTACAGTGAACCAAACGAACTAAATGACAGCATCTGTGGCTATAAGTTTTTGAATTGAAAAATAAAATAATTTTTATTCTTTTGTATTTAAATAAATACTATATTATAATCCATCTGGACGCATTAGAATAATGTGATACCCAAAAAAAAAAAAACCCTTAGATGAGCGACAGGAAAAAACTGGTGCAGAAGATGAGGATCAAGGGGATTCATAAAGAATAAAAGAAAAAAAAAAGTTCAAATAATGCAGGAGTTCGATTACAATAGGAACTCTAAACAATGCAGCTGTCCCTTTTTCTTTTTTTAAAAAACTTCATTTTTTTCCCCTCATACCTACTCTTTATTATGATGATAAATCAAACAATGGATACCCTTCTTCGACAAATTACAATAAAATGCAAAATCTAATAAAGCCTCTCTCTCTCTCTCTCTCTCTCTCTCTCTCTCTCTTATCTATGGTAGGGATTGATTGATACGACAGAACAGGGTGTTATATCTGCAGCCAAGCCATCCCAGTAATTACATGATGGTCAACACAAATAAATCACGATATATGACAATACCAGCCAAGAAGGCTGACTTTGCTGTCCTCTCTCCATTAATACTTTTCTATTTATCCAGCTCTTGGTGCCCGTTCATACCTCTGTTGGGTGTCTGCAAGTTCTGCCCCTCAACATTAGAGGGTGTGCTCTCATTAGGCTCCTCAGCGTCACTTGATTTGCCCTGGAGCACGGTAAATTGGCATAAAAGCTTTTAGTAAATCTCGAATCAAAAGAAACATAAGCTGGAGAACAATAGAATCAACGCCACAGAAGAAACTGCGATCGACTTCTAATCTGAAGATACTACAGGCTAAAAAGAACAAAATCACTTCTCCTTTTGACAGTGACTCCTATTCAATCAGAACAACTGAGTTAAGGTACCCTGACGCACAAATTCACCTTGAACACCATATTCCATTCTTCCTTCAACGACCAATCATTCAAAGGAATCCCTCATTAGATTATGAAGCCTTTGAGATCGTCAGTGAAGATATAGAAATAAGTTCCAAAATCCCAATACCTTTTTGAGGACAACTTAAATGCTAACGTATCTGTATCATCTTACATTTTCAACCATTCCATGACATATGTAGAGTCAATTTTAATCTGCTAAATTTTTTAAAGAACTTGTACGCTGAGGCTGGGCAAGCATGCTGGCAAGGGGAAGTAGAGGGATACTTGTGGTGTCAGCAAGTACGGTAACCCGTATAAGATGAATCAGATTCCCAATTAATAATAAAAAAATAATACAAAAAAAATAAAAAGTCATCATACTATTTCCACATAATATCGTGTAGATCATACTAGAAGCCCTGTCGCCCATGCATGAAACAACCAAGTTGTGACTCCCTTTGAAAGCCGTGCTGTCTGTCTAAGAATTAAATGGTTGGTCCACGAATATAATTGTGATTTGCAACTCCAAACTTCGCTTGCAACATCCTTGAAAGAAAGACCATGTTACATGGTGAATTCTAGCAAACGCACCGGCAGCATACGAGGGGATCAAATTCAGAGAAACAGAAGACTATGGTAACACAACAATTATAGGTAACAGGTGTGACAGAAAAGAGAGAAAAAAAAAAGGCAAGTAGTCATCAAGTAGGTAGGTCCAACGAACGTAAATCCATGAATCAGGGAAGGTGGTCCATCTTGGAATCTAAAAGATTCGAAATTTTGAGAGACGTAGAATAATCCTCCAAGCAAAAAAGTCCAAAATCTTTATTTCAAGAACTAATAAAGGGACAACAAAGTTCTAGATTAGGTTTAACGACAACAGAACATAAGAGACGAGGGAACCTTAGATCAGCTTATATGGCAATCGAATGAAACATGGAGAACGTCATTGCACGGTGATTGAAGAAGTCAAACTGACCTAAAAGAATAATAGAATAATAATTTTACACCCATGAAGGGGAAAACACCAATACTATTTTATAAAGTAGCCAATGTGAGTGAGAAGGTGGGCATCGCTTAAAGACACGGCAGAACCAAAACAACTGGGCAATATTCATCTTTAAAGATTTCTAAGTCAACCATGATTCTTCAAGGAGACAGACTATCAGTTTTCTATGATTTTTGATAATATGTATAAAGGGGAGAAAAAAGCTATGAGATTTTTTTTTTTTTTTTTGCATATATTACCTTAAAATTTTCCCATTATAGAAAGGCCCATCACTTTCTGCAAATTAAAGATGCGCCCCTTAAAATCAGACTTGTGAAACTAACCTATCCATTCGCTGACATTGACTGCCATGCTACCCATTCATCTTCAGGTAAGGGTTGCCAATAGCTATGGTTGGATGTCCTGGACCATCCTTAATTGTAAAAGAGAAATTTTTGGGTTAGGAGGACAAAAGACAAGTTTCAAGGCAAAAATGGTCATGCAAAATGTTGACAAAAAGTAGGTTGCCGTCAGAAGAACATTCATAAGACATTCTACGTTTATGATAGAACGTTAGTGCATTGTAAATAGCCATAATTTCTACCGGTGGGTGGAAAAAAATTTTAAAGTAAAGGGTTCATTTTTAACACTGCAGTTTCAAGGGGGTTACAAACAAGTCCTGTAGAAAAACAAACTTAAAACTAGACTACTTTAACTTGCATCATTCCCCATCCCCTCCGCTCTTTACCCCTCCAATAATTTCAACCTCAACTTATCATCGGATAGCATCAAAAACTCTACGCAAGCCACAACTCTAGAGAGCTTGCAGTAAACGATGGTGTAGTCAAAGTTAAGGACTTCGTAGCAGAGGCAACTATTAATGAGCAGTGTTAAGTCAAAGTTCTGGAGAATGTGATGCCCTTGAAAGCTATGCAACCTGCATTGTTGATATGCTCAGAAGCGGCTAAACAATCCATTGTTGTGAACTGCATTAAGTCCTGGAGTTGCTAGCTTCTCCAAACTACAAAACTATATAATTTTTGGTTTATGAATAAAGAGATCTACAGCAATTTGGTAATTTCATGGTTTAACTCAACTCAACTCAACTCATCAAAGCCTTTTCCCAACAACATGGGTCAGCTTATAATTTATTTTGGGGCATCTAATTTCAAAGCTTGACTAAATTAGACCACGAAAGATCACTTTACACATTCAACTTGTTGAACATGTAATCTATTGTGCCACTGGTAAATCCCTTTTTCTCACCAAGTCAACAAAGCAAAAACTATCAGCCTGCTGTCAATCTAGGTTATTAGATAAGACGGCATCTATAGATTTTGAAGAAATATGAAATTGAATTGCCAAATTGTACAGCATACCTTATTCCTGTCACGCCAGCCAAGTGCAAATGGTCTAGATAGCAAGCTTATTTTTCTGGGAGGGATATCCTGAGAAGGGTCTTGATTTGTCCGTTCAAGTGAATTATCTGAAGTTGGTGTTCTACAAAGAAGACAACAAAAGATGAGGAACATTCATGCATCTTATACCAGTACCAGTAATTAAGAGAAAGTGCAGCATAAAGACATCAGCGCATAAAACTAGGATGTGGAACCTTCTTATACATGGAAATTGATGCCTGGGGAGGATAAGAAAGATACGTGACTAAATTGGTCACAACTAATGGCTTGGATAGGATATTCTTAATCTATGACCAATACCTAACAGGAGAACACTCAACTTACAAAAGTTCAGGCCAACGCTGCTCCTAAACAATCAACTAGCTGAGATACCTTGGGGATGGAATTGAAGGTTGTTGCGCTTTGAGCTGGCTAGACTGGTATTGCAATGTAGCCTCCAACATTGTTTCTGCCATAACTGCTCTCTTCTCCATTTGTGCAAGTAAAGTCATGGCTTCTTCATATTTTTCCTGCATGTATCTGGTAAGAGTGAATAAATACATAAAGCAAGCAAAATCCAACAAAATGATCAGATTTGTCTATCTGATTTGCAAAAATGTACATGTGTACTTGGAAACAACCACGCTAAGTCTCCCACTTTAAGATGTAGAGGCTAAACATATGCCATAGTGGCCATGACAACACGAATTAGTTTTAGAATGCATAAAACTTAAAACTGAATAATTGCACCCATTCACAGCAGAAAAAACAGTGCATTTTCACCATTTGGAAATGCATGTTTAGTTATTTCCCAGGAATGTTACTTTAATAACTAATCCTCATGGGAAACAGCCCCAAAAGAATCAGTGCAAACATCTAGTTTTCTCAACCAGTGCATAGGCAGGTACATATTTGCCAGAATTGAGAGTAGCTGTGGAAGTGCGTGTGGATATAGGTGAAGGGAAGTAGATATTTTAAAGACACTTGAAGTGAGGAAGCACCTGGTAAGGAGGGCTACGTTCAGGTTTTTTGCAAATTTCTGAAACAGGAATGTGAGGCTACAAAGAAGTTTCTTATACTAAGATCTATAAGATATCCAATAGATAAAATTACAATATTGCGAAAATAGATTATATGACATGTTGCTTCCTCCCACATATATAGTGTTATTAAAAGAATCAGACACACTTAAATACAAAGGGCTCTTCGAGCTTAGGTGCAATGTGCAAAGCACAAGAACGTACTTGAGCAAAGTAAAGCACATTTTTAAAATAAATAAAATAATTTAAATAAGCAAGATTTATAACACAACACAGAAAACAAGTTAAACAAAGCATAATAATAATATATTTAGCTTATTGGTTCAATGAAAAGCCTCCTCTTTTTAAATTAAAATTTATAGTCCCTCAATGTTTTTTCTTCTCTTTCTTACATGGTAGTATAATTTTTGATATTTCATTTTTTTGTCTTTTAATTTTTAGCTTTTTATAAGACAGAAAATAATTATGTATGAAATTGTATATCATAAAATTAACATAGTCTAATAAATATAATAGACTTAAAAATATTATAATATAGACTAAGAAAAAAGGTATGCCTTTTTTGCATCTCAAATCAATTAAAAGCATACATTTTTTTCATCTTATATGCACCAAGATAAAACGCCTTCCCTAAGATATAAGACTTAACCCGTCTTAAGTGCACCTTGTACCTTAAGCATACCTTAGGATATAAAAAGCACAAAACCCTTAACACCTTGCATCTTGTGCATGCCTCAGCACTGCACATATAACACGATTGCCCTAGACTCCCACTATAAGAGGTTATTCAGTAAAGTGTCATAATGCAATAAATTAAATAGTCAATGGATGCATGGAAGACTAGAATCATTAGCAGTGTTTAAGATGGTAGAGGCATAAGGCAAGGCATTTAGATTTATATGATGCAGGATATAAACTTCAAGACATAATGCACAAGGGTGAGGCATTTAGATTTAAATGACATGAGATATGAACTTCAAGACATAATGCACAAGTTTTAGTTAACTTTCCAAAAGGTTTAGATTTGTAAGACAAACAGTGTAAAATAAGCAAGGCACAGGATCGAGGTGTTATGTTTGGCCATGATGATGAAATTCAATATAGATCACACATTTCACACAACAAATGCGAGCAATGATAGTTAGTGTATATCTGACCACAGAGGTTTGGAGCTTAAGTTCATTGACAACATCTGGGAAAGATATAAAAAGAGTTATATATTGTTCCCTGTTATGTGCTCATGGAAATAATTGCATCCTAACTTGTATGCCTTCCATAGAAGTTGCAACTTAATTGTACATAATGCGCACCTCAATGAGCTTGTTAACTTCATACCTTCACATTATTAAGCCTCACCACTGAACCTCAAGGCATACATGTAAAGCTTCGCCTTGAGGTGTGAGGCTATGAGAGCCTCAAATGAGTCTTTTCAAACAAAGCACCTAATTTGCATCAATGCAGATGCACATAGAGCAAGCAAAATGAAAGAAACAAAATGATGCTGAAAGAATGTTTTTAAATGTACGCAAGTCTGTTGGGTGCCTTGAGCATTTAAAATAACCCAGTTTCATAAGCTCCATTAATCCATGATATAATCCTAAACAACATTTTAACCTTCCATATTCTACAATATAATTTGTTAGAAAATATTGCCTTAATTATTTCATTCAATACTATCTGGTATACAAAGTAAGCTTTCAAGGGACATGCATACTCACCTCTTCCTAAGTCTAATCTAGTAATCAAACTAATCTCTATGCTTAACTATAATTATTAAAAAAATTACAGGAAGTACTCAAATTCAATGAAAATGCATGACAACAACAGGAAAGAACCTCGAGCACATGAGCAGCATAACGCTGAGCGGCAGCATCTTGTTCAGCAAATATGCGAGCATCCTCTGTCACCTTCTGCTCTTGCTCCACTCGCATCAAGACCTTTTGGTCATCACAGCATATCAGTCTGTATGTTAAAGCAATCTAAGATACCAAATGAATATGCAGGTAACTAGAGAATGGAAACACCTGAAGCATGGCATGCTCTTGTTCCTGCTTGTCTGATAAAGCCTGTCGCAACTCAGACGCCTCTTGCTCTAATTGTTCAACCTATCAGATAAGATGATAAAAAGAATTAGTAGTTTGGGAAAAATTAAGAAGTCACATTTAACAGGATCATGGCACAAAACCTGGTTATAAAGTTAGAAGAGTCTGAAATATTTTGTGCAATTAACATTCCCAACTCCACAACGTAAAAATGATCAAATACAAAAATACATTAAAATTACAATGGTGATACATTCCGCATCTTTGTGGAGCCAAATAATAACATAAAATGTAAATTTGAAAATTTAGTAACTCATCATAACTGTAATAGAATATGGTTCCATTAAAATTAAACGAAAAATTTTATAAAACTGCTATGAGACCAACTATTCCATATGGAACAGAGTCTTGAGCAATACTATAATAGCATATAAATAAATTAAGTGTAACAGAAATACGAATGTTAAGATGGATATGCGGTAAAACTTTAAAAGATAGAATTAGAAATAAATATATATGAAAAATGATAGAAATAACCCATTGAAGATAAAATGAGAGAAAACCAATTATGGTGGTTTGAACATATACAACAAAGACCTTTAGAGGTAGATGTAGACCTAAATTAATATGGACAGAAATAATTAAAAAAATATAATATTTATAATTTCAGTCTCGACTTAGTCCTGAATAGAGCAGAGTGGAGGAAGCAGATCCATATAGCCGACCTCATGTAGTTGGGAAAAGGCTTAGTTGAGTTGAGTAATAGAATATGCTATAATATATACATTCTAAACGATGATGTGGAAGACAGGAACAATAAGTAAAACTTTCCGCTCATGGCGGTGCCCAAGAAATATACGCAGATCGTGTGGAAAGTGCAGATGCATGCAAAATAGGGCTGGAGTTTGCATATGGCAACTTTTGGGGAATGAAAGCTGTCATCATGGTAACTAATAGGCCCAGTCTGTCATATGCTAGATATAGATCTGGTCATGATAGTTACTTGACATTATACCTTCTGTGTGAAGAACTGGAGATCAGGAGTAAATTAAAGGGGATCTTGCAGAATGACAGTTTATGGGAATGAGTCCTTTCTGTCCCTTTCTAAATCACCTTTACATCTCCTGTTGTCCTTCCAGAGGGCAATCACATTCTAGATTGCAGACAATATAAAATGTTGATGTTTAATGTCTAACCAACACAAGATCCAATGGACATGCATTCCAACAATCTTAGGGTTATAATCAAGGTTACAATTCCAACCAACATTCCTTCCAATTCAGGCAAGGTTTCACCTGGCCTGCAATCCTGAAACTTTCTAATCAAGAAGGTCCTAATGTTTAATGTCTAACCAACACCAGAGATACAATGGACAAGCATACTAAGAATCTTAGGGTTATAATCAATGTTGCAATTCCAACCAACGTTCCTTCTAATGAAGGACAAGTTTCACCCTGGCCTGCAATCCTGAAACTTTCTAATCAAGAAGAACCTACACTGTAGGATTCAGAAACTGATTTTTGGAACCCAAAGGTTCCCCAAAAATCAGAGTCTTAACTAGAGAAATCCTTACATGGGAGAAACCTCAAAGCACAGGGTCACTGCTGGAAGATGAGCTTTAGTGAATGGAGATAACACAACATTTCCTCATAGCTTATAGATAAGTTTTTTTGGTGTGAGATCCACTTATAGAGGCCTTCAAGATTCCTCTGTCTTTCTTAACAGACCAGAGAGCATAATGTCACCAAAGGAACATGTGCTGGGCAACAACAGCCAGAATGAATTAAATGTATTCTGAAAAAGAATCAAGGCCCGGGGCTTGAGTATTGGCATCCCATTAAAATAAGATGACCAATCAAAAACAAGTCAGAATGAGACAATAACATGAAAAATGAATGTTTGACAACAATTAATCTTCTTAGGCAGAAGGGATCCCAATGCAACAGGTGTAGCATCCCTCATGTTAGACGTGTTAAGCTGTAAGACAATATAAATCCAGGAATAAGAGTATAAGATGGTACTGATTATGATGAGTTTCAGGTTCTTGCATGCACTTGCTTATACATTTCAAAGAATTTCATCACAAGCTAATGAAACAAACATGATATAAATACATCAAATCCACTGGAGAATGAAAAGCATTAAGAGTAAGCAAACAGGCAACTACTACCATATAAACAATCAGACTCTTGAGTACGATGTAGAGGGAAATGCCGGGGGATAGGAAGGATGAGAACAGATGTTATAGGGTCAATAAGATTACCTTAGCACTCAAAAGTCTTCTATTATCTTGCTTGACCATCTCCATCAATGCTGTCTCTAACTCCTCCGCTCTGACATGAACAGCAAAAACAACAACTGTAAATGAAACTGAGCATGTGTCTGAGAGATGTCTTTAAATCTCGCTTTCAGGTATATGGCAGAGTTAAATGTTTAGGAGAACATTTCCATGATGATCTGAAATGATGCACAACTTCCAACAGCAACATATAGAAGTCATGATCCAGAAAATAGCAGACCAACATTCCAAGGTCTGTGAGACTGTTAGCATGGTGCACAAGAAAAGCGAAAAGCTAGTGATTATACAAGAAATAAACAAGTAATAAGAGAGTCTTGTTTCAATGAAATTAAAATAAGGAAATTTGCAAACCCATGAGTCTTCTAATATCTCTTCCTAAATGAAAAGTAGTACTGACCTACTAAGATTCAATACCATATAAAATGAGCATAGCAACTAGCCTGAAAACTAGTTCAACATTGGTTCTTAAACCAAATTTAAGGCCAACTCCTTCCAAGGGGCAGGTGTCCATAGATTTTGTCTCACCATCTTTATCCAAACATTCTGTTATCACCCTCTCCTCTTACCAAAGTTTTCCTTTTTACTTGATTGGAAACCCTTCCATGGTCAAAAAAACAGCTTTTTATGTAAATATGGAGAAATGATGTGAAACTCCTTTGACTACTATAATAGAATTCTTAGATTCAAATACATTCCCTAAAAGTTGTATAATTTACACAGCTCTGGGCTCATATACATACATTTCTGTTTCATCATTATCAGTCCTGGCTAATATCTGATGTAATCTCTGTAAAAATTCAACTATAAGAACATCTTCCAGTTTTCATCTTTCAACAACATCATCTATGTCCACCAACTTTTTAAGCATTGATACTGGCGGGTATGCTGGTCACCTATGTTACATGCCATCCAGTGCTAAGCCATGACATGCTGAAACATAAAGAAAAAAAAAATAAAAAGTATATAGAAACCAATTTTATTAAAGAAATTTAAAACATGAGTTGGATAAGTGTTATGCTATATCTGGTGCTGTACAAGCTTGGTGCATCCCAACTTGAAACCATGATCTCTAGAAAGAATATGATATGCCTGTCACTTGTGAAAGCAAATAAACTAATATGCTGCTTCTCCCTACCCTCACATTTGTTGCATAAAAATATATTTGCTTCCACTATTTCTCTTGTATGTTACATTGCATCCAGTGAAAGGGTCTCAATGAATGCTTACATAAAAGAGCATATTCATTTGTCTAAAATTTGAGTATATATCAAGGATTTAAGTACAAGGGCATATGGGTACAAACTAGCCATACCATAATGTCCCAGTAAAGTACTCATACTGCTATGTTCCTCAATACCACTTGTACTGTTATATGATACCTCACCTTTGTTTCATTGTGCTGGCACCAAGAATGTGTTGTGTTGTGTTGGTATGGTACCATATTCTACCTGTAAGGCAGCAGTATGGCTAATGGTACTGGTAATTCAACCCATGGTATGGTGTGTATATCAATTTAAGGTATAAGATGAAACATTTAAACCCAGAAAGATGACTTCCAGCGCATCTGAATAGGCACTCTAGATGAGATAAGGACACTAACCTGAGAACGGCTGATCTTTTTTCCTCCAGTAATCTGCATAACTCAACCTTTAACCATACCGCCTGGATCAGAGAAAGGGCATTATTATAAAAAAATGAGTAACAATACAACAATATCAAGGAAATCTGTTAATTTCTCAAAAATAAAGCACCAACAAATGCCTTGCATTTATATTTGGTAAGAAAGATTTGTTCTTAATAAATAAATAAAACACCCTCCAATATCTCATTATAAAAAGAAGTATGGGCATGGTAGTGCATTGTGATGTTGACAGGTTGCTTCAGAATTTAGATAACAGAAGCTTGAGACAAGCATGCTTGTATATCTGGACATAAAGTGGTGCCCCGTTATATCCAAACACATTGTTCTGTAAGCACTGTCCACATATGACAACCCTAAATGATGGGGTTATGCTTCCAAATTGTTGCATCCTCTTGAGATTGCAGATCAGATGCAAGATAACATCTCCAAAAAGTTACTTGACAGATTATGTTCTGTGGCATCTGATGTTCAAACAATTGGCATGATTTATAGCCTAGACACATCAATTAACAGTCTGCCTATGAAGTTATGGTCATGATTTTGGTCCTTCCACTTGGCAAGGTATGGTTGCATTACAGGCCAATTTGTCGTCCTAATATTGGCAAAATTGGTCAGGAGAGAGAAAAAATTAAATGCAGTAGAGGAGACATCATTTTATGTCATAAGAGAACAGAATACCATGCTTCTTTCTCAGCTTTATTATTCAGTTCCCATCCATATCATCACTTTAGTTCAGTCTTCATATATCATAATTATTGCCTAGATTATAATGAAACAAGAAGAACAAAATATGTAGCAATAAATAATGCATAATCAGGTAGCATTGCATAAATAGACATTCTTGGGCAGATCCATCATGGTATCTTCCACTGTAAGCATTGCACCCTCTCTTTAGTCACATCCAATCATGGTTCAATGACGCTGCCATTCAAGCACTACATATAGAGCCTTGCTCCATAACATTTTTGGATAATTATGATGACCATAGGCAGTACCCTATTTCCAAGGTAAAAGAATAAAATCTTTTTTACAATTTATTGCTCTACTATAAAGGCCATATGAACCATTATGAATAGATATGACAATGATATTACTGTGCTGCGAAGGTTCTGCACTGACATGATGATAATATATCTCTATATTTTGAATTCTTAACAGTAATGATATCAAATAGTAAATGTTATGACCACCATATAACACAGCTAAAATTGTTATAAAGCATATTCATTACAAAACAAGGTGGGAAACAACTGTTATGATTGCCAGTATAACCACTAAAACACTAATATCTAAAAAGCAATCAGCAATCTAAACTAACAAGAAAGCAAAAGAATAACTGTAAAGAATCGTAATTAACATGAAAAACTTTTGCTTATATATATATATATATATATTGAGGCCCGCCACCCATGAAACCCCCTAAACAAGTGCTAATCTAGGGTTATGCATCTGCTTTCACATTGGGCGAGCATTTTACTTATCTAAAACCATGCATACTTCATTGCTAAATGTGATGTGCCAGGTGTTGCAATCACCACATCAGAGAATATCTTTGCTTCAATAGCATATCTATTACCTACCTCTTTAGGAAAGTAGCAGTAGAAGTATGCTAAGAGTGAGCAATAAGAACATTACCTGTTCTTTAATATCAGGTAAAGAATCCAACTCAGCATCAACTGTCAGGTTGCCCAAAATACCATCTAAATCCGTGGACTTGGACTCCAGGTGCAAATCCCCATTCCTGTTCATGTCCCCTAATCGATCTGTTGAATTAGCTTCTGACACTAGTGCTCCAGGATCACGCTTGAAACTATATAGCTTAGTTGCAAGACCAGTAGAGTCCATCCAAACACGTAATCCTTTAGACCTTTCCTCAATGACAGCTATAACTGATGGGCGATGTTTATTCCTCAACTGGTGTAGTTTTGTTTCATTCACAGCTTGATATCCCATGCAAGCTGTCAAAACAAGCTGGCTACTGTCAAAAGTAGAACCAGCAAGCGACTGTAGTAAGGTAACTGCATCTCCAGCATCCTTTGTAGTCACAAGTGCAGGACCTAGAAACAAAGATGTAGGAAAAGAAGTGATTGTTACACTCAAAGCTTAATACAGTAAAAAAAAAACATTCTGGCTAGCATTTCAATACATTTTTAACAAAGATGTCATTAACTGAAAGCAAAACATCCAGTACCATATAACTCCATCAGAGCAAGTGCTGTATGGAATAGCATCACACGATTCCCGTCAAATAAAAGCACATCCCACGCACGAAGAACTGAATGGTTGAAATATATTACATCAACGCACTTTATTGGGAAAGGGCAAAAAGCTTACAATATTATAATATATGCAAAAGCAAGTTAGTCAACAAAATGCGTAATAGCAAGATACGTAAATTAAGTCCTTAGAAATAATTTTTAAATGAAAATTTGTTGTATGACGTAAAAGAAATTCTGACCACTTTCCCAAGGAATAATGTTTACGAAAATGGAAAGGAACCAGGGTCCAGTAACCCATGCCACCTGCACTCCGAGGTAATCCAGATGATTAACTGCAACACGGAATCATATGGAAAATATGATTTTACATCACCCTGTGCATGGAGATACATGTAAAAACAAAATTCTATGCATATTTATTATGCAAGTTACAAACCCAATTTTGGGAATCTTTCACGTACTAGTTCCTCCAAAACAAGTTGGTCCACCTGAATGGAAACAAAAGGAGTTTTAAAAATAATTAAATAAGAAATGGTGATAAATTATTATCTTTTATTATATTAACCTGAAAAGTATAGCAAAGAGAAAACAGCAAGTGATTGCTAAATAACTCCAACAACAAAGCAATGCAAAAGAAATATTACCTGAGATTCAATCATTTCCTCAGAATAGTACCCATCAAAGTAGTCATCAATGATACCCGTTAAAGTCCTGAGTTATCTCAAAAAACTTAGGAAAAGTAAAATTAATGCACTACAAATCTTCAGGTGCATAGAATTTCTTATAATTCGCAGCTGGAGTATCATTTGCCACAGTCATAAAATCATTCTTACACAAACTTTAAAAAATAAAATCCCAGACTAAAATCTTGAAGTTTAAAATGCAGACCTACCAAAATGCATTTTCCTCAGGCATCAACAATAGTAATAAACCAGCAAAGAAATTCATGGCCTGCAAAGCACAGAAGCAAATGAAAAACATACACCATATAACATCCCATTAGATGTGATTTAGCCAAAATTATAGGAAATTAATCTGGAGGACTGATGCAAGATACAGAAATATGATGTGTCAGCAAAGAGAAATAGCAGCTGTTATATGGCAGAAATAAATGGAGGATCAAATGGAACAATTGAATTAATAGATAAGAATACACAATCTGCAACCTCTAATCATCTAGTTTTAGCTCAATAGTAGAAAATAATACCTTGAAAATACATATGACTTCACAGATTTTCTTAGGACACTTTCTATTAAGTAATATTACTAATTCTATACACATGGAAGAGCACAAGTAGTTACAAAAGTGGATAGAATAAATCCTGAAGTGCTTGGACCCTTTGTTTCATTGCCAAGGACAATAGAGAGGTTGCAACCTTTCTTCTTGATATAGATGTTTTTGCTTCTTACGTACAGAAGTCCTTTTAGCCTTTCTTCTTATATAATTAATCTAAAATTGACTGAGTAAGGCAGGACCATTATTTTTGCCTTGGAATATATGGCAATGAATCTAACAGGAATTGATTGTACAGAATTTGAATTTCAGGCTTTTTTTTGTGGCGGCCAAGACAAAAACAATAGCTTGACCTATAGCCTCTTCAGTTAAGTAAATTTCTTGTCAGATGTACAGGGTGTAGGCTTGGGAGATACTCTTCATTCCTTAGAGCAAGGATATTTGTTCCTGTTTATCATGATTTTTTATTTCTCTAGTAGTGAAAGGAATTTCCTCTCTTCATCTTTTCAGATCATCTCCTTTCTTTATATTTCTTAATACTTCTTATTTTCTGTTTTTTTCCTTGTATATTTCTTGATTCTTCAAAACTTGGTTCATTAAAAATTTGAATCATGTTTATTCAAAACCCAACTATCCTCTGCTTATCTATCAAATTCTCACACTTTCTTGTGTATCTGCCAAGCATTCTCACACAAACACTTGTTATTTGCATAAAAGACAAAGGGCAGAATTGGTGGAATGATATGATTAGATTGGCAGAATTAATTAATCGTCCATCATGCCTATCTCAACATGTCAATATTGGGTGGACATTTGACCACTCCTGTAGTTATATTCATTTAAGAATTGAATTTAGGTGATCTAACTATTAGTAAGGCATTGATGACAGCATGATTACATTGTTGCATTGCCACTCTTTAATGGCTCATCATAGTGCACCTTGTAAGCATGAGGGGGAAAAAAAAAAAAAAAGTAAAAGAAGGGTTAAGGTGGCACTAGGGTTGCCATCAGCTCAGGTCGAGCCCGGGTACCTCCTAACGCAGACCCAACCCGTTAAGGAGTTTGGATCTACATTTCAATCCAAACCCTAGTCCTCCAAGAACTGGGTTGGGTCAAAATGGGATAGGATCAGGTACAATTGGGGCACATAGGATCAGGTCCAGGTTGGATCAGGTATGGTTCAAGTTAGGGTTCAGCTTTGGTTAGGACCAGGTCCGAATCTAAAGCAAGCTGTATATTATTTGGCAGCTAAATCACTTCTTGCCCCTAGAAAGCATTTGCTAATAACTTGAGCATCAAGGTAATAACTAATAAGTTTCATAAAGATTGCAAGGATATAAAAGGTAAACATACACATTACACATCAAGTAAAACATAAGACACAATCAGATCCTGTCCAACTTGGGTTCAGAGAATACTGACATCAAAACGAAGATGGTTATCAATGCAACTACTAATATTGAGTACCATATATGTAAATGATAATAGCAATGATTTTTTCCCTTAGACCCACAATTTAAATAACTATTAAAATAACAACTATCTTGTTCACTCAGAAAAGAACTATCATAGTCAAACTCAAAAATCTGATTTTAATATGTGATTGGATCAGGTCAGATCCAGGTCAGTCATACTGTTGGCAGACCCTTGCCTGAACCCAAATAATTTCATGGATCCTCTTTGAATGCATGCCCAAATTATGAGCCTACGGATCTGAATTGGGACTGAGCCAGGTTTAGACTTGGTCCAGGTCAGGTAGAGGTCTCCAGGTAATAGTTACAACTAACAACCCTTGGCAGCACTGCCATACAAGGTTTTTCATCTCAGCTAATATAATGGCTCGTATCAGTATCAAGCACTCAGCAATATGATATACAGAAAATCCTGAATTCTGAGCTATCAGCCAATGCAATATCAACATATCAGCCCAATATTTTTCTAATCATATTCTTGTTTCTTTACATAGATGTTTTAATTAATAAATATCAAAATCAAAGCCTAAAAATAGTTGTTTGTTTCAGATTTACCACATTGGTTGAGATATATACCAGTCCTAGTATAATCAGCTGAGATCTTGAAAAATCGTGAGCCTTTCTAAATTTCCCACCTTCCAACTCAGGTGAGATAAATGGAGATTTTAAAAACTTTGCTTTCAAATTGCATGACACCACTAAAGCCCTTCATAGTAGGGTACTACTCAAAGAAACACAGCAGCAAACCAGCATGAATCAGCCATGCTGCTGTGGCCTGCAAAGTATTGAGAAATTTCTCAATCGCTTAAATATGAAGTCAAAGGTAAGGTTCTCTATGACTGCTTCACACAAACTAGTGAGAGAAAATAAAAGATACATAAGACCATGCAATTCATAGGGATGGCAATGGTCCGGGATGACCCGGGACAGTATATTGGTCCACATCCCCGTTAGAAAAAACATCCTCGTTCCCCGTCCCGTTAAGCCGTTATAATTAACGGGATGGGGATGGGGATACCCAGCCAGGCAAACGGATACCCGTTTGTCCATTCACATAAAAAAATAAAATTATTTTATTAAATTTATAATTTATTAAAAACTAAAAAAATAAAATTTTTTAGGATAAGATAGATCAATCGCCAACAACCAATCGTTGATATTGATACATCTAACACATTAGCTTTAACACAGTAACAAGCCAGATAGGAAATGATCTATCAAATTCTAATTGCATTTCGAACGTATGTATATATTTTATTTATTTTTAATTTTAATTTTTAATATATTAATATATATATTTAAAATTTAAATATATTATATAAAGCTAACGGGGACGGATATAGTAAACAGGGATGGAGCAGACAATATTGTCCCCGAGCCGTTTACCCATTTAGCCGTTAACGAAAAATTCTCGTTACCCGTTAAGCCATTTAAACCGATTCCCCGACCCATTAAAAATGGTACCGACCGAATAAACGGGAAACGGAAAAAATTGTCATCCCTAGCAATTCACAGTCCACAAGAAATGGCAGCACCATGGATCTTGATTACAGTTTCAGCAAAGAAGGTTTCAAGCTGGTTGATGGAAGAGCAGTATTACCTAGACCTACGAGTCAAATGAGGTCATCAAAATCTTCCTGTGCCAACAACTCTGATGCATGACTCAAGCTGCTTATTGTTTGATGAATAAGGAAAGACAAGGCTTACAATTTATTACTAGAGATGCAGCAATGACACCCCAAAGAGAAAAAAAAAACTGGGAGAGGGTTGTTGCCTTAATAGTTACCTAAGTTGTTGGTTCACAAGGTCCGGGCTTGAAATCATAGTGCGCAATTCACTCTTTCTCAATGAGATGGATTTCATTAGAGCAGGATAAGGAAATTATTTTTGTTGTTCTTTTATTTATGTAATTTAAATTTTTGTTTTATTTATATAAAGCCTTTCTATATAATGCTTTGATTCATTGAAGTTATAGAAGATAAAAAATATAAGAGTAATAAAGGAGGGGAAAGGTACGAAGTTTAATAAATTAGGGATATAAGTTATATATAATATTAATTCACTCATCATTCCATGTAAGCCTTCAGATTGAGGAATCAGTAAGATTAAATATTACATGTGACTTCCACTACCTGATCAGACTTCAGATAATAACAAATTTTGTTGTTCCCACAATAAAAGAGTATAAATACCTCAATGTTCAATGTTCTGGTAGAGATTCATGTAATCAAGCATGTATGTAATACATACACACATACATACATACATACATATTGTATTTGTAAAAATCTAATGCCTGTATGCTTGTGTGCGTGGGTGTGTCTGAGGGTGCCAAGTGCACACACATAACACAAGGTACAGAAAAGCTACCTGGCAATACCCAACAGATGAATTATGCCGAGCATATGCTGTGAGCAACCGCCTCAAAGCATTTCTCCCATCCTCGTCTAGGGCAGGATGACCTGGAAATGTCCTAGGCAAATCCTGTACAGTAAATATACAAGTATGATCAATCAAGATACTTGACCAAATCCACTTCTACTCTCAGAGCCACTTAACAAAAAATTATGCGCTAGTTTTCTAAATCTATGCAACTAACGACCTTTTCAATCTGTCCCTTCCATTTGTCAAGCATACTTCGCCGGTTTATACTTGGTTTTTCCCCGGTGTTATCCACAGGAGAAGCATCAACTTCTTCGTTTTCAACAGTTTTAGCTTCTAGATCGAGCAGACTGTTGTAATATCCCTCCACCCTGCGAGCTCCAACACCCACAAAAGCTTGCCATAGCTACAGTCACAAAGAAAAAGAGACAGCTTAGAGGCCAACAACGCGATATTCATGAGTTAAAATAGACAAAGTAAAAACACTGACTGCACCTCCCCTCTGAGGGCCATTGGTAGTCCTCCCCGAACCAAGCACTCCAACTCTTCTTTCCATGGGGAGAAAAGCTCAGAGGATGTTCCAGCACCAGCCAAATCCGCAGCTGAATCAGCATTGCCGCCGTCACTTGGGAGTGCCTCTTGATTCGGGTCTGACCTCTCCACGTCATAAAACTCGTCATCGGAATCCTCCGCGGGCTTCCCCTCTCCAGTCGGCGCCACATGAGCCCCACTCCTCTGAGCATCTTGCTCACCGCCCGTTAAATTTTTCCTCTTCTTGACACGAAGGCTCATCATCTGCTCGATGGCACCGAGGGAAGGCCTGATCTGGGAGCAAATTTGGATCTTATGTGTTCTTGTCTCATTTTCCACTGTCCGCTTCTCTGGTCCGGTTTCTTCCACACCAAGTTCGCTACGGTCGGAGCCATCTCCCAACGATGGCGCATTTCCACCTTCCTCCGGAGACAAGTCACGGGAGGATACTGACGCAGACTCGGCCTGCCTCTCCAAGAAGTCCTTCCACCGATCCGATCTCTCTTCTTCCTCCTCCTGGAATCAATCACAAAGAGTGCAGCGCACGAGACATCAGAACGCTAGTTCAATCAATCAAGAAAAACAAATGAAGAAAAAGAATCTCTCCTTGCCTTATAGATGTTCTCATATTCTCGGTATCGCTGCAAGTGTTGAGGCCGCACCGCAAAACCATAGGCATCCCTGCACACATCTCCCACCATCAAACAGCACGCATCACTATCCAACCATACGCAAGAAAGCTCCTCACTACCCAAAGACCCAATTTTAATAGCCTAAAATCCCCAACAAAACAAGAACCATCTATCTCTACCTCGACTTAACTCCAGTAGAAAGCCAAATCAATAGTCAAAACGCAATCCATAAACAACCCACCCGCCACCGGACCTAAAACCCTCGATTCCAAAAGGGATCTAGGACATAATAGATCCATAATTCCTTGAACCGTCTTCCATCGGCGACAAAGAAATCCAAGATCGCGAACTACATTGCCCGAATTATAATTTCCGAACGAAAAACAAAAAGGACAGACCTTTGCGGAAGAGAGAAAAAAATAAGAACGAAGGGCAAAGCGGAGAAAAGGGAACAAAAAGAAACCCTAGCTAACGGCGAGGAAGTTGAGGAGGACACGTGGACGCGGATCGGGACTCACCGCTTGTGCTCGAAGGTGATGATGGGCAGGCTCTTTCCCTTCATCTCCTCTCCGCTGGCGCCCGCCGCTCCGTCCTCAGAGGCCGTTCGCCGAGATCTCCGAGCCCTCTGTCTCTCACACACAGAGAGCTCTCGTCTCCTCCGAGTCTTCTCGCTCTCGCTTTGCAGAAGAAGAAGGGGCCAAGCCTCGCTGGCCTTCGCTAGCGCCTCGCGAGCACGTGCGGAGGGAGGAGGCCGAGCGAGGAGATCGGTAATCCGTCTTAATGATAGGCCCACTGCATGCGAGATATTTTTTTATTATTTTATCCCCGATCCAGAGCGCTACTTTTTTTTATCCGCAGTGCAGTAATTATACCGTTGCCGGCCTTTCAGCGCCGTGCCGGCGTCCAAACGAGGAGAAGGGAGGAGAAGGCGGCCTAATTTCTAAGCGCTTTCCTCCCTCGGATGCTGACGTCAGTCCACCCCCCGTGGGTCCACGCGGTCCGGTGAAAAGCGGGCAGAACACTGCCACTGCCCGACCATTATCGTACACAGACACGTTATCACTGCATGGGTTTCACTATACGTGTCCGGATCTGATTTGTTGGGTTTTATCTTGGCGAGTGGCTGGAATAGAGAGCGGGTCCGGGCCATTGATGACCGTAGCACGTATTAGATTTCACAGAGCCTTTCTCTGGAGGGACTCATCGATGTTATGTTTGGAGTTTGGTCGGATACTGCTGATGATGGCGGCGAGGAGGGTGGGATGTATTGATTACCCCTTTGCTTCCGGTCTCCAGAGATTTTAAGATACTTGAGAGCTGAGACTGTACGCTGGGATGCCCCGTCTTCCACGACTGCAGAGGACTGGACTGAAATGTTATAGCTGCAATGTTAGCTGGGCTCTGGTAAGTTTGTTTCCCATCATTGGAAGCACCGGGAGGGAGGCATGGGTCTGGAGTCACAATTGATGTTTTGAGCTTGTCCCCACTTAGATGGGGACCGGTTACAGAGTTCACATGACCCTGGCCCAATCTTCCAGTGCCCTGTTAGCATTGAGATGGAGCAGAGAGACTATGTACTCGAGAAGTCTCCCGGTGCTCAGATGGGAATCGGTTACAGAGTTCACATGACCTTGGCCCAATCTTCCGGTGCCCTGTTAGCATTGAGATGGAGCAGAGAGACTATGTACTCGAGAAGTCTCCCGGTGCTCAGATGGGAATCGGTTACAGAGTTCACATGACCTTGGCCCAATCTTCCAGTGCCCTGTTAGCATTGAGATGGAGCAGAGAGACTATGTACTCGAGAAGTCTCCCGGTGCTCAGATGGGAATCGGTTACAGAGTTCACATGACCTTGGCCCAATCTTCCAGTGCCCTGTTAGCATTGAGATGGAGCAGAGAGGCTCTGTACTCAGAGAAATCACATATCATTAATACGCGACCAAGTTGAAGACAACTCTGGACATTTGTTTCGTGAGTGGTGATGAAATTTGTCATACGTTTCCGAACTAACGGAGTGCTTGTATTATAAACATAGTTGACTGTAGTGTGTTCGATTGAAATTAGACCCTCCAATGGGAGAGGATTTTTTCTCCTATTTTATTATCACCTAATTGAAGTTTTTGGCAGCTAGGCATTTTAGCAGTCATTTGCTTTTGCATGAGGAGACAAGTAATGTTGGGTAATGGCCAAAAGGCCTTAAATAAACTAATGAGCCCTGAAAGCACATTACCTCCTTATGTGTATGAATAAGAAATTGAGAGGACATTTAGTTTCACATCGAAAAATTAAGAAACGAAGTTACTTATATGAAAACCTTTTTCTTTATGCTTAAGTTCATTAGGCTCACCATGTGCTTGTGTCCATGCATGCGCATGCGCGTGTGCAAAGGACACAATTGACGCTTTGTAGGCCCACTTTGTACTTGATCATGAGAGCTTGATTGATCGATCGGTTAACGGTCAAGATCAAATACTTGAAATCGTCGTTGATCAATCGAATAAGGGGAAAAGATTGAATCCAAAGATCAATAGGATGAAGGGTCAGGATCAAACGCTGAGATGCGGTGATCAATCACGATCGCGATCGCGGCAGTATTGATCTATCGATGTGCACCCGTTTAGCACACCCGATCAACTAATCGATCAATAGTTGACCTACAATGGACCATTGGTGATAAGGCGCCCATCCGATCATGCTGTTGATGATAAGACGATCATTTCAATCGTAAAACGGCGTATCAAAGCCATGCAACGACTTATTGGATCACGTGATCACAAATTACGATGGTGAAACGACATATCGGAACGTGAATTGGCTTATATGATCAAGTGATCATCATATCACGATTGTCAAACGATGTATCAAAGGTTGATAAGACCCTCCATTCGTTTTCTTTGATCACATCCGATCAAATCAAATTAAACACGTAAGGATGCATCCGAAAGACACAAAAGGCTATAAATAGGACCTTAAACATTTGCATTTCATTCAATCAATCTCATATTCCTTTTTTTCTCTTAGGCATTTGCATACTCTTCTAAGGAAAGTATAGCTATAGTGCATAAAAAAAGAGAGAAGCATTCTTGATTTAAATTTTTGGTGAATTGTAGTGCTGCATTCATCAAAAGAAACTGTTGTATTCTGAAAGACAATCATCATACAAACCGTAAGCACCTTTGCGGGATAAATTATCTTAAGAACATAGAGTGTAACTCTAGACTCAGTCTTATCAATTAGGTAGCCATAATCTGCACCAATAATCTTAACAATTTCCTCCTGCTTTCTATTACGGAAGTACTACTGCAGATGGCTACCATGCCTACATCCATTCAAGTCGAGAAATTGGAGAAGTTCTTTGGAACTGACTTCAAGAGATGGCAATAGAAGATGCTGCTCTACCTCATCACTCTAAATCTAATCAGAGTATTGAATGAAGATCCATCAGTCCTGAAGGAAGGAGAGACCGATAAACAAGTGATTGTTGCAGTGGAAGCATGAAAGCATTCAGACTTTCTTTGCAAGAACTGCATCCTCAATGGTCTAGATAATACCCTATACAATGTGTACAACAATATTGCTACTGCTAAAGAATTATGGGCATCCTTAGATAAAAAGTACAAGATAGAGAAAGCTGGACATAAGAAGTTTATGATCGAAAGGTTTTTAGACTATAAAATGGTCGACTATAAAACTGTTATGGAGCAAGTCCAAGAGCTTCAGATCATCTTGCATAAGATATATAAAGAGAATGTATCTCGATGAGTATTCCAGGTAGCTGCTATCATAAAGAAGCTACCGCCATTATAGAAAGACTTCAAGAATTACCTGAAGCATAAGCGAAAGGAGATGAGACTTGAAGATCTAATTGTTCGCCTGAGGATCGAGAAAAACAATAAGAGCCATGATAAGAAGATAGGAGGACAACCTGTTGAGACTAAGGCCAACCTCATAGAAGGAAAGAAGAAATGCAAGTTTTCTAATGAAGGCTTTAAACAGAAGAAAGGCAATCCAAAGAAATTTAAGTTCAAGAAAAAGTGCTTCGTCTGTGGAAAGTAAGGACACAAATCCAAGGACTGCCGTTTCAAGGGAAAAGAAAAGAAAGAGGTCAACATTACTGGAACCCTATCTCAAGAAGTATCCAAGATGATGTTGTCAGCTATTGTATTTGAAGCAAACATGGTTGACAAATCTAATGAGTGGTACATCGACACTGGAGCTACCAGACATGTCTGCTTTGATAAGAGTATGTTCTCATCATATACTCCTATCAATGATAAAAATCTAGTAATAAAAATTTGCCACATCCAAGATAGAAGGACTTGGCTGCATAGTACTCAAGATAACATTTGGAAAGGAACTTCTATTAAATGATGTACTTCATATTCTAGATATTCGAAAGAATCTGGTGTCAGGCTTTCTCCTAAGCAAACATGGCTTTAGAATGTTTTTTGAGTCTAACAAATTTGTACTTACTAAAGAGGGGATATTTATTGGAAAGGGTTACTTGAATAATGGATTATTTAAGGTAAATGTAATGACTATACACCAAAACCTTAAAATGAATAAAAATTCCTGTTTTGCTTATATGGTTGACTCTTCTTGTTTATGGCACGATAGATTAGGATATGTGAATTTTAATTTATTACGAAAAATAATGAAATTAAAATTATTACTTAATCATGAAATTGATCCACATTACAAGTGCGAAGTGTGTGTTGAAGCTAAGTTGCAAAAACACCATTTTCTTCAGTAGAAAAAAATACTGAACCTCTTGACTTAATTCACAGTGATCTATGTGACTTAAAGTTAGTTCAAACTCGAGGAGATAAAAAGTATTTTATAACATTTATTGATGATTCAATAAGATACTACTATGTGTATCTACTAAAGTCTAAAGATGAGGCTTTCAAAATATTTAAATGTTATAAGAATGAAGTTGAAAATCAACTTGATAAAAAGATTAAGGCTATAAGGAGTGATAGAGGTGGAGAATACGATGCACTTTTTGATGAATTCTGTCAAGAGCATTGCATTATTCATCAAACTATGACTCCTTATTCATCTCAATCTAATGGAATTGCAGAACACAAATCGCACATTGAAAGAAATGATGAATGCTATCACTACAGCAAAAAATATGAATAACAACCCTTTTTTTCGATGCTTGGGGGTAGCGTCGGGATTCACGCAGCCTGCCAATGCTTTAAAAAGCATCGGCAGGGAAGAGGCTTACGATCGATCCTCAAGATCGAGTGGCTCCCCCCCGCCTCCCGCGTTCTGATCTAGTGCCCTAGCCCCCCAGACCCCTCACTCATTCTGATCCAGTGCCATAGCTCCCCCCCCCCCCCACCCCCGATGTTATGATCTAGTGCCCTAGCTCCCAATCCAGTGCCCTAGCTCCTCCCCCCGGCATTCTGATCCAGTGCCCTAGCTCCCCCCACCCCGACATTTTGATCCAGTGCCCTAGTTCCCCCTAGATCGAGTGGCTCCCCCCCCCCCCCGGCATTCTGATCCAGTGCCCTAGCTCCCGATCCAGTGCCCTAGCTCTCGATCCAATGCCCTAGCTCCCCACCCGGTGTTCTAATCCAGTACCCTAGCTCCCAATCCAGTGCCCTAGCTCCCCCCAGATCGAGTGGCTCCCCTCCCCCTCCCCGCGTTATGATCCAGTGCCCTAGCGGAGCGCTTTCCTCCCCCGGACGTTCTGATCCAGTGCCCTCAAGAGCGATCAATGCCCTAGAAGCTCTTTTCCTTCCTTCCCAAGCTTGACCTCATCAGTGCCCTAGCGGAGCAGATCCGGCCTTTTCCTCCGTCCCCCCAGCCAATCTCTCCGTCGATCGCTGCTGCCGACCTCGCCATCCTCGACCTCCATGGATGCAATCTCAAGCCCGCAACCCAAGTCTCGAGTGGAACGAGTGTGGCCTTTCTCTTCCTCGGCCTTCACAACGGTGGTGTATCCGCATCTCTTCTCTGACATCGTCCGTTTCTCCTCGAAGATAAAATCTCTCTCTTATGATCTATGAATATTGTATGTTCGTATCTGAAGACAAAGTGTTGGGAGGACCATGAATATGTTATGTGAGGCACAAATAAATCTCATAACGTTCAAATATGAAAACTTTGCTTCAGGATACCTAGATTTCTAAAATTTGATTGGTGTATAAAACAATTTTTGTATTCTTCGAGGGGGCAGTTGGGGGATCAAACGGCGAGTTTTTGCAGCCGAGGGACTTTTTCTGCCGCTCGTCGGGATTTTTGAATCCGGCGGCGGTTGGCTTAACCATCATTAGGCTCAATTATTTTATTCTCACCAGAATTAAAATGTACGCAATGAATAAAATGATTTAAAATATCATTAAATCTCAGTATTTCGTGTGTTTGGTGACTGATATATTCTCACTCCTATTCAGGAGAGCTTCATTTCTTATTTCTTTGACTTTTTGACTGTCAGAAAACCTTTTGAAGCCGACTTGTATGAAGAAATAAAGTGATGCTAGCTAAATTAATTGACATTTACGTTGAAACTATTGATTATTATAATTTGAGACAGTTTCTTACTTCTTGATCAAATTAATTATATATAGAAAGAAGAAGAAGAAGAAGAAGAAAACTAAGCACAAAATCCTAACATTTTTACGGATTAATCAGCATGTGATAGTCAAAGAATAAATTTATTTTCTTCTTTCTATACATTAAATATATTTGATAAGTGCCTTTTATTTTTATTGTAAAAATATATTTAAAAATGTCAAGCAGTAAGAAATTAAACTAAATCTTTTTTTTCTTGTGTTTTTAAAGTTTTTTAGCTTTTATTCTTTATTCTTTATTTTAATTTTATGAATAAAAATAAAATATTTTTAAATTATTTTCATTTTTCTACTGGAATTGCATTTTAAAGAAAATTATTTTTAGTTTTAATCACTAAAATATTTTCATTTTATATTTTTTTATGACAATAAAATTCATTTTTAAAAATTAAAATACATCCTAAATTTTCTATAAAATTCTCTAAGTACTGGGTTAATAAAAGAATCTATTCTAAGTATGAAGTTAGTGTTGATAATAAAATTTAAAATCATGTTATCGATCATATTTACCAACAACACATTTATTTTAGAAGTTGCGATAAACTTTACGCTGCCACATCAAGCGAGGTGTGACTCACATGTTCTAAAAGCCCTCTTCAGTCATGTGCACATATGACCGTATTTATGACTAAAATCATTGATATTTGAGTGACGATCCTATAGCGTACTGTGGCTAAGTTAAGCTCATATTAATATTAATATATTTATAATATTAAAATAATAATCACATTTAGTTTATGATGCAATGCACTCAATAATCATTATCTGATAATATCTAATTGATAGAGATTGTCTAGTTGTGTGTGCGTGTGTATATATATGTGTATGTCTTTTACTATACCATGAAACTTATAGAACTTTTCGGAACAAGTACATGCAACAAGTTCCCTGGATCTGTTTTGTATGAACACTTGCAAAGCTAAGTTGAACTATTGAGCTATTTTTTTCCTTTCTTTTTTTCTATATCCAGTTTCTTATGACCTATGGGTGGTGCAAAACTAAGTGATCATTTTGTTTTGGAATCATAATACAACAAACAATAAAATCCAGCAGGGGGCATTAGAGGATCTAGGATCTTTTGCACTGGCAGAACTTCTCCCCTCAAGATTACCTCAGTAATTGCTCTATGACAAGGAATAGAGTTTACCAAACATATGATCTATTTGTAAGGTTTCGTAATATGACAAGGAATATAGTTTACCAAACATATTATTTATTTGTAAGTTTTCATAATATCATTCTACATTACTTTAAGAACGTGGGAACAAAAGAAACCCAAAACTCATTCTATAATCTACTTCATAGAGCTAAATATAGTCAACACTTCAGAAGCAACTGATAGTACCTACTTGCAACTGTTAGTTGTTATGCATTGTGAGTACAGGGGATTCTATTAGGCTTTACATGGTATGTGGTGACTCACATAAAAGTAAAAAATATAGAAGCCTAAAAGCTTAATATGTTTTATTTTTGCAACAGGATTTAAAGCATAAGTTTAGACTTCTGAATTTGACAAAGGTTATTAAGGTCGTGGGAATTTGAAACAGATATTAATCTTCTAACATGATAACATGTTTCCTATTTTCATTTTTATAGAAAATATAAAACATTTGTGAAACCATTTTTAGTGAATGAAAATGAAAATAGATTTTTGAAAATATAACTCCAAAATAGTAAAAAACTAAAAACAGTTTAATGATGTTTTCACTGTTATTTCTATTCAGATCCTTCAAGAATTCATATTTAGATCCAATCACAAGCCATGAACTATTTATTTTGACATATGTCTATGCTACTAAATGTTGAACCCTTATGATGATGAAATACGTGCAGGATATTAGATAAAAGTTGATTGTTTATCGATCATTTATCATAAAATGGATAAAAGTTGGATAAATAAATCGAGAAATACCAAAGAATATTTAGATGGAGTTCGTGATTTCATTAAATTTGGTATGGATAAAAGTAGTTTGAATGGAAAGATTTCATATCCGTGTCAGCGATGTGTTAACAATTCTTGTCTAGATCAACAAACCGTTGAAGAACATTTGGTATGGAATTATTTTGCAAGAGGTTATACTTAGTGGGTTTTTCATGGAGAATGTATGTTGCCAATATCAAGTAATCAATCCTTGTTTGATATTGGATCAAGTAATATGCAAGATAGGAGATGATATGACAGGTTTGATCATAGATGTTTTTCGATATGGTGTTCAAAACTTTGGAGGTTCAACTAATATACATGAAATGGGTGAAATATGTGATGGTTCTACATTTATGGAATAAACATTTGTGGAGGAGCAGATGCAATCATCAACTACCGAATCAGCTCGGTATCATAATTTAATTAAAGATGCAGATGAACAATTATATCCATATTGTTTGAAATTTTCTAAGATCTCTTTTCTTATACATTTATTCCATATAAAATATATGAATGGATGGTCCGAAAAGAGTTTTACCATGCTTCTCAAATTACTAAAGGATGAATTTTCAGAAGGCTCTGGTTTACCATCCTCTTATTATGAAGCAAAGAAAGTTATTAACAAATTGAATCCTGGATATCAAAATATTCATAGTTGTCCGAAAGACTGTATGTTATATCATGGTGAAAATGCTAATCAAGAGGCATTTAATGTATGTGGATCTTCATGATGGACAACTCATGAAGAGGATGAGGATGATGTAATGAATAAAATTAAAAAACCGGCGAAGGTATTGCGTTACTTTCCTCTTATTCCTCGATTAAAAAGGCTATATTCATCATTGAAAATAACTTCATCAATGAGATGGCATGATGAAGGGCGTACGAAGGATGGAATGATGAGACATCCAACAGATAGTCTAGCATGGAAAGCATTTAATACTAGGCATTCTGATTTTGCCTCTGATATTCGTAATGTTCGGTTGGGTTTAGCTTCAGATGGCTTCAATCCTTTTTGGACTCTAAATTCTATATATAGCACTTGGCCAATTGTTCTAATACCATACAATTTACCACCATGGTTGTGCATGAAACAATCCTCACTTATCTTGTCAATGGTTATTCCAGATGATAAGGGTCCAAGAAATGATATTGATATTTTTCTATAATCTTTAATAAGGAATTGAAATAGTTATGGAAAGGTGTCGATGCAATTGATGCTTAAAATGATGAAACATTTAAACTACGGGCATCTTTGTTATGGACTATTAATGATTTTTCAGCATATGCCAATTTATCTGGCTGGAGTATAAAGGGAAGGGTTGCATGTCTTTGTTGTGCAGATTCGATACATTCAATTTAGTTAAAACATGGAGAAAAATTTTGTTATACGAGTCATCGTCGATGGTTAGAACCAAATCATCCATTTTATTTTCAGAAAGATTTATTTGATGGTACCATAGAATTGGGATGTGCATCTATTCCATCTTCTGGAACTAATATTCATAAACAAATGAATTCCATCAATTATATATATGGTAAATTCTCAAAGTCTTTTAAAAAAAGAGGAAGGAATGATCAAGAAGGATTGTCAGAAGAAGTGACTATTAGTAATATGGATGCACAGGTATTTGAAGATCCAAATAATTTTTTTTTGAAAAAGAAAATAAGGAAGATGTATAGATAGCATGTACAAATCAGCCTAGCAAACATTTATGGAAGAAAAGAAGTATCTTCTTTGACTTACCCTATTGGGAACATAATCTTATTCGGCATAATCTTGATGTCATGTACATAGAGAAGAATGTTTGTGATAATCTGCTTGGAACATTATTGAATCTTGATGAAAAGACCAAAGATAACATGAAGGCACAATTTGATTTAAAAGAATTGGGTATTCGACCGGAGCTTCATCTCATTATGCTTGCTAATGATAGAACTTATTTGCCTCCTGCATCTTATACAATGTCTCTTCAAGAAAAAAATTATTTTCTTACCATATTAAAAATTATTAAAGTACCTGATCGATATGCATCAAACATTTCAAGGTGTGTGCATCTTAAAGATATAAAAATCTCTAATCTCAAAAGTCATGATGGTCACATATTAATGCAATATATCTTGCCAATAGCTTCAAGATCATCGGTGCCTAAACAAGTTATTGCAGTTATAATTCGGTTATCATCATTCTTTAAGGCATTATGTTCAAAAGTTATTGATCTAGAGAGCTTGATCAGTTAGACTCTGATGTTACTATTACACTTTGTCTGATAGAAAAGATTTTTTCTTCTGGATTTTTTACTATTATGATACATCTACTCATTCACTTAGCTTCGAAAGTCAAGCTTGGTGGACCGGTACATTATAGATGAATGTATCCTATTGAGAGGTACACTGTAGAGGCTAATGTATTTTATTGACTGATACATTATAATTTTTAATAAAAGTAGTGTCATAATTATGTGGTGTTAAAAAATTTTAATTTATGTTATAGGTACCTTGTGCGATTGAAAAATTATGTACGAAACATAGCCTATCCAAAGGGTTCGATTGCAGAAGGATATATTGCTGAAGAGTGTTTGACATTTTGTTCAAGATATCTTCAAGGTGTAGAGACAACATTTAATAGACCTCAATGGTATAGTGATTTCGTATATAACGCAGAATTGTATAAGTTTTCAACTGCAGGTAGAGTATTGGGAAAAACTAAAACTATTGTATTGGATCATAAATCAATGGCACAAGCACATCATTATGTGTTACTCCATAGTGAAATTATATCTGACTATCGTAGGTTAGTATAATTTATTGCATTTCAAGTTTAAATATTAAATATTATTTTTTGGTCTAAATGAACAAAGTAAATTGAATGCAGCAAATTTTTAATGTCTCAACGACAAACTAATCATGGCACTCAACCTAATTCAAGGATTGAACAGCGATGGTTAGTTGAGTTATTTCCTACATGGCTTTCAAAACAGGTTTGACATATACTTAGAGAATATATAGATAGATTTAACATCAAATAACCTGTTAACATTTCTTATTATTTTGGTATCAATGATGATGGAGAGAATTTTTTAGCTAAATTAATAGTCCTGGCTCAAGGACCTAATAAAGTTGTCAATAGATATAATGGTTTAATAATCAATGGTTTTAAATTTCATACTAAAGATCGTGAGAAATTTAGAAGAACACAAAATAGCGGTGTTATAGTAGAAGCAGATGGAAAAACTTATTATGGTGTACTAAAAGATATATTTATGAGTTAGATTACTATGGAATCTTTAAAGTCATATTATTTAGATGTGATTGGGTAGATATAAACTCATTAAGGGGTTGAAAAAGGATGCAAATGTATTTACACTTATAAATTTTAAAAGGTTGATACATACTGATGCCTTATTGAAGGATGATCCATTCATTTTTTCTTCTCAAGCTCGTCAAGTATTTTTTGTACAAGATGCAAAAGATAAAGATTGGGCTACTATTATTAAAACAAAACCTAGGGACTTATATGATATGGAAAAGCAACTGGAAGATGATAAAGATGATGACACTTATACGCATTCCATGCCATTCAATTTTGTACCAGTTGATGACGTACATGCCATGGTATCCTTGGTTAGGACAGAATTTGAAGGAAATGATAATGCTTGACACTTATTGGTATTAAATTTTGCAATGTATTGGATTTTGTAGTAATTATTTAGTTAATTTAATATTTATTTTTACTAACTCTTATTCTGATGTAAATGATAGGTGACATTATGCTGCGCTCACGGACACAAGCTAGCACCTCTGCTTCGGCACAACAGTCTACAGCAGATCCATCATTCTCTAGGCATCATGATCCTACTATCGGTGTAGGAGATGATGAGCTATACATTCAGGATAATTTATTTTTTTTATTTAGTTTGATTAAATTTTTTTACACTTTTTACTATAGTTTATTTATATCTATTTTTATGCAGATGAATCTGGGACGGTTACACACAGACGCAGGCCCATGTTAGTTCGGGATGTATGGCAGATGCGCGAGGGTTCCCAGATAGTGGTTGAGTGTAATCAGCTGGGGCAGCCAATTAAAAAAACCGCTAGCTTAGTGAATTCCTTTTTAGGATCAGTTGCACGGAGTCATCTGCTTTGTCCACTGAGTTATGCAAAATGGAATGACATGCTTTCGACATATAAAGTTGAGATTCTACGAGTTATGCAGGTAAAAATTTGAATCTAAACATTTCTTATTTTGTATACTTGTTATATTATGCTATGTTTTATATTTTTTCAAGTTACAAACTGCTGGTTTTATTTTAATTAAGTCAATTATTAGACTTAACAATTAATTTTTTTTGCAGTCCAAGTTTGTACTACCTCCATCCACTCATGAATTGAAGTCTCTCAACCGAAAATGAAAAGAATATAAGACATATTTGAAGATGAAGTACAAGTTGCCGGGTATAACCGAGGAGCAAGTAGTTGGTGCTTGTCCTCCTGATGTACTCCCTCATCAATGGATGGAGTTGGTTCATTACTGGTTCTTCGAGAGGGGATAGGTATCTTGTTATTTGATCTTTTAAGATTTTTTATTAAAATATGTAATCTTTTCAGAATATAACAAGTATATTTATTTGATTTTGCAGACATATTCTAATATTGGTAAAGCTGCACGAGCATCTCTATCTGTTCCCCATACATCAGGATCCAAGAGTTATGCGCGAGTTAGACAAGAGTTCGTATGTTCCTTAAACTATAAATTTATATTTTTATATCAAATTATTTACTTATTATAATGAAACCTAAATGTAATGCAGATTTGTGAGCCATTTTCTTGAAGTTTAGTGTTTGAAGTCATATATCATTGTGATATCTTTAAAATAATTCATGTTTCTACATATAGCATTACCAAATTTGAAGTGGTTGCCATATGCATTCATCATAACTGGAAAAATGCAAATGGCTAGTTAATGACACTCCACCATCATCATAACCGGAAAAATGCAAAAATTATTTGATATTTGAACTTAAACTAGGGGGGAAAAGTGTTGGCTGGAACCATGAGTCCAGATTTATTATACATGTGGGTAAGCTGATATTTGTTCATTTTCTCAAATGTGCCAGAAACTCTGAGGGGAAAACTCTGCCCCTCAGAGTTCATGCGCTGATAGACAAGTGCATGCCCTAAGCAGACATGGCACCATCCTATTAACTTACAACCCACTCCTAGCATCATACCTCCCATGATAGACAAGTGCATTTTCTTTTCTTGTTTCAGTTGCTGCAGAACACTCGTTTAGGAGAGCATTGAGGACTTGCGGTGAGCCTCAGACAAAGGTTCAGATCCCTTGCCCTTACCCCTAAAATCTCCATATACAAAATGCATGCTCTCATCCCATTTTCCAAAGAGTGTTGCCACTGTTTTCCCACACCGATCTTGGACTATGCCATGCACCTGCAAATGCATTTATAGATTATGTAAAATGTGTTGTTTAATTTCTTAAATGCAACAGCATGTATTCACTGGCTTCTTGCTCAACAAGTTAAAGAAATAAAGCATTGATTGGGAGTTAACTAGTACCAATTACATCAGCAACCAGCAGGCAGTAACAACAAAAACTTGGTACACTGACTGATTCACCATCATAAGTAACTCCTTAAATCACAAAAGATATATAACTTGTCTTTTAGCCCATAATTCACAAGTTCTCTTTCTTGATGATGGTCATAACATTGTTTGGCTGTATTACAATGTTCTTCACCAAAGGAGAAGAAAACCAAAGTTATGCAACAAATGCCATGCAAGTATTAAAGTTAGGATTTTTTTTTTTTTTTCAAAAGAAAAAAGGTCAATCTGACAAATAACTAGCAGTCTGCATGACAAAACTAAAGAAATTAAACACGGTTTGAAATTTATGGGATGATACACTGAAAGCATTCATTGAGCTATTATTCAATATATAGATGAGTTGATTGCACTGTCGGATAAAATGATCACTTATTTTCAACCTTGAGCAACCAAACATATCAAAGACCACTAATGTCCTCTCCTGAGTTGTCATTATTGCCTCTCAACCAGTTGCACACAACTGTGCTCTTAGATCATGTATTGACAACAAGAAGACACTGGAGTATTATCAGCAATAACTCCTAGATCAACTTCATTGCCACTGATTAGACTTTTAGGGCTTACAAACACTGGGAACGTGTGACGAGCAAAATTCTTGAATAACAGAATAGCATGATAGAAAGAAATCCTTATTATTTTAATCAGAGGGAAAATGGAAATCAGAGAAAGGACAATAGTTCATAATTCCCTGATCTAATTTGATTTCACATCAGATATACGTTCATATCTGAATAAAACACACTTTGATGAATAAAAGCAAAAAGAAACAAGGGAGAAGCAGATGGAAAGAAAAAAAAAGGAGCAGGAGGTGTGGAGTAAGAAGTAGGATAGTTTGGCTCTGCTATTAGATTGCATATATAGAGTCTGAAAATTAAGTAGAGTGAGAATGTGAAAACCAATGTTTGGAATAAGAATGAGAACGGTAGCCTTGCAATTCAAAGCCCTAAACACATTTTCATTCATAAAATTTACCAAATAGAACCCAATGTTCACATGCCTCTTTTCAATCCAGCATGAACTCAATCCATCACAGAGCAGCCAAATTACCCCTGAAAGGGACAAAATATGTTAAGGTTTAGAGTGGGTCAAGTCACAGTTTCATTGATTTTCTGGTTATTTCAACTCCTATTTCTGGGTGACTTTAGAATGTGTAAATAAAATTCAAGGATAAGACTGCTTAAATCATTATAGTCTAAATAATAATTAGCATAAGCTGCTCAAACAATAAGTCACTTATTGCGGATAGATTCTGTGAGTTTTATTTCTTTTGAGAAAGGTGAAGAGGACGCAAGTTTTGGATTAGGACAGACCATCTACTTCCACATTTCCTTTTCTCTATTCACTTTCGTCTTCTTCCTATTTTGCCTTTTCAAACTATCTGATCACAGACCTAAAACATCTTCTTCTTCCAATCCTACTTCCTCCCTATTCTTTCCTTTCCTTCTCTCATAGGAATACAGAAAGTCCCTCCATACTTATGAATGCAATGAAAGGCTTACATGATCACTTACAGAACATACTTCATGGTATGCTTGCTGCTTCAAACATCTTTGCAGAGTCAGAAAATGATTACTACTCAGCCTTCATTGTTTCAATATTTTGGTTCATGTATCTTCTAAGAATGAAACTGCTAGTTATATGCATACAACACCTTTTATTCAAAGCACATCTTCCATGTAGACTTCCACCTGTATGCTACAATTCTGCATTCTCTTTCATAACCTTGGTGTTTCTAGGTAACCTGCAGTCATACATTGTCCCATAATCAGCAATAAGCTTTAAAAATCCCTGGCTATAATTGCTAAAAAGAGCAATCCCTAATGATGCAAGATTTCCACATATTCTAGTTCCTACATATATCCAAACAGAAAAAGTATGATACAAATGACACAATAAGGTTTTACTAAACAAAACCCTTTGGGAAGCCTTCTGTAGTGCTTTTCTTTGGTATCCAGAATCACCTTCATGGCAGTCCGCATGAAGAAACCATGATCAAACTCAAGACTGCTGAAAAGTTACTAACCCATGTCATGAACCAGACTTGAGACATGCTATGCATTTCAAATATCCTTATGGAGTTTGGAAATGACTACCACCTGGGATATCATTTTAAACTTCTTGATACCTTCATTCTACATGACTTGGCCCCAAGAAGGCTTTGGAAAGGACCTTATGATGGTCGGAACCAGCTGCTCATCAGTGATAGATAGATTATAGTATAGATAGATTATAGTATAGTACAATACAAACAAAAGATAGGCTTGGCAGTCCATGGTGTGCCAAAGTTGAAAAACCCAATGTTGCCGCCGGGATCCGTCCTCCGACTCGGACGCGGTCGATCTTCAGGGAGAGGGGTGCGGCGGACCTGCAAAACAGGAAGCCCACACGCGGAGGGACGCTGGGGGTGGTCCTCCGCGGAAGGCCCTCCGACGCTCAAGTCAGTGAGGAAGGAATCGGCGATCAACCAGACAATGGGGAGGTGGATCTCTTCGGGAGACCTCTCCAGGGGGCGGCCAATCGGAAGCTCTAGGAGGGGCAGAGCACCGACGAGCTGCCGGGAGAGAGGAGTGATTCCAGAGTTTTTGTGCGTCAAGAGTCGCGTACCTGAGGGAATCTGCCAATCTGATATTTATAGACTGTCACCTGGGGACTTGAGCATCTTCTGGAAGGTTCTGGGGTTGTTACGATACGGGGGTAGACAGAATCAGGCCGTTGTGGGGCCGTTAGAATCCACGCCTTGTTTGTTAAGGGATCGACGGCTGGGAGAGCTCCTTGATGTCTTGGGATCTGGGTGAGTAGACCTGGGACGGTTACAATAGGTCTTAGGCCACGTCTCAACATGATTCCTTGCCTAAGGTGCTGCTCGGGTAAGCTTAAGCTCTCCCGCGTCAAGTTCCGCGGAGGTAGACGTCAGGGCGTGGATCGCTAGGTAGAAGCGGGCTACGGAAGCCCGGAAGGGGCCGAGCTAGGGAAGCCCGGAAGAGGCCGAGCTAGGGAAGCCCGGAAGGGGCCGAGCTACGGAAGCTCAGAAGAGGCCGAGCTACGGAAGCCCGGAAGGGGCCGAGCTAGGGAAGCCCGGAAGGGGCCGAGCTAGGGAAGCCCGGAAGAGGCCGAGCTACGGAAGCCCGGAAGAGGCCGAGCTAGGGAAGCCCGAAAGGGGCCGAGCTACGGAAGCCCGGAGGGAGACGGCGGGAGGGGGTCAGCCTTAGCCGCCTAATATGGATATCAATGCAATGACGATTTTACCCCCCAACACATGCCCTCCACTCCCTAGTTCGAAGCGTAGGTTCGGGCGTAGGGAGTATAAGCTCAAGCGGCGCGCCCTGGATGGGACGTCATGGCCTAAACAGTTAATGCAATGATGCCCTAATTAATGCGACAGGGCCATCGTACCTTCGGAGGTAAGGTTCCTCCACTGTCGACGGTTGAGATTGTGCCATGCGGTGAATCTCGATCGATATGGAGGTTTGTCGAGGAATTTCGGACGCCTCGAATGAGATGTCCCGCCTCCCCAGGGCGGTTCCTTGGCGGAGAAGCGAAGTGACAGCCGCCATATATATATATATATACTTATGCACATGTGCGCATGTTCGCGGCGTCTTCTCACCTTGTTTCCAGAAGAGCATTGGTCTCTCATCCTCTCCGGCGTTCATCGTTTTCGCCCAGGATTTCCCTCAACCGAGATGGCGATGAGCCCTGAAGATGTGGCCTCAGAAATCGTTGCTGAGGATTTGGGGAGGATTCACCAGAGGTATGGTCTGCCCCTGGATGTAGTTTTGCGGGTGCCGGAACCTGAAGATAGGGTCACTCGGGGATTAGAGTCCGGAGTCTTTATCTATGAGGATAGTTTTAAGGCGGGTCTTCGTTTTCCTCTCCATCCCTTGGTGAAGGAGATCATGACCCACTACAATATCTGTCCATCGATGGTGGCTCCAAATAGTTGGCGGAATATCGTCGGATTCATTTCGATGTGTCACCAGATTCAAGTCGTTGCAACTCTCCCTCTTTTCCGCACCTGTTACCACTTGACTCCCGGGAGGAAATCGGAGTGGACCTCCATCGGGCCCCGGAGATCTTTAATGTCATCGCGGATAAGCCTTCTTCCATCAAGGGGTGGAAGAGCCGATTCGTGATTGCGGAGGGGAACGTCGGTTCTGATTTCCCTCGACGATGGGGGGAAGTTGCGAGGGATGCGGAGACGCATCCAGCCTTATCGGCGCAGGAGGAGAGGGACCTGGACGTCCTTCGTAATGGATAGGTATTTTCGGCTAACGACCTATTATCGGAGGGGGCCCTCTTCGCAGCCGGGCTCAGCCCTCTGGATCCACAAGGTGAGTCCCTTTTTGCGCTGTGTATTTTTCTCGATTACCGCGCTTGAGTCTGAGTATGTAAATTTCGGTTTGACAGTCACAAGGTTGGCGTTGTCGAGCCTCTCCAAGAGGAAGAGGGGGAAGCGCCCAGGGGAAGGTAGCGGCGCGGACAGCGGCCGACCCGAGAAAAGGGCCCATACCTCTGCCAAAAACCCGCCGGACATCGGAGCAGTCCCCATAGGACCGCCGGGGGCGAAGGAGGATCCGGGGAGAATGGCCACAGTACCTGGCGCCCTCGTACTGGAGATATCGGACAGTTCGGATGAAGCTCCACTGGCTCGTCCGACCGCGTCCCCCTTGAAAGAGGAACCTGCGATGGGTCCAGCGGAGGCGGCCGTAGCAGAGGGGCCCATTGTCCTCGCGGGATTACCACTGGCTCCAGCGGGAGCGGGGGAGGAGATAGCCGCAGCGGAGGAAGTTCAGGGGGAGCCCCTACTTGGTTTGTCCGCCGGGAAGTCTGGTAGCAGTGAGGTCGGGCCGCCCTCAATGGGTCAAGAGGCGGGTTAGACCGAGGACTCGGGGGAGCCCGCGGAGGAGACGCAGGTGGTGACGATTGGAAAGGATGCATCGGTGGAGGGAGCACAACAAAGTGGGGGTCCCACGATCGGGGCTCCCTCGAAGAAGATTTTGGGGAGGTTGGCGCTTGGGCTGGCCGAGCTATCTGAAGAGGCCCAAGCCAGGGCCCTGATGGAGGAGGCTGGGAGGTTGAAGGCTTCTCAGGTGGGGGTCGTCCAGGCCGGTCCCTCAGACGGGGCCGATCAACCCAGCAGCTCGGAGACTAGCATTAATGAGGCGTTTTCCGCCATGATAAGGTCGGTTCTGCATCCGGATGCGGATCCGTCGACGGACAAGTTTGCCGACCTGGGATTGGTCGATGCTGCGTTCGGGCAGCAAGGTGTGGCTGAGAGCATCCATCTCCTTCCTGCCATTGATAACACGACTTTGATGAGGATGACCCGGGACTATGCTTCGCGGGTGAGTCACTTTTCCTGCGCGACAGATGTTTCTCGATGGACCCCGTCGTAGGCACTTATTCAGTTTTTGCCTTTGCAGAGCATTTTGCTTTCCCGGGCGATTTGCTGGCGCTTGAGTTTGGCGACGGGGGCCAACGTCCAGGCCCGGAGGGAGAATGTCGAGCTTCAGTCGTGGCTGAAGGTGTCTGAGCAGTTCGAAGAGCTCATGGACACGATGGACAGGAACTCGAAGGCGGCAAGGGCGGCACATCAGGCTGCCGTGGACGAGGTGTCCAAGCAGAAGAGCAGGGTGGAGGAGTTACAGGGACTCCTAGCGAGGAACAACGACGCGTGCTTGGAGTTGGCCAAGATTAAATCGAAACACTCCGCGGAGGTGGCGGCGATGCAGCGGGAACATGGTGAGAGTATGAGTCGGCTGGAGAGGGAGGCCGATGATGAAAGAAGGCGCCTGGCGAGAATGCTCGGCGAGGTGGAGGAGAAATTAAAACGGCATGATGGTGAAATTGCCCATTTGAAGGAGAACGCTAGGTGGCATCAAGGGACGCTAACTCGGGTGAGTGACGAGTTGTCGCAAGCTCGTGGGAAGATTGAAGCCAGACAATCGAAGATCAGTACCCTACAAGAGAGGGTCGAGCTGGTCGGCGCTGACAGGACAAGAGCCCGGAGTGAGGCCGAGGAGCTGGCCAAAAGGTTGGCCAGGCGAGAGGGGGAGGTATGCTCCCATTTTACCCTCTTTATTTTTCTGCTGGCTCCTTGCGACGCTGATCGATTTTGGCTTTTCCAGATGGCGAGGATGGGGTCGGAGATTCGGGCTCTCCAAAGTGTGCTCGCGTCCACTCGCAGCAGGAGCTCGGAACTCGAGACACGGGCTAGCGAGCTTGAGGAACAAAATATAATTTTGAAGGCCCAAGTGGTCGAGGCCGAGAAGCAGACTGCGGAGGTCAAAACGCAGCACGCCATTCTCAAGGGTAGGCAGGACGCTATTAGCGTTGACGCCTTCCATCATGGGATAGAAGAGTGTAAACAGCGGATTCTCAGTGAGCGCCCGGAGTGGGATCTTTCTTTCCTGAGCGCCCAAGATCCCGACGATGGCGAGTCTGAAGAAGAAGAAGACGAAGATGAATATGCCGATGTGTCTGACGGCGAACCTGGCGCCGCCCCTAGTCCCAGCGAAGCTGCAGTTTCTGAGGGACGATCGCAAACTGCCGCCGAGGGGGCGAGAACATCGGAGAAGGGTGAGCCTAGTCACGCCTCCGCAGGCGCAACTGAGGGCACCTCAAAGGCTGGTGCGGCTCCTGGTTCGTAGGAGTTGTTATTGTACCTTGCTTATCTGTCGTTCCTTAATAAAAGAACTTTCTGTTTTGACTTAAGTGCTGTCCTGGTTTGGCCTCATCGTCGCCCAGTTTTGCCTTGAGCGGTCTGTGGCTCGCTGGCGATCTTGGGTTATCTTTATTCCAAGACTAGGCAAGCGCGTTAGCTCGGATCGATAGGCGAAATAGGCCGGCTAGGGCCGGCAGGCAAAATAGGCCGGCGTGGGCCGACAGAAGAAATAGGTCGGCTAGGGCCAACGGACAAAAATAGGTCGGCGTGGGCCGACAGAAGAAATAGGTCGGCTAGGGCCGACGGATGAAAATAGGTCGGCGCGGGCCGACAGAAGAAATAGGTCGGCTAGGGCCGACAGGCAAAAATAGGTCGGCGTGGGCCGACAGAGGAAATAGGTCGGCTAGGGCCGACAGGCAAAAATAGGTCAACGTGGGCCGACAGAAGAAATAGGTTGGCTAGGGCCGATGGACAAAAATGGGTCGGCGTGGGCCGACGGACAAAAAATAGGTCGGCTGGGGCCGACGGATAAAATAGGTTTTCGTGCTTCCTGCCATCCTGCCAGCGCCCTGCTGTCCCGTAGGCAATTCGGTTTTTACTTTACTAGAAGCGGTGATACGACAGAGTGGGGGGTATAAAGCTGCATCAGAGCTTTTCGGAAGGTGCTCTTTTTCATGCAGGCTACCTCGTTGCGATGCGCACGCAACCGTCCACTATTGGACAGTACTTTTTCAAAGGACGATTTTCTGAGCCCGTCGGTTTTTGAAGCGTCAGCGGACGATTTCCTGTATTTACTGGCCGTGATTCGGGATCAAGAGGGGATCTTCGTACACGTCCTGGTTCAGGCGGTGGGTTTGGCGCGCAGTGGGGCACCAATCTTGAGAGACCACGTGGAGGTGCCGAGGTTCGGAGAATTTTGTAACTCGGCCCTGCCGAGGTTCGGAGAATTTTGTAGCTCGGACCTGCCGAGGCTCGGAGAAAATTCACTTGGCCCTGCCAAGGTTCAGAGAACTTTTCATTTGGCCCGCCAAGGTTCGGAGAACATTTTACTTGGCCCTGCCAAGGTTCGAAGAATCTTGTAGCTCGGCCCTGCCGAGGTTCGGAGAACATTTCATTTGGCCCTGCCAAGGTTCGGAGAGTTTTGTAGCTCGGCCCTGCCGAGGTTCGGAGAACATTTCACTTGGCCCTGCCAAGGTTCGGAGAATTGGTAGCTCGGCCCCGCCGAGGTTCGAAGAATTTTGTAGCTCGGAGGGAGCGATTCAGCCGCCGTTGCAGGCCACAGCGTTAGGTCCACGTGGCGCTTAATAAAGGGGCGGAGCGGAACGGGCGGCGTGTTGTCACACTTTTATTGGCGATGCTGCTCTTTCCGAGGGGGCAAGTTATCGGCCGAGCGGCGGACTTCTACGTTTTCCGAGAAAAGGGGGTAGTTTTAAGCGGCTCGGGGAAGCGCCGAATGTATTTAATGCAAGGGACGATAGATTGGAAAGTGTTCGCCTGGGGAACCCCCGATCAGTCTGCTCGCGCTTATCGATCTTACTCGGGATAGGGCGCGACTCTTCGGATTCCTCACGCATTAGAATGGTGACACGTGGCAAACTCTCGTGGGTCGGCGTTTGCGGCGCGGCCGATCGGGATACCTGCCTGGCGGGTATAAATATGACCAAGGGGGATTGGTCTCGGCCATCCCTCAGTTTGAGCTCCGAAAAGGAATGGCCTCCCCAGCGTGATCGTCAAGTGACTCGTATTCCTCGCTTAGCAGCCTGCCGCACTCGGAGGGGAGGTGCACCTCTGTGACTGTCGACGGGCTGAGCCTTGCTTCGGGCCTCGCGATCAATGAGCAGCTTGCGAGGACTGCCGAGGAATTTTTGGACGTTTCTGTCAGGGAGGCGGAAGCCTCACGCCGGGTGATAGACCGGCAGGGGGAGGAGATAGCGTCCCTGCGTCAGCAGGTGGCCTGACGGGACGCCTGGAGGAGTTACTGGCCTCTGGGGGTGACTGACTCCAGGGCCTCTGCCCGTTCTTGTTTTTGCTTTTTGCTGTCTCTTTGTAGTCCTCCTCCCTTTATGAATGAAAGATGGACCTTGTTTATCTGTGAAGTCCCTTTCCTTTAAGAGTTTATGGCCTTCACTCGTGTAATGAATCAGGGGGTCGGCGTGGCCCCGTCGTTTTTTGCGCGCTGATGTAGGTTCTTTGAACGACGAGTTATAGGGGTGTTACCCGAAAGATTTCCAGTGGCAGAGAGGGAAATCGCCTAACTCTGCCTGGGGCCTTTGGCCGACCACGTGGGGCCCGATGGCCTCGAGAGTGGTTTTGCCAATGGTGGCTTCTTCTTGCGCCGACGGTTTTTTACTCAACGCGCTCGTTTTTAAACCGGCGAAGTCCTTCGGGGACTATTTGGGGGCCGTTCGGCTTTGGTCGAGGCTTTGTAGGTTTAGACTTTTTTGCTGGGGTCTTTAGCCCGAATGATTTTTACCTTGCCTTGTCATGGCTCGGGGAATTCATCGCTCGGACCCTGCCGAGGTTCGGAGAAACATTTTACTTGGCCCTGCCAAGGTTCGGAGATTTGTTGCTCGGCCCTGCCGAGGTTCGGAGAATGTTTTACTTGGCCCTGCCAAGGTTCGGAGATTTGTTGCTCGGCCCTGCCGAGGTTCGGAGAATGTTTTACTTGGCCCTGCCAAGGTTCGGAGACTTTGTTTTACTTGGCCCTGCCAAGGTTCGGAGATTTGTTGCTCGGCCCTGCCGAGGTTCGGTTTTACTTGGCCCTGCCAAGGTTCGGAGATTTGTTGCTCGGCCCTGCCGAGGTTCGGAGAATGTTTTACTTGGCCCTGCCAAGGTTCGGAGATGTTTTACTTGGCCCTGCCAAGGTTCGGAGAGTTTTACTTGGCCCTGCCAAGGTTCGGAGATTTGTTGCTCGGCCCTGCCGAGGTTCGGAGTTGTTATGTTTTACTTGGCCCTGCCAAGGTTCGGAGATTTGTTGCTCGGCCCTGCCGAGGTTCGGAGTTTTACTTGGCCCTGCCAAGGTTCGGAGATTTGTTTTACTTGGCCCTGCCAAGGTTCGGAGATTTGTTGCTCCGAGATTTGTTGCTCGGCCCTGCCGAGGTTCGGAGTTTTACTTGGCCCTGCCAAGGTTCGGAGATTTGTTGCTCGGCCCTGCCGAGGTTCGGAGAATGTTTTACTTGGCCCTGCCAAGGTTCGGAGATTTTCCTGTTCAAGCAGATAGCTCGGTTGTGCCGAGGATTGATAAGCAGCATCTATTTCCATTTACGATTTATGGCAATATGGGATATAATCGATTCACACATAAGGGAAAATAGACAACTGGCGGGGCGTAAAGGACATACCCTATTGATAGTATTTGCGGAGGTTGTCCGAGTTCCACGTTCGGGGGACGGATTTCCCTTCGAGGTCCTGCAGCTTGTAGGTTCCTGGCCCAATGACCTCCGTGACTTGGTACGGGCCTTCCCAGTTCGGCGCCAGCTTTCCTTGCTCCAGCGGTTTGGATACAGAAGCTTTCCGGAGGACAAGGTCGCCAGGTAGGAAAGTCTTCCCCTTAACTCTGGAGGCATGGTACCGAGCCACCCTCTGTTGATAGGCGGCCGTCCTGATTCGGGCCTTCTCTCTGACTTCCTCCACCAAGTCGAGGTTGGTGCGGAGTTGCTCGTTGCTGGCTTCTTCCGAGTAACTCTCCACCCGCAAAGATGGGAGGCCCACTTCCACAGGGATGACGGCCTCCGTACCGAAAGCCATTCGGAATGGGGTCTCGCCCGTTGGGATTCTCGGAGTGGTGCGATAGGCCCACAAGACATGGTGCAGCTCATCTGCCCACCTGCCTTGGGCTCTAGAGAGGCGAGCTTTGATTCCTTGGAGGAGAGTCCTGTTGGTTACCTCGGCCGCTCCGTTGGCTTGTGGGTGCCCGACCGAAGTAAGGTGGTGACGAATTCCATGCTCTTCGCAGAATTGGCGGAATTTGGAATTGTCGAACTGCTTGCCGTTATCGGTGATTATGGTGTGGGGGAGGCCGAACCGGCAGATGATGGACCTCCACACAAAGTCTCTGGCCCGGGCTTCGGTGATTTGGCAACTGCTTCCGCTTCAACCCATTTGGTGAAGTAGTCAATGGCGACAAATAAGAATTTTCGCTGTCCCGTCGCCAACGGGAATGGGCCGAGGATGTCCATCCCCCATTTGGCAAAGGGCCAGCGGAGGATATGGAAACTAGCTCGGCGGAGGGGAGCCTCTGGATGCTCGAATGTCTCTGGCAGGCGTCACAGGCTCGGACTAGATCGTCCGCATCTTTCTGCATGGTCGGCCAATAATAGCCTTGCCGTAGCACCTTGTGACATAGGGACCGGCCTCCCAGATGGTTGCCGCAGATCCCTTCATGTACCTCCCGTAGAGCGTAGTCCGCCTCGGATGGGCGGAGGCATCTGAGCAGCGGCATGGAAAAAGACCGCTTGTAAAGCTGGCTGTCAATCAATACATAGTGGGTCGCCTGCAGCTTCAATTTCCTGGCCTCCTTCGGTCGGACGGGAGCGACCCTTTCTTT